>CM076578.1:161917155-162045742 GCA_034641835.2 Pinus albicaulis | reverse complement strand
AAGTATGTAATTAATTGTTATAATGGTGGAGTTGAAGGACATAATAAATATAACTATCCGAAGGGAAAATATTCGTGGAGAAGAGGTGAAGCCAAAATACAATTTAGAAAAGCTAATGAAGCTTACGTTGTTGGAGAAAATGTGATTGTGCTTCAACAAGAACGGGGAGAGAATTTGATGTTTCACATAGCATTACTCAAGCGTCAAAAAGGATAGTGGAAGAACCAGAGGAAAGAATGAAAGTTTTCAAAACTAAATGTAAGGTCCAAGGAAAGTGTTGTAACTTGGTCATAGAGAGTGGAAGTACAAAGAATTTAGTATCCACCGAAGTCATGGGAAATTTGAAACTTAGTAGTTTAGTCCATCCAAACCCTTACAAAGTCTTATGGTTACAAAAGGGGAAGTAGGTGGTTGTGACTGAGAAATTCTTGTTGAATTTTCAAATTGGAAGTCTTAAGGAGAAAGTATTGCGTGATTTGGTTGACATGGATGCATGCCACATGCTTTTGTGAAGGTCATGGTTGTTTGAAAGGCAAGTTCACCATGATGGTTGAGAAAATACATATGAGTTCAGGAATGATGGCCACTGATACAAATTCACCCCAATGCAAGAAAATAAAGTTGTAAAAGTGGGAATTTGTGGAAGTACCAACATGTGTAACAACAAGTTCATGTTGTGTTCAAAAAAGGAGTTTGTGAATGAGGAACAAAAATTGGAATTATATTTAGCGTTGATTCAAAAGGTTGTTCCAGAGGAAGTGAAATTAGAAAAAATACTGACAAAAGTCAAATCCTTATTATATGGCTTCAAGGAGATTGTTGTTCATGAATTGCAAGAAGAACCACCTCCCGTGAGAAGTATTTATCATCAAATTGAATGGATTCCAAGATCCAGCTTACCAAACAAGGCACCTTACAGGATGACTCCAGTAGAGAATGAGGAAGTAAATAAGCAGGTATAGGAGTTACTTGATAGAGGATTGGTAAGAGAAATTTTGAGTCCATGTGTTGTACCAGCTATATTGACTCCAAAGAAGACAAGTGAATGGAGGATGTCCACAGATTCTATATCAACAATAAAAGCACGGAAACCATTTGTGGATCTGAAAAGGAAGGTAATAGAAAACCCTATTTTGGTGCTTCCAGACTGTGATAAATTATACCAAGTTGATTATGATGCAAGTGGGATAGTAATTGGAGCAGTTTTAAGTCAAGAAGGTAGACCAATAACATTCTTTTGTAAGAATTTGAAAATTTCCAATAAGATGTATTATATATATGATTAGTAATTTTATTCTATTATGAAGGCCTTGAAGAAGTGGAGACGGTATTTTTTTCCCAAGGAATTTTTCTTCTTTACTAATCATAAGGTAGTACAATATCTCAACAATTAAGTTAAGTTGAATTATTTCAAATTTATACATTTGTTTTAAAGCATAGGTCTAGAAATTCAAACAAAGTTGTAAATTCCTTGAGTAGGAGAGTGTCGTTACTCAACACTTTGTCAGTAGAAGTGGTAGCTTTGGAAAGCATGAAGGAACTGTATGCAGAAGATGTCTATTTTGTATAAGCTTGGAGAACTTGTAAAGAACCTTAGAGCATGGGCAGGACCATGTTATTGAAATACCATATCCAAGAAGGATTTTTATTAAAAGTCAACAATTATGCATTCTATAAGGTTCAACGAGGTTGAATCTTATTAAGGAGCTACATGGTGTAGTTCTAGGTGGACATTTTGGAATGGATAAGACTGTGAGCATGGACATTGTCTTGGGACTACCAAGGATGCAGAAAAAGCATGATTTAGTGATGGTTGTTGTAAATATGTTTTCGAAGCTAACACATTTCATGGCATGTAAGAGGACAACCGATGCTACTGGAGTGGTTTTTTATTCTTCAAAGAATTAGTGAGACTTCATGGTTTTCCTAAAACCATTACTTTATATAGGGATACAAGATTTATGGGTGAATTTTGGAGGACATTATGGAAGAATATGGGATCTAAATTGTTATACAGTTCATCCTATTATCTGCAGACAAATGGACAGACTGAGGTAGTGAACAAGAGTCTTAGGAATTTTCTAAGAAGTTTGAATGATGAAAATTCCAACCAGTAGGATATGCTCCATTAGATAAATTTTTAGGTATAAAATGGGCCTTCTAAGAAAAAAGTACAACCAAAATAAACTTTATAAGAACCAATAAGATTCAAGAGGATGATGTAAACCATAGCGGATGATTCACCATTTTTGGAATAAAAAATTAAAAAGATTAAAAAATAATAAAATAATAAAACTAATTTTTCAACTCATATGTTCAACTTATGTCCCTAAGGTTTTACTCAAATTTCGACTGGGAGTACTTGTTGGATGCAGAATTTGATTCCTTATCCAAGGAGCACCCACGTTGCACAATTTCGATGGACCCTGTTAAACGAAAAATGAGAAATACATGAGAAAACATGAATACAATAACATTTTTCATTTTCTTCTCATTTTTCTTTTAGTAGGGTTCATCGAAAGTATGAAATATGGGTATTCCTTAGATGAGGAATAAAATTTTGTATCCAAAGAGTGTTCCTGAGCGAAATTTGAGTAAACTCATAAGGATATAAGCTGAAAATATGAGTTGAAAAAATAGTTTTTTATTTTTTCCCTCTAAAATTTGAGGATGTAATCTAATATTTTTTTATTATTTCCACTATTATTTTTGAATTTCCTTAGGAGACCCATTTTATACATCCAAATTCTTCTAATGTTAGTGCAAACAGATTTTGCATATAATGACTCAATGAATAGATTCATTGGTTAAATTCCATTTGAGATTATATATGGGAAGTCACCAAAGGCTATAGTGAACCTGATATAGTTTCCAGATTTAGGGGAAGGGAAGAGTGTCAATGTAAGTAATTTCTCATGCAACATGTAATTGATACAGGAATAGTTGAAGAAAATATTGCAACAAAGTAATTACAGGTATAAGGAGAAGGAAGATTTCAAAAGAAGAGAAAAGGTTTTCATTGAAGGAGAGTTGGTAATGACACATCTGAGGAAAGAGAGGTTTGCCAGGGGTACCTACAACAAGTTAAAATAGAAGAAAATAGGCCCATGCAAACTTCTTCAAAAAAAATCTGAAAATGCCTACAAGTTGGAGTTATTGAGATACTTGGTTATCTCTTTGATATTCAATGTAGTTTATCTATATAAGTTTCATGAAGGAGAAGGTAGTGAAGAGATATCTATGCCTTCTAAGCGGAAGAAACAATTACCAAGAAAACATGTCGAAGAAGTGGAAGAAACAATTACCAAGCAAACATGTCGAAGAAGTGGAATAAATTATGGCTACGAGGGTTGGAAAAAAGAATTTCGACAAGGAGTATATTGAGCATTTGGTCAAATGGAGAAACATGGGATTTCAATATGCATCATGGGTGATTGAGAAAGAGCTAGCACACCCACAATGGACTTCAATTTCTAAAGGAAATTCCTCATGAGATAGTAGCTCATATTTTCTTACCAAGGGTGTTTTATGTAGGAGTATCCTTAGCCTCAAGCATACCTCATAAACCAAAACAAGCTTCAGTTTATTTTGTAATATGTTTATTTACTCTAATATATTCTAAAGTTGTTAATACACCTATTATGGTAGTTGCTAATACACCCATCTAGTATTTGTTGCTACTCCTATAGCCACATTGTATCAAATCAGTGACTTCTCTCGAGTTGTTGACACTCCCAAGATCACATGTCGATACTCATATTGTGTGGGAGTTTCTGGCACACCTAAAAAGCATTGGTTGTTTAGTTACACTACTACAAGACAAACCCTGCTAGGCACACTGCTAGAATGAGACATAAGCTAAAAATTTGGTTTGTCCACATGTTGAGAGGAGGTGAATCAGTTCAGTTTTGGAAAATGAAGAGGTCAAAGACCTGGGAAGCGATTTTTTTCAGTAGAATATGAAGAGGTCAACAATGTGAGGATAAATGGTGACAAAAAGGAAGGAAAAGGGACGTTTGTTGGCTTTCAGGATTTTTCTTATTCCTCTTAGCTCTTGGATGTTTAGTTGTTGGAATACTAGTGTTGGTCGGTTGTTGCATTATTTTCAAAGAGCGTGAACAGCTATTGTGTGATTCAAGTTGGTGTTTATTTGTTGTGTAACAACATAGGAAATTCAAGCTCTCTGAGGGAGTTGTTATGTAATTTTCTTTTTGTCTATAATAACACATTTTGAATTATTAAAAGACATTTGAATCCCTTTATGTGTTCTCATGTATTATCACCTAAAAAATGTTCACCTAGAAATTTTCCACTAGAATAATTTAAATATTTCATATAGTGTGGATATTTACACATTAAAACCCACTTTTAGAGAACCATTTTTCCTAAATTATTTCTGAAAATAACCAAAAAACCAATATGAATATTTAAATAAACCACTATGTATTTATTAATCCTTTGAAATAATTAGTAAATGACTATTTATTAATTATTTCTAACCCATTACCAAGAAATAATTAAATAAACCATTATTTATTTAGTATTCATTAATAATTATACATTCATCTCATAGAATAATTATTAAATCATTATTTAGTAATTATTTCCAACTCACTTTAACCATATCTCCTCAAAGTAATTCATAAATTATTTTTATTTATTAATTACTTTAATCATTTTTTTAATTTCCTCAATTAATCATTATTTTTTTAGTTAGTTCACTAAATAAATATTTTTTACCATTTCATTAATTGTTTCCTTTCTTAAATATAATAAGATACTCCTAATGGTTAGATATTTATTTGGTATAATAATATTTTATTATTTCACTATATCTAAATCTATCCTAGCATTTTATTATAAAGAGTGAGGTTTCTCCTAACTCTCCAAACATGACCATTTCATCATTTTCATTATCATCTAAAGTGTTTCAAGCTACCATATTTGAGCTCATATATTTTATTTGTTTTTTCCCACTTGCAGAGGAGGAGAGAGAAACCAATTTGCAACAATGAAGGGAATACAAAGAACCCTCCAACAAAGTAATACTTACAAGCCCAGAGTATCATTATTCTTTCTTTGTTAGGTGTAATAATTGCTTATTAATACAAATTTAGCTATTCCATTGAGTATATTTGTGGTTTGATATTTCATTTCAGCTTTTGTAATCACTTGTTTTTAGGGTTTTCATCTAACTATTTTTTCATATCTGGAGTTATTAGATGAAGAATACAAAGGATCTTTCGCTTTTTCTTTCTCTCTTTGGTTGTTAGGGATATATGTCACCAATAGCTAAAGTCGAGACTTTTGGCACACCTTGTAGAAATTTCCATATTAACATTGTGAGAAGACTCGAATTACAATCTATTTGTTCTCTATGATTTAATCTTAAATTAATTAATTTAGTAGCCAAATTCCAATGGCCTGGGATGTTTGCATTGTAACAACAATCCATATTTTGTAAATGATGTGAAAGCTTTAAAACCTAGACTAGGTTAATAATGAAACTATCAAATACCTATTCATATTTTTCTCGTGAGTGAAGTTTGTTTGGAAAAATGTGATTTCACCCTTTAATTTAAATAGTTGGTAGATTGGGTCTTCTATGGAAGAGTGTCTTTGCACATGGGTTTAAAGATTAAATTCTTCATCTCTAAAGTTTCTTCTCATATTTTTTTTGTTGGGAATTTTTTCAGGGAGGTATAATGCTCTCTTTCAAAAACTAGTTTTTTATGGTTTAATTTCTCATAACATAAGGGTTTCTTACCTTGAACAAGTGAAGCCTGTGAAGGAAAAAAAGAGAAGAGATGTGAGGGAGCTGGCAATTTCTAATGGAGCCATGTTGTTCTTTTTTAAAGGATCCAATCAAAGGAGGAGGTGTGGAGCAATATGTTTTTTTGTTCGTGTCTAAGAATGTGATGATCCAATGCAAGCTTGGAATAGGTCAAGGAACCAACTTTGTCTTTTAATTAATGGTAATGTGGATTTCTATCGAATTAGTAGTTTGGAAATAGGTAAAGGAATTCAAGTTGGTAGGGGATTCCAAGGTCTTAATAGATCAGTTTAATGGGAGGATTGAGGTAAGAATTATCCATTTACATTTATGGCAAGGAAATATTTGTTAGAATATTTTGATGACATTAAAATTCTTGCATGGTTATACATTAGTAATAGATATGCTCTCAAAACAAGCTTTTTTGTTGAAAGATTGAGATTACTCTTATGCAAAATTTCACAATGATGTTTTAGTTTCTAAATTTTCCTTTAATTTTTTGCATTATACCAATTCTTTAATGAGATAGAAGGCTTTACCTAAATTTTGATGTAAGCAATCATTGTAATCTAAAATCATGGACAAGTAAACATGGGTGTTACTTAGCATCCATGGGATTTTATTTTTTATTTTTGTTGAAATTGTTGGAAATATTGAGAGGGGGGTGAATCAATATTTCCCGTAATTTTCACAATTGGTTAGTTTATCCTTTATATATTTAGAGCATTAAACAAAACATGATGCATCATCATATCCCATGATCGTTACATAAAATATTTCTATCCACAAATTCTCTGTTATGTATGGTTACCATACAAGTTTACCAGATGAACTAGAAGGAAGTACAAGACTCCCCATGGGTTTTACCAACAAGGGCTGGAAGGAAGCTAAACCTCCCTAAATTATTTTGGGCCCTCGTACTAGGCCCTAATGACCCAACTACACAAAGTTGCTACTGTTAGCAAAATACTGAAAAGGGGGGGGGGGGGGTGTGAATCAGCATTTTCAATTTACTTTAATAAAAATTTCACATTTATAATTTTGTATGCTATTATTCTTCATGTAACCCACGTTTTTATGCGGCTCAAGTGAATGCAAACAATGTATATTCAGATAACTAATTTTTCATATGTTCTAGCAAATTTTATATTTTACCAGTGCATTATTATTTCATTAACCATTTATTAAGCAGTAACCATGAGTAGTAAAATGCAGATAGATCATCAACACACAAGAAACATATCAACGCTTATGACTACTAAGATTTTAGGTGGAAACTCAATGTACAAAAAAACCATCGTTATTGTCGTATATGTCTTATTATTTTATTATAAAAATAAAATATTTCTTACATCTTGTATTGGTGCAGATTCTTACCAGCACGCAGGCACCCACCTGCAGGAGCCTACAACCTCCACTCGTTCTCCAACACCCACTAAAAGGGAGCTACGATCGCTTGATATTGTTTACTAGATCCTACCAGAAGGGAGAACCTACCCCTTGAACAAATTTACCTACTACCATTGGAAGGAAGCTCTGACTCCCTTACTGAAAGCTCCAACAATCACTACCTCTCATGGACCACATTTCATAATCTTTCATGTTGTATCCACCTATCTCAAACAAACATCATAGCTTTTACACCACCTGTTATGTGAAATATATGGCTATGAATAGAAGTATCTTTCCTAGATCGAGTGGCTTGGTCTAGAACAACATAAATAAAAGAATATAATGTTTCCCTTAAAGTAATTGAATAACGAGACGAGTCTTACCTGGGATCTGTCGCAAGGTTCACTCTATCTAGGCTTGTAAGCTCCAATCCTAGCTCTTATTTCTATTATTAGAACATGTACATACAAACACAATAAGCCAAATATCTACGATATCTATGTATAATTATCCAATCACTTTATTCAATGGATTAGTAAAGCATTGAAACATATGAACATCAACATCATATATATTAAAACAATGTACTCCTTTTATTAATAGAAATGGAGAGAGTTACAACCAAATATAGGAAATGATCATGTAGATAAATCGTCAAGTTGACTTGTCCTTCCTTGCCACAAAGTACACCCCTATTTCACCTCAATGCATGGAATGATGACTCTCTTGGAACTAAGGCAACAACATGAAGGTAATCAATATCCAAAATCGAACCCCTATATTTTAGATGACATTAAATATATAGGAGAGGATGGTATTTTTAGGAATTATTATTCAATTACCAATCTAGGCTTGAGATCCACTCCTGATGGGAGGAGGAGCTCAAGGGATACAGGGTGAAATATCCAAAGTAGGATGGGATAGGATTCACAGGTCTTATCTAAGGTAAATGGTTAAAATAAATTATGGAAGCTTATGGAAGAGAAAGCTTTGGGAATATTTTTGTTTTTCCAAAATTTCTAGAATCAACTCAACACACCCCAACAAGGGAAAATTTTCTAATGATCAGTGCAGGTGCAAAGTGGAGCAGCTTGCACTGAATGCAGTCTCCTAAGGAATCATGGTGTGTTGGACCTTAAAATCATGGAAATGAAGCAGTTAAGCCCAGAAACTCGAGGATTAGGGAGAGGCATTCTTAGGGATTTGTGCAAGGGTGATGAAAATGTGTGGATGGATGTTGATTGATCCAATTTGTAGGCCTATTCAATAAACATGAAAAAATGGCCTCTAACATATTTCCACCTAAAGTGAAAAGTCAGACGCAGTGGCTGATGAATGAAGTCCTTTACTTTGTGACAAGTCTGGATTAAGAAAAACTTATCGATATCATCATTGGTTTCAATACATTTACATCATGAATTTTTTTCTAAGGGAGGCATACCCATACTCAACACATAAGCAAACATTACATGTACAATGATCAACAAGACATATACATTAATGACAAAGAGTGGACCCTTGATTGGACGACTTTCTATATGATCATAGCCATCATATTTTCTAATTATTTATTAATCCTAAAATCACAACCTGGATAGATGAAACTAGATCTGGGGTCTTCTATCTTGTTCACATGATCATCCAATGTAAAATTCTAACCATGAAAATCAATGAGTTGAGGTCGAACATTGTAGACACCATCTGATTACTAGCCAATGATGTAAGACGTTAACAAGCATGAGAGAAACCACTGATGATGTTAATGGCTCTCAAGATGCCACAGTAAAATCTGTATGGTGTGAATGAATGAACTGAACTCAAACACCACAGCAAATATGTCGATCGAAGGCCAAATATGTAAACATTCCTCCGAGAGCAAGGAAACTTTCCATTGATGTATGCAACCACCAAGGTACCAAAGGGTGTTTCTAATTTAACTTCTTGGATAATAAATTGATGTCAACAAGAAGCGACTCATCGCAAGAGGGCCTTGATGTATCCCTCATCAATGACACAAAACAAGTATTATGATTTGAGACAAAAGGATGCTAATACAGAACTAGATCAGGAAAAATAGACATGTAATGAAGGCTTACGATTTTAGCAGATATCAAATGAATGACTTCTCTTCAAAATATAGGAAACACTAAATGGATTTAGCATCATTAACCCAAAACGAAAAGCGGAGTATGTGAAACAGTATGATGAACCAAAAGGAAAGTAGATTTCCCAACCCAACATCCATGGAGAAGAAGTGGAAGAATGTCGTGTTCAAGATTGACTCACTTCCATTAACTAGTGGAGTACCCTGTTTTCCCAATTTTCCCAACCATTGCTGGTCAGTATCTCTTTATTTTTTTTAGAAAATCTTGATGAGGATAACATATGCTTGATTTGTAAGATCATCCTTTGGATGAATCCCTCTAAGTATATTTAACGAACCCTAAGAAGGAGTGGTTCAGCCTTGTCATGATCAGCGATTCCATCGTTGTTTGATGCTTTAATGAGTCCCAGGAAGGTACAACTGTACATTTTTCATGTTTAGAGAGTTTGGAAAAAATAGGAGAAAAAGAAAACTCCAAATATTATTTTTCGTAGATAGTCCCTTGAGTCTGAAAAGGCATGAAAATATACTCAAGATAACCTCTTAGCCATGATTGAATAAGGTATTCCTTTTTCGTAAATAGTTTAACTTAGTTTGGAAAAGGTTTAAACTTATATTTAGTAGACGTCTTTTCATTTTCTTTAATGAGTTTGAAAAGACAAGTGCTTGACAATATCTTCATATTTTAGGAGTTTGAAAGAAACTGAACGAGGACTCTTCCTGGAGGAACAAGTGGTATAAAGGGTATCAACTGGTTCTGGTCATGATGGAACTGCTAAAAACAAATAGAGGTCAATAGGTTGGCTAATAATACGACTCATCGCCATGGTTCCTCGAGAAAGGGTGAAAAAACCAAGTGAAAGCGTATGATCGGCCAAGAAGATGGTGACGATGGAATGAGAAAACCGAGGCTCATTTAGCAAAAACAGGTTGATAAAAATTGAAATCACACAAGATGAAATGGGAATGGTTCCATTTTTACAAAATCTGGAAACATGGGAAATTATGCTTGAAATTGGTTTCATTTTTACAAAATCTTGAAACATATGGAAACTATGCTTGATATTGGCTTCATTTTTACACAAGCTTGAAACATGGGAAACTATGCTTGAGATTAAGTTTGCATGCCCCCATCATAATGACTCAATTCGAGGTACATGCCCCTAAAGCTTCATTCAATGAAATTAAGTAGATTATTGGTTATTAATAAGTGGATGGAATGAAGGTTCATTTATGTGATCAAGAGAAAGAATCAACAAGGAATTTACGAGATCTAGTCAAAGACTAGAATTGGAAGGTGATTTTTTTTCCTTTTTTAACGAGCTTGACACAGGAAAACAACTCTACTCTGGGACTTTATTTAATTTTTTAACAAGCTTGACACAAGAATAGGAAACCTTCTCAGGCATCTTGATCATGACCTTCAGAAGGCCTTGGCTTCCAAAAGGTTCTCATCGGATGGGAAAAAACACTCTATAAGGGATACATATGAAAGGATCTAATGGAAATATCATGCTCAAATTCCCCTAATACATGATGCACTACATCACCTACTAGATCATTAGTAGACATGGGCATGGAACAGGTTTCCACATAATTAATTTGTGGTGACGGAGATACCACTTGTCTATAAGGACCATTTAGGGAAGTTGGTTGATTGGGATTCAAATTAGGACCAATGAACGAAATTTGATCAATGGTCACGATTCTTCCTTCATGTGGGAAACACATCACATGAAAGAGTGAAGAGACAAGAGCTCCCATGAAATACACATAGTCATGCCCAAGGAATATATTAAAATACAAAAGGCCTTGTACTACCATCACATCGATATAGAAAATCTTTCCTCCCAAAGTAATAGGAAAATGAGGAAGGATCCCTAATGGTTAAATGGTTCCTCTGTTAAAAGCCAACATATTCTAGGTAACGGACACAAGTTGAAGAGAACCTTAAGCTTTCCAAGAAGTTGATGATATAATACTAATAAATGCGCTTTCATCTATGAATTTTCCATGTACGAAAAATATTATAATCATGTACTATGATTTTGAAAAGCACGTAAGGAGAAAGACGATATCCTAACAAGCGACTCCAATTAAAGGAAGTGACCATACTACTTGGATGGGGTACCTGGAAATGGGAGAACTGCCCTCTTGTGCTATGGGAATGGGAGAAATACCCCCCTATATACTATGGGAATGGGAGGATTTTCCCCGTGTCCTGTTGGAATGGGATGATTGTCCTCTTGTGTTATTGCAATGGGAGGATTTCCCCCCAATTCATTATAACCTGAAGAATTGAGAAGAACCTAAGTTGTATGATACTCACTCCTATGGGAAAGGAACGATCAACTAAATGTGGAATCCAGTCTACCATTTTCTCAACCATTGGTTGGTCGAAAACAGACTCATGGGATTCACATTAAGAGATATTTGGATTGCCTAGAGACAAATTCTAATTAATCACTTCATCAACTAGTGAAGGATTAGGGAAAATATTTCAATAATTAGCCAGAATTCAAGGTTGTGAATCTATAAGGTTTTCCAAAACATATGAGGCTTCATCCATATAAGGACAAAGTTGAATAGGATGATTCCCTTCACATAACTTATAGGGAAATTTAACTTTACCCTTTTTCCCATGGTCCTTACTATCACTAGCTGATGGTTTATCATCACCATGATCTCCAAAGGCTGATGAAAAAGGTTGTTGTGGGCCTGTCGACAACACTTATAACACTTTTGGAATAAAAGGAAAATCTCTAAGAAGGTGGTCACCCTTACATAAAATTTAATGGAATTTTAAGTGTGCGGGGTTTATTGGAAGGTTCCTCCATACTAGTTGCATCTATAGTAATCATTGATTAGCTTCCCCCCTGCTTATTTTTCTTCTACTTCTTCCCTTTATTCTTCTTCTTAGCTTGATGGTTATTAGAATTAAAATTCTGACCAGGAGGGGAGGAAGAAATGGATGAAGAAATAATAGGTGAAGGAGGTAAAGGATCAACAGGAGGTTGATATTGTTTAGGTGGAGGAGAACTTGGTTGAGGAGTAGTTTGAACATTTAGAACCATAGGGGTCGAAAACAATCAATCTGGAAAACCAATGGTAAATCCCATAAGGGACAATGTTTCCATATAAGGAACACCAATATTTCCAAAAGAAGGAAAGGGACCAGGATTCTCATCAGAGGGGTTTCCTTGATCGGTAGACTCGAGAACTGTCGTCATTAGTCTCAACCTAAGATCCACTAAGGATTTTTTCCACTATGATGATGTTGCTTCACAGTCAATTAATTAATTTTAGAAATTAGAAACAAAAATAAATCAAAAAGGGGTATCTAGGAAAAATGGTTTACCAAGTCACTGTGAACTACAATATACACCTTAGTGAACCAAGGATTTACGTGCAGGCAATAAATATCCCGAATGTTGTGTTTTTTGTATCACAGTTTACAAGACAGTCGACTTGGTTACCTATTGTGAGGATAGAAACCTATGGTGGACTTCCAAAATATGCTCAATGGTAGGTGGAGGTGCAGTATGTAGTAGTGTTGTCTAATCTGTAACCATATGATGACAGTGGTCCCATATACTTTTCATGCGTGGAGCACCATCCAATATACCTGGAGGTACATGCAGAATGGTTTCATACACTTATGTACGTGGAATGGGATATCACCCCCGGAATGAAACACTGGAAAAAAAACAACAACTCATATGTTTATAGATGCTAGAACACTCCTCTAGCCTAGACCTCAAGATTTTTGCGTTAATGTGACAAATTATCCTTAGATTAATTGAGCGAATTTTAGATTTGATCTTGAATTATGTTTCAATTTCAAGGCTCAAAAATCGATGTCACGTGAACACGCCTATGATGCAACTAAGATGACAAAAAAAATATTTTCAATTTCCTTTTAACAATGAAAGGCCTTACTAAGTACGATAAGAAGAAATCAATAAAGAATGAAACAAACAGTTGATGCAGCAATCGATCTCCTCAACTTCATTATTCCAATCAAAATCAATTCCCTATATGAAATGCATGATGCATAATATTTTTCTTTGGATTCCACTTAATTTTTGGATGAAAACTAAGATATTTTCCTAATCATCCATAAAATAAATTATTCAAAATGATGACTTAAATATCAATTCCTTCAAGAAATCAATTTTATAATCACCTAATTGACAAGAAAAAAGAAAAATATAAACAAATTATTATTAAAGGCACTCAAAATAAAAAGTAAATGAAATTAAAACTTCTAAGATACCACAAGACACTTAGAGACACAAGGAAGAGTAGCTAGAACAAGGTTGGACAAATAGAAAATCAAACAAGGTAATTTTGTGCATGAAACAGAGGTTAGCATAGGTACTATAAGGGCACCAATGCTCTGCAACGTATTTACAAAGAGGGATAGGTTTCATTGCAATTCAGGTACAAAGAACACTAGGGTGCAATGCAACGCTCTGTCTCCAGACTAGGGGGAGCATTGATCAAGGAATGTTAAGTTTTGACATAAGAAATGTAGCTAAATCTCAATGAAATGTATTCCTAGGGTCAATCCAGGATGAGTGAGACAATGAATTTCTGAACAAGAGGGAAAACAAGTACTAGAGAAAAGGAAACCAGCAAGGGAATGAATTATTCCCCACTATGGTCACCAATTTGTTATGTGGAATCTATGACTACGGACAGAAGTATCTTCCCTAAACCTAGTGGCCTGGTCTAGAATAATAGAAATAAAATAACAAAATGTTTCCCTTAAAGTAATTGAATAATGAGATGAGGCTTACCTGGGACCCTTCGCAAGCTTCACTCTCTTCGTGGCTTGTATGCTCCAATCCTAGCTCTGACTATGATTATTAAAACCTGCACATAGAAACACAACAAGCCAAAGATATATGATATCTATGTAGTGTTATCCAATCACTCGATTCAATGCATTAGAAAATAATTGAAACATATGAACATAAAAATCATATATAGGAAAAAAATTTACTCCCTATATGAATATAAATTGAGAGAGTTACAACCAAATATAGGAGTTGATCATGTAGAGAACTCCCCAAGTTGACTTGTCCTTCCTTTCCACAAAGTACACCTCTATGTCACCTCAATGCATGGAATAATGACTCTCTTGAAACTAAGGAAGCATCATGAAGGTAATAACTCTCCAAAAGCCAACCCATATCTTGTGGATGTGTTACACATCATTTTGTCACCATGCAAAATGATCGTTAAACTAGATCTTTTGTTATCCATCAAAGTGTTCCAAATCATCCCCTTTCAATTCAATAACTTAAACATCTTGAAGAAAATGAAAATTCTTGGTAAAAAGGTCGAAAAACCTACTTTTAGTCACATACACATTTTCCTAGTCAATTTATGCATATACGCAATGCTTACCATTAAATCATGTGCAGAATTGAGCTTTGCCTTACACTATATACTGTGCACATGACTCAACAAAAAGTAAAAATACAAAGTGAAATCTAGAATATTTGTTGGGTGAATATATCCCATCTAGAAGTTTTAAGTTGATGCTTATTCGAGCTTAACCACTCTGATCATGGAGCTAATTCCCATTCTTCAAGGAATCCTAATCCCACCATTAGTGGATCTCATCCTTGGGATAAGGATCTAAAATCTATTCCTCTTGGCCTACAAATCAAACACAAGCTACAGGGTTTGGGGAGTTTTAGTGAAGGTAGACTTATGCTTCTCAAATAAGGTTGGAAGGATTATCATCCAAGGAGACGATTATAGATCATTGGGAGGAGCCACACTTCATCAAGGCCAAGGTTGTGTAACTCCTCTATTTCTTTGATTAATACAAATGAGCTTTTCTTCCCACTACATTGTTTAATGGAATGGTATATGGATTATTTTGCTTTTGTTTTTCCATTGAAATGATGTTAGTCACTAGTCTCCTTAATCATTAGTATGAGTTCTTGAATAATTTATTCTTCATATTCCTTCGATCTTTTGATGATTCTATGTTTGGAGATCTGGTTTCAAGCATTGAGGAGCTGCATCAAAACATAGCAGGGATCTTCAACAAGCATGCCGTGAGAGGTATGGATTCCATTTCTCATATTTCTAGTTTATGATTCAATATAGATTAACTCAGGGAAATATTTTCTTTCTTGCTTGTTTGTTACTAAGTTTTGTTGGAAACCTAGGGAGATTTATTCCGTTCGCATTAGCAATTAGTCCACTATAACAAATTGGCAACCATATTGGGGAGGGTCTCATTCTCTATCATCTCCTTGTTCTTTTATTTTTTAACATTTTTTGATAGCCTTGTCTAAGTGTCTACAAGATAGTGATATTTTAGATTTTGTGATTTGTTTGCTTGAATTTTTATTTTTCTTAAAAAATTTCAACCTTCGTTGTTTATTTTTAGAAACATAGTAAAAAATTGTGTTTTTTTTCTTTTGCAATAGTGTGTATTCACATTGAACTATATTGTTTTCTTGCACACATGCTTGAAATTTTTGAAAAAATGAGTTTTCCTTCCATTAAAGTCTGAAATTTTGTTTCTTAAGACTTCATTAAAATTGTTTGTTTCTTTGTGCCCTCATATAGTCTCCGTGAGTTTGATTGAGTGCTACGAAGAAGTATCCTTGATAATTTCTTGTTTAACTAATTAAGATAGGGTTTCATCTAGTTGCTTGTGGATCTATCAATAGAAAGATTGGTCAACCTTGATTTACTATATTATTGTCCTTTTTCTATCAAACATACCATATTTAGTGATTATCTTGGTTATTTGTGAAAGATATTTTGGTTTAATTAAAAGTAGGGTTTCTGAAGAATAAGTGTTTCCATGAGATGTGCTTCCTTTATTGAACTGAAAATGAAAGTCACTTTTTTTTCAGTGTTGAAGTTTTTCATAATTACACTTTAGACATCATTTATTTTGTAACATTAATTAGAGAAAAAATATTTTATGGTTTCATTGGTTTCTCCATGCATTTTGAAGATTTTTGAGTGATTGATTGCAGTGGATACTTTCATGGTTGTTTGAGTTGTTGAGCAAACTAAAATTTCTGATAAATTTCTGCATTTGGTTCATTTCAAAGTGAAAATTTACATTTTATGAAAAGGAATATTGTGAAGTTATAAGTTTTTTCATTTTACTTGAAATTTTGAAAATACTCTTTCTTCCGTGTAATTAGGAATTCATTGAATGAAAATATTACAATTTCATCTTTGATTACATTTTATTTTTGGGTCAGGTCATAATATCACGAGTTTCACATCCATTTACCCATTGAGTAAATAACAGCTTTAAAACACAATGCTAATAAAATGAATTAGAATTTTTACATTTTTTAGGGATATTTCCACCTACATTAGATCAGGTCATAGGGCTTTGGAATAGGGAAGTCAGTTAACTTTCCAAAGTTGCAAACAAACATTAGAATCTTGTGGTAGGGAGTAAATCGATGTATTACAATTTTTCCCTTGGAAGATCCTCTAACAAGGGAGTCAAGCCTAAGATCATATTAGACCCAATCGAGTGATCAACCAAACTTCATTGGTTACGATAGAGTGATTTTAACACATTAAAAATGGTGTTAAAAGGTACTTGGTGTTATATAATCATTTATCACTAGCTCATACTTGATGATTTATGCTTTGGCCTTGGGTACCCCTTCCCTTCAGACTTGGACATTTTCGCAAAAAACAGTGTCTTAAAATCTATACGTGGCTCTGCCCAGAATTTTCCATGTATACATGCGAGTACATCTTAAGAGAACCACGTATGCCATTTTAATCATTAATATATATATATATATATATATATATATATATATATATATATATATATATATATATATATATATATGGATATATATATTCCCCATTTTGAGGCGGGATTTATGGTTGTTTCAGTAACTTAACCACCCCAGTCCATGGCCTAACTATTCCCAATTGTAAAAAAATAATTTGAGGGAGTATAAAAGCCCCTCAAGGGAATGGCCTAATGGAGGAAGAGAGAGAGAAATATAGATATTATACAATGTTGGAGCCCTATCCAAGTTTGATATATTCCCTTGCCTCTTGCACTTCCCATATATATTCATGAAACCCTTCTTTCCTTGAGATTTTCATCACCCTGTATGACATCCATTGTGCACTCATCTTGGAAGAAATATTAAGAGGCTAGGGTTAGGCAGATCTAGAGGATGGTATGCTCGAAGGCTATGGCATATTTCAGGTGATCTCTTCATGTTTATGTACTGTACATGTCATTAATAATAGAAGAATCCATCTTGTTCTTGATGTTTACATGTCAATTATCTTTTATACATGTGTAATGATCATTAATTGAACATTTAATATGGTTTTTACAATGTTATACATGATTTACACTAGCATCTAGAACATATATACGTTGTACAATTAGGATTTTGTGTTCATTATTTGCTGGTTTACAAATTTCGGAGCACAAAGTGTTGTAGGGGGTTTGCACCCTGCGGGATCTACATCAACTGAGGGATATCCAAGTAAGTTTTGCAACCTGTAGTTTCTATTTATTAGCATAAAATTTGGTTTAGTGATTCCTTCTTGTGATGGCATGCCCCTGATCTGTGAAGGTTATCAACCCAAGACCTTTAGGGTATCATTTCCTGAAACACTTGGGAGTCACTTGAAAGTAAACCTCAGATTAACCATATTGAGGATATTTCAAGGGGATTGAGCTTCGTTACTCTTCCCTTGTGTGTATTTCGGATCTATGATTATTCCCCTAGGTTCAATTGTTGTAAGTGGTAACCTTAGAGACTATAATGTTAGGGCTATTACCTGAGGTGACGGTGGAGGGGAAGTCTCGGTTGTACCTAGAATAGACATTGGATAAACTCACTTAATGGACCTTTTGGAGGATATTCTTCACTCAAGATGGCATGAGTGGAGTTACTTGCACCAGACCATGTTCATTAAGCAGGTTGTCAGGGTAACTAGTTCCACTCGCTCTATCTATATATACTTTTCACCTTGATATTTGTGACATTGGATTTCATCACCAACTAGTGATTTTGTTGTGAAAATATTGTTTACCTGGTTTGACTCTATATTTTCTAGCATGTGTTATTTGTTTGTTTTTACTTTTTAGAGGCATTAGGTGTGAATTGTGAATATTAATTAGATTCTTAATTAAATTCATCGTGGATGAATTACCAAGACATTCACATAGAATGGAGGACAAACCCCTTGAATAAACACCGAGTATATATGTTTCCATTAAATCTAGAAATTCATGAAGAAGACACTTCACGTTCTCTAACAAAAGATCATAGAATGCATATATGTTTTAAAAGTTTCAAGATTCTATAACTCCAGACATTTTTTTGTCATCTTTTGTTCCATATTTGGAAGATTATAATAATAATATTTATAAAGGAGAAGTTAAATTTGAAGTATTTGATTGTATACCTAACCGATCTGAAATTATGTTACATATTCTTGAAGCTGCTCAACAAAAACCAATAGATGAAGATATTCTTGAATCAATTAATCAAATTTTTTAACCTTTTTGTGATGAAACAAGGAAACTAATATGTGAATTTATCTTTAACCATTCTAATTCCATTCAATCTAGTTTTCACAGTGACTATTATCAACCGCCTATTTATAATGATTATGAAGAATAATTGAATCATGAATTAGGTCTATATTTTAATTCTTCTTTTGAACACACTCTAAATACTTGTAATATTGATCAAAACGAGGAATATAATAACATAACTCAATGAAATTTTTTGCAATATACTTCAGAACAACCTATTTATTATAATTATCAGGAAATTTAATTTGATGATGAAAATGAAATTAACATCAATTATTATCTTTTATATCTTCCTAGTTATCACAACTATAATCAATCTAATAGTTTGCAAGAAGGTCATGATTCTAATTCAGAATTTATAGATCATAAATCTTATAAAGAATAAAATATAGTTTCATCTTAATAAATTACTAATACCCTGACTGAAAATTTTGAGATTGTTGAATTATATAATAATAAGAATGCTCTTTATCTTCTAAAACATAATTTGAAGTATGGAAATCAAAATGTAGAATATTTTTTAAGAATTTCTTATCATGAATTATCTAACGAATGTCACGAAAATCTAGATTTCCATGGGAATAGCCTTGTTGATTTTTCTGAAAGCAATGAGAATGGAATATACAAAAGGCCCTCATGAAATAATTGCAAAGAAAAATTATGCTTAAAAGGCTTGATTGAAAGTGAATTTTCACATAGAATATTATAGCTTCATGGAAGATTGGATGGACAAGGTATTTCAAAGAACATCAATGTCTTGTCATCTATACTTCTAATTTCTTCTAGGATGCAAGTTAGTCAACATAAATCACTCATTTTTTTATTTACTTCCAATATTTTTGTCTTGGGTAAAAGGGAAGCGCCAAGTCATAAGGTATGCCATTAACAAGTTTTTGACTTAGTTACATTGGATTTTTTATTTCTTTGATACATTTTTAAATTGAAATGTAATGCATGTAAATTGGTGTACATAAATAACACCTTTTATTACGCATATTTTATGGTGTTAGCTTTATAAGAAATAAACATGAAACCTTTTCATCTTAAAGAATATTTAGTGATCAGGGCCATAATGAAGCATAGATTGATGATTCCTTAGTACACTCCATATTGATGAGTTTGGGAAATGTTTCTAAAGACTTTGTTCGTACCAGTTGGCTGAAATTGATTATTTGTTTTAAAAGGCTCAAACCTCATCTCTCTAATAGTTTCAAACATCATAATGAAGCATTTTCTTTGACCACATCCATATTACACTCTTTACAAATAAATATCTTGAGGGATCACATTATCTTATGAGTGTTAAAAATATAAACACAAGGATTGGCCTTCACAAAATCTAATGACATTAATAATATTGTTGTACTAGTTATTTACGATCATACTCCATGCATGAGACCTTACCTAATCATTGTATTGTTCTTTACTACTTACAACTAATCCTTTTTCACAATGGGGGATATGGGGGATGAAGATAACTCTTTTGGGGTTGTTATCACATAAAAAGCGATCACCTAGTTATTTTCCACTAGGATAATCGAAGTAAACCATATAGTATAGGTTTTTACAAAATAAAACATACTTTTACCTTAGGAAATAATTTAAAGAACCATTTTCCTAAATTATTTATGAAAATAACCCATAAACCCATGGAATAATCTTATTATTCCTTTGAAATCATTATTAAATCACGATTTATTAATTATTTATAACCACGTTAACTAGGAATAATTAAATAAACCATTATTTATTTATTATTCCTTAATCTCTACACATTCCTCCTATGAAATAATTATTAAATCATCATTTAGTAATTATTTCTAGCTCATTTTGACCATATCCCCTTAAACTAATGAATAAATAAATTTTTTTATTAATTAATTTAACTATTTTTCTTAGTTAACTCAATTAATCATTATTTTTTGAGTTAGTTCACTTAATAAAGATTTTTAACCATTTCATTAATATTTTCCTCTATTAAATATAATAAAATACTCCTAATGGTTAAATCTTGATTTTTTCTAATAATATTTTATTATTTGACTACATCTAGATCTATCCTAACATTTTATTATAAATAGAGAGGTTTTTCCCTCAGTTTCTATACATGACCATTTCATCATCCTCATTATCATATCAAGCTTTTTGAGCTCCCACTTTTGAGTTCAGATATTCTTTTTATTTTTTCCACTTGCAAAGGAGGAGAGAGAAACTAATTGAAGAATTGAAGGGAACATCAAGGACCATCCCATGGAGGAGGACTTACAAGCACAAAGTCTCACTAGTCTTGCTCCATCAGGTGTTTTATTTCATATTAATAAAAATTTATCCATGATATTGGGTACATCAGTGTCGTTTTTATCTTGCATTTTAGTTTTTGTGATCACTTTTTTGTAGGGTTTTACTTAACTATTTTTTGTATATATAACATTTTTAATTGAAGACTATGAAGTATCTCTTTATTTTACTTTTCTTTTGGTTATTAGGGCTATCTATCACTAGTATCCTAGTAGCTAAAGTGGATACTTTTGGTACACTTTCAAGAAATTTCCATACTAACAAATGGAGACTCCATTGTGTTGAATCAAATCCCTAGTGATTTCTTTGTTGTGTAATTTTTTTCTATCATCCTTACTTATATTTTTAGATCTACAATGGGTTTTGGAAATATATTTGTGTTTTTGTGCTTTCGCTCCTTTTTTGCAGGTCTCGAGTACTAGTTGAGCAAGAGACAACAATTTTTGTTACAGATCTGAGGAGCAGGATTCTAAGGAGCATAACACACTTTTATAGGAATTTATTGTGCTATCCCAACACAATATTTAGG
This sequence comes from Pinus albicaulis, assembly GCA_034641835.2. Lineage (NCBI taxonomy): Eukaryota > Viridiplantae > Streptophyta > Pinopsida > Pinales > Pinaceae > Pinus > Pinus albicaulis. The sequence goes on along the minus strand of CM076578.1, from coordinate 162,024,060 downwards.
CTATAACCTGTGTTATAATGCTAGAAATAGGTTATTTTTTGCATTACTTAATTTTTTCTAGTTTCTACAAGTTTTTCCAAGTTTTCCCAAGTCTAGGTTATGGTAATATATCAGGGGGTTTTCCATTGTTCCTTTCTAGTTCATTAGGCCTTTATACTCTTGGTTTACCTCTCTCTAGGAGGAAGGAAAAATTTCTCTTGGGGTTTGAAGTACACTTTTTCCACTTGATAGAGAGTTTGTTGAGTTTGGTAGTCTAATGCTCTAAGCATGTATCCATTGTTTTTCTAGCATAATAAAAATTTTGTTTCCCTTTCTTTGAAGCCTTAGTAGAATCACTTTGGATTCACTTTGAACCTTGTGTGGCACCATTCCTCTTGGTTATTTATAGGTGTCCTCCTACAATATAGTTTATCTGTTTTTCTTTTCTAGCATTTAGACAGTCTTATTTGTTGGTGTTTGTTGCATAAATTCAATATTATTAACTTTAAACATTAACCCCATGTGGTTTTAGATCTCTTGGTCCCTTTTTCCTTTGTGTTTCTTATATTTTCATAGTATTTTGTGCTATATAGCCTCTTGGGTGAGATATAGTGTTTCTAGTTCAATTATTTTCTTGTTGTTCATCTTTTAGTATAGTTTATAGTATCATGCTTTATTTTCTAGTATAACATCGCATCTAAAAACATGCTCTAGGATACCCCTTGAAACACACTCTTGCACGTGCATTTTCACTCCTAAAGCAAACACGTGCTTGGTTTGTTCCACCAAACCAAGACTATTAAACATTTACACTAATACCTTAACAACAAACATATTTAAGCCCTAATCCAGGAGGATCTTCAAAGGATCAAATTTTGAACTTCTTGAACCTTAGCTATGATGACACCATGTTAAATAACTCATCATTACGAACCCGATGGCGTGAATGACACCTCAATCGGAGATCGTATGACCATCCTATTACCGTCATAAGTTTTCAAGTCGTAAGGAGATGTGGGGACCTATTCTGCCTAGTGGCAACCAAATGGCCAATTAGTCATCGACACATGGCATGCCCATTTTTTTCTTCTACCCATGCACAAAAGACAACACAATCAAATATATATATATATATATATATATATATATATATATATATATATATATATATAACCATATAATAATATGGTGCAACATATGTATTAAAAATCGGGGTTGAAAACTATATCAAAAACCGACTTTGGCATATATTACCATATAAATCCAAAACGGTTTGCAAACCACACAACGATCAAATCGACCAAGCCATGTGTTATATATTTTATGTCTTTGAATGGCCACCATGAGATACATGTTATATATGTTATGTTTTTTAAAAACCATCGTGAAATAAGGGACTAGCGGGTGTCGAACCCGCACTGGCGGGTGTCGAACTCGTGCTGGCGGGTGTTGAACCTGCGTTGGCCACCACAAAACACAAAATTCCAATAATAAAAGAAGTGTGCCATATATATATGGGGCGGTTAGTAGGGTAGTAACCCCCGACAACCCTAGTGCTATTCTAAGCACCAACCAACTCGGCCAGCAGCTTTGTTGGGATATCCTTCGGCGTTGCACCATTAAACTTCATACTTTGCCATTTGAGCATAATAGAGGCAGAGACCAAGGGGTCCTGTAGCGGAACCAGGAGGGTGGAACCTTGATACGAGGGTATATTTTTTGATGCTGAGAGAATCTAGATATTCCCTGGGGGTCCAGAAGTGCCAGTGTCATAACTGGGTCAATTTTATAGTCAGGCTTCACAATTTTTCGCCAGGAATCCAACCGTGCAGCCTGTTTCTCCAATAGAGCTCCACATTTTCAAGAAAGCCTTAGAAGTGGAGGTATAGGGTGTTATTTTTAATTTCTTGTAAATTATTTTCACTTCCATTTAATGAAAGAGGCCTCCCCAATTGATCAGGGCCTAGAGACGTAGCCCACATTGGGTGAACTTTGTTATCTAATTATCTTGTGCCTTTGATATCATGGTTTAATGTATTTCCACTTATTTCATGTGTTTATGCTACTTGTTTACATGCTCTTTTAAATACAATTCTATATGCATCCTTGAAGAAAAAATTGGGATCGAGTTTGGTATCAGAGCGGGTCTTCTTGATGTGTGTTGCATGAGAGAATGCTAACCAGGAACAAGCTCCAAAGAGGAGAAGGAAAACTCAAATCCTTTGATAAAAAAGTGGGGCATGCAACACGAAGTCAGAACATGGCAGATGAGGAAGCCTGAGTGGAGGAAGACTAAAATTATTGCAATATATTTTTCACCATGGCAGAAAAAATAGACAATATTTTTGTCAAATATCAGAAGACACTTAAACAAGAGAAGAACGAACTAAATGTTCATGCCTCGATAAATCATGAAGGAGGAAGAGGAGAGCCTCCTGAAATGCTCTCTCTTTCCACTAGTGACAGTTCTTCTTCTTCCTATTTTCATCAGTCTAACATGCATCATTGAAATGCATCTAAGAAGTCATTTTTTAAGCTAGATGTAAATTTTGATTTGCCCACATATAATGGAGAATCTAGTGTAGATAAATTTAAAAATTATATTAAACAGATCAAGGTTTATTTTTAGATTCAGCAGATAGAGTAAGATGATTCCAAGATCCAATTATCATCTCTTCAGTTGAGTGGCACCGCTCTCATTTGGTGGCTGCAAAAAGGTAGCAAAAATGTGGGTAATCTTCTTTCTTCTTGGTCCAATTTTATTTCTACATTAAAATATCAATTATATCCTTTTGTTTATCTACAAAAGGATTTAATGGAATGGAAAAATTTGAGACAAGGAAAGGGTCAAAATGTACTGATGGCAGTGTGGGTGCAGGGGTTAAGGAGAGCTGTTCAAAATTTTGTACAACGTTCTCTAAATCTGGAGGAGTTTGTTCCTATTCCTTATTTCGACTCTCCTTCATCAAATTATAAAAATTATGATTGATAAAACTTCATAAAATGCACACTTGGAAGCAAAAGTCCCCTTCTCTTTTAACAATATGAAAAGTTTGTAAATAATGTTTACCAACCCTTCGAAACCTTTAAATCCACCTTAATCAATGATTAAATGCTTTTGGAATACACAATTTCCCCTTATGATAAATGTATAACCTCTCGGGACCTTTAAACCATTGGAAATATAATAGACCCACTTAAACCTATATAATAAAACACTTTCGGGAATATAATAACTCCACTTGAATCAAACTTCTAGTACCCTTCGGAAATGTAATAACTTGACTTGTAAAATAGTGTTTAAACCCTTGTTGGAGTAAATATCTTAAACCCCGGAAATATAATATTAAACAGTGAGTTAATCAATGTTTAAGCCTTTCAACCCACATATAACTGGACTTCAAATATTAATAAAGTTTCATTGTGTAAAACTTTGGATCCATACCTTGGACTCAACCTCCACATATCGTGCAATGTGACCACTGTCGGATATATGTTGATCACGATCGGACAGATATCGCATCCAATCGACCACCAAACTTTATCTCGCAAAAGGCACGCGAAAAAGGGTTGTTTTTTCCTGGTGATGTGTCAAGTTTTAATTTGATCGCATTGATTTCAATAAAAACCACCCACGGCCCAAACGTTGTGCGAAACCAGTGGTATGGTTTCCCAAAACCACTACCCTTCAACTTGGTTTAAATCGCATTTACACACAATTTTCTGTTGTTCCTTTGCTAATTTCAACGGATTTGTTGTTCCTTTCCGGCTGCAACTCCACGAATATTTTGTTGTTCCTTAGGATGGAACAGCTATTACAGCAACCTCAACCAGAGAACTAATTAACTCTCTGATCTTAACAGAAAAAAAAAATTCCTCATTTTCCTTTGTACCTCATACAAAGTTAATATACATTAAATTCATACACAGAGAACATGAATTCAAATGCATTCCAGAGAACTAAAAACCCCCTTTCACACAAAGACTAATAATCTGCCAAGTATATTCAAATAAACAAACACTGTAATTTATTGAAACGGAGGGCAAACCCTCTCAATCCAATCTTATACCTCCAAAATCCCCCCATTCCTCTATTACAGAGGTTACATTTTATATGTTTTTTTCATAGCAATCGACCTCTACTTGAGGATCAAATACTTCAAATTTAGACAAAATCTTAATTGCCTAATATCTCCCTAAATTCTATCAACTGAAGCTAAATATGTTGAAACAAATCTAAATTTTTTCAATCCTCCTAAATACTAGTTTAAGCCTATCTATTACAACTATAAATGACATCTAAAGGTACCAACACCTTTTCTTGTAACTTTTTTTTGGATTTTTGGAATAATTAATGAAGTCTTTGTCTCTAAGCCTCATGCCCCTGCATCAGACTCCTGAGGAAAAAAATCTTCATGGGCTCATGTCCATGAGCTCCTCTACAAAACTACCTAGTTTCTACAGCTTGGTTTCTGTCATCCAAGTAGAATCTTCAATTGGCTGATCCTTCCACTTGACCAAGTATTGAAAATACTCCTGTCCTCTGGTTTTTTAAACAAATTCTTTTCTAAGATCCTCTCTGGCTGTAATGGTTTTTTTGTCGTTAATTGTTTTACCCAGTTAATCCGTTCTTTGTCTTCTGGTCTTTCATTTGTGCCACCATCTTCATACCTCTACAAATCAGCAACATTGAATATTGGAGATATTCCAATATTAGAAGGCAATTCAATTTCATAGGCATTGGCAGAAAATTTCCTCAGTATCCTGCATGATCCTATCTTTTTGAATTTCAATTTGTTATATTGTCTCTTTGAAAATATTTATTTTCTCGAGTGTGCCAAAACCAAATCACCAACTTCAAAATTAATTTCTCTTCTGCTCAAATCTGCTATGTTTTTGTACTTTATGCTACTGTCTTATAGCTGCTGCTTTACCTGTTCATGTATTTCTTGTATCTCTGAAGCAAATTCTTCTCCATCAGCACTCCTCATTTCTGATTTTCCCAAGTTCCTCAATTCAGATACTCCTCTTGGGTGCATCCCATAAACTAAATGGAATGGACTCTGTCCTGTACTTTTGTTAGGTAAATCATTTTATGCATATTCTTCCTATGGTAAAATATGATCCCACTTTTTAGGATGTTCTCCTGCAAGACTTCTTAAAAGATTACCCAAACTTTTGTTCACTACTTCAGTCTGCCCATCAGTCTGAGGGTGATAAGAAGATCCGAAACTCAGTTTAGTACCAAGCTTCTTCCACAACATCCTCCAAAAATGACCAACAAACCTAGTATCTCTATCAGAAACAATACTTTTAGTTAACCCATGTAATCTAACAATCTCTTTGAAAAAAAATTGGAAACATGAGTAGCATCACTGGTTTTATAACATGGAATAAAATCTGCCATTTTTGAAAATCTGTCAACAACAACAAAAATTGCATCATGCCCTCTCTGTGTCTTAGGAAATCCTAAAACAAAATCCATACCTACCATATCCCAAGGTCTGTCTGGAATAGGCAGTGGAATGTACAAACCTGCATTTTGGCTTCTCCCCTTTGCATATTGAAAAATTTTACAATTATTCACATACTTTTCCACTTCAGATCTCATCTTTGGCCAATAATAAAAATGACTTAATTGCTCATAAGTCTTATCAATACCAAAATGTCCAACAAGTCCACCGCTATGCTTTTCTCTGATTAAATTTTCTCTCATGGAGCAATTTGGTATGCACAATTGATTTCTTCTGAATAATAAACCCTCTTGCAAGAAATAATCTAACCACTGACTTATGTCTATCAAAACAGGATTACAGCATGCTTCAAATGCTTCTTTGAATTCCAAATCCGTTTTATAGGGTTCCTTAAGAAAATCAAAACCTACCACTTCAATTTGACTTTCTTGAACAAGAATGTTTTTCCTACTCAATACATCAGTTACCTTATTTGCTTGACCACTTATATGCTTCAAAACAAAGGTAAAAATTTGAAGATATTCAACCCATTTTGCATGTTTTTGATTTAATTTAGTTTGCTGCATAATATACTTTAAAGAATGATTATCTGAATATAGCACAAATTCCTTAGACATTAAATAATGTCTCCACTTCTTCAATGACTATACAATTGCATAAAACTCTTTATCATAAGAAGAGTACTTTCTTCTTGTCTGATTCAGCTTCTCACTGAAATATGCTACGGGTCTATCTTCCTGACTTAATACAACGCCAATAGCTTCTCCACTGGCATCACACTTTACTTGAAATGGTTTATTAAAATAAGGCAGAACTAAAACAGGTTTTTCAGCTATCTTTTGCTTCAAAAACTGAAAATTCCTTTCAGCTTCAGCAGTCCATTTAAATGGTTGTTTATCCTTATTTTTGGTTTCAATGATAGGTGCATTAATCTTGCTAAAATTCCTTATGAATTTTCTATAAAAACTAGCAAGTCCATGGAAACTTCTTACCTCAAAAACATTCTTTGGTGAAGGCCACTCCACAATTGCCTTTACCTTCTTTGGATCCATTTTTAATCCTTTAGCAAAAACAAAAAAACCTAGATATACCAATTCTTATTTCATGAATGAACACTTCTTTAAATTTATTAGTAATTTCTCTTGATGTAACTTCCTTAAGACATAATTAAGATGTCTTAGGTGTTCTTCTTTTGTTTTTCTATAAATTAATATATCATCTAGGTCTACTATTGCAAATTTACCAATAAATTCCTTTAATACTTCATTCATGAGCCTCATAAAAGTGCTAGGTGCATTTGATAACCCAAAAGGCATTACCATACATTCATACAATCCCTCATTTGTTTTAAAGGTTGTTTCCCATTCATCACCTTCCCTTATCCTAATCTGATGATACCCACTTTTCAAGTCTAATTTTGAAAAATATCTTGCTCCACTCAAACAATCCATCAAATCTTCAATTTTAGGTAAAGGAAATCTATACCTGATTGTTATTTTGTTGATTGTTCTTGAATCAGTGCACATTCTCCAACCTCCAGATTTCTTTGGACTCAAAACTGTAGGTATTTCACAAGGACTCAAACTTTCTCTAATCAAACCTTTGTCAACCAATTCCTGCACTTGCTTTCTGATTTCTTCATTTTCTGTAGGATTCATTCTGTAAGCTGCTTTGTTAGGTAGATTTGACCCTGGAATCAAATCTATTTGATGGTTGATTCTTCTTACAGGTGGTAATTCATCAAGAAAATCATCCATAATAATATCACAATAACTTTCCAACATCTCTTGAATTTCAATTGGCAAATCAGAAATTCTAGTAGAAGTAAATACTACCTTAGGTTTCCAAACTAAAGCAAAATTTACCTCTTCATCTTCAATATGATGCAATTATTCTTTCCCACTTAACAATAAAGTCTTTGGATCAGACTTTTTGCTTGATGCATCTCCTTCTTCCATAGGTAACAATTTTTGATTCATACCATCCTTGAAAAACTTGTAAGTGTTTCTCTTACCATCGTGCACTGCTGCTCTGTCATACTGCCAAGGTCTACCCAGCAATATGTGACACACATCCATAGGCATCACATCACACATGATTATATCTTTGTAGCTGCCCATCTGCATTTCTATTTCACATTGTTCTTTCACAATCAGTTGATGTCCTTTCTGAAGCCATGACACCTTGTAGGGTGTTGGATGTTCCTTTGTCTTCAATCGCAATTTCTCTATCACCTCTGTAGAGACCAAATTGTCTGTGCTGCCACTATCAATGACCAATTGACAGCATTTCCCTTGAACTTTTCACACACTTTTGAACAAATTCTTTCTCTTTGTTGGCTTAGCAACTTCCTTTGTTTGTTTCAACAAAACCTTGTTAACCACCAAGGATTCTCCTTTCTCTGGCATATTTTACTTCTCTGTTTCAGGAAAATTTGTTGCTTCTTCTCCAGTCTGAGCAACAATTGCATTTCTCTGACTTGTACCCACATTCTCTTTCTTTGGGCATTCATAGGCTCTATGTCCCAATTTGTTACATCTATAACATCTCACTTCTCTTCCTCTGCTTCTGCCTCCTCTTCCTCTATAGGAACTCCTTTTTCCACTTGCATCACCTTCTCTGGATGCATGCTGAGGTGAGCTGCTGCTAGCTCCATCTCTTGGTGTTGTAGATCTTCCTCTACCACCTTGACTTCCCTTTCCTCGGAAATTACCTCTTCCTTTGGCAGATTGCTTTCTCAAGAGTTTTTCTTCAGCTTTTAAGGCCATTTGGTAAGCCTCTTCTACTGTCTTAGGAGACAATATACTTATCTCATCTTGAATATCCATTCTAAGACCATTTATGTACATGGAAATATTCTCTGCTCTATCTTGAATTTGTCCTGCTCTTATGCTCACTTTGTAAAATTATTCTGTGTATTTTTTCACTGTCATTAATCTCTTTCTAAGATTTTTCATTTTTCCAAATAATGAAAGCTGATAATCACTAGGCAAAAACTTACCTCTCAGCTTTGCCACCATTCTATTCCAATTCTTGATTGGTTGTTTACCAACTCTCCTTCTCTCTACTTGCACTCCATCCCACCAAAGTGTTGTGTGTCCTTTCAATCTTGTGAAAACAAATTTAACTCTCTTTTCTTCACCCATCTCTTCATAATCAAAGCATTTATTCATCTCATTGATCCAATCTATCAACTCTTCTGGATTCAATCCTCCCGTAAAAGCTGATACTTCAAGCCTAGGCCTGGATGTAGAGCCTAAAACTGATTTTAAAAATCTCATATCAGGGGTAAGCTCAATATTTTTTTCTTCTTCTTCAGCTTCAGGTTCACTGACATCTTCAGGATCTCTCGGGTGTCCTACTTCAATTGCTACCAATATGGCTTGAATCTGTTGCATAGTCTCCAGTACTTCTGCATTTGCAACCAGATTACCTCTTCTTCTACCAGCAGCAACTCTACCAATTCTAACAGCCATATTGGATTTCTTCTTCTAAATTTAAGAAGCCTATTCAATATCTGAAAAATTCTTTGAAGATGGCTCTGATACCACAAATGATGGCAGTGTGGGTGCAAGGGTTAAGGAGATCTATTCAAAATTTTGTACAATGTTCTCTAACTCTAGAGGAGTTTGTTTCGATTCCTTATTTCCACTCTCATTCATCAAATTATAAAAATTATGATTGATAAAACTTCATAAAATGCACACTTGGAAGCAAAAGTCCCCTTCTCTTTTAACAATATGAAAACTTTGTAAATAATGTTTACCAACCCTTCAGAACCTTTAAATCCACCTTAATCAATGATTAAATCCTTTTGGAATATACAATTTCTCCTTGTAATAAATGTATAACCTCTTGGGTCCTTTAAACCATTGGAAATATAACATACCCACTTAAACCTATATAATAAAACCCTTTCGCGAATATAATAACTCCACTTTAATCAAAGTTCTAGTACCCTTCGGAGATGTAATAACTTGACTTGTAAAACAGTGTTTAAACCCTTGTTGGAGTAAATATCTCAAACCCAGGCAATATAATATTAAACAGTGTGTTAATTAATGTTTAAGCCTTTCGGCCCACATATAACCAGACTTCAAATATTAATAAAGTTTCATTGTGTAAAACTCTGGATCCATACCTTGGACTAAACCTCCACATATCGCGCGATGCGACCACCGTTGGATATCCGTTGATCACGATCGGGCGGATATCGCATCCAATCGACCACCAAACTTTATCTCGCAAAAGGCACGTGAAAAGGGTTGTTTTGGCCCAGTGACGTGTCAAGTTTTAATTTGATCGTGTTGATTTCAATCAAAACCACCCATAGCCCAAAGGTTGTGCGAAACCAGTGGTATGGTTTCCCAAAACCACTACCCTTCAACTTGGTTTAAATCATGTTTACATATGATTTTATGTTGTTCCTTTCCTAATTTCAACGGATTTGTTGTTCCTTTCCAGTTGCAACTCCATGAGTCTTATGTTGTTCCTTAGGATGGAATAGCTATTACAGCAACCTCAACTAGAGAACTAATTAACTCTCCGGTGTTAACAGAAAAACAAATTCCTCATTTTCCTTTGTACCTCATATAGAGCTAATATACATTAAATTCATATACAAAGAACATGAATTCAAATGCACTCTGGAGAACTAAAAACCCCCTTTCACACAGAGACTGATACACTCAATTACACACAGAATATATGAAATTCAAATGGGTTTCGGAGAGGTGAAACCCTCCGGGGAAATTTTCCAAGTATATTCAAATAAACAAACACTGTAATTTATTGAAGTAGAGGGAAAAACCTCTCAATCCATTCTTATACCTCCAAAATCCCCCCATTCCTCTATTACAGAGGTTACATTTTATATGTTTTTTTCATAACAATCGACCTCTACTTGAGGATCGAATACTTCAAATTTAGGCAAAATCTTAATTGCCTAATATCTCCCTAAATTCTATCAACTGAAGCTAAATATGCTGAAACAAATCTAAAGTTGTTCAATCCTCCTAAATACTAGTTTAAGCCTATCTATTACAACTGTAAATGAAAGCTAAAGGTACCAACACCTTTGCTTGTAACATTTTTTTGGATTTTTGGAATAATTAACAAAGTCTTTGTCTCTAAGCCTCATGCCCCTGCATCATGTACAAAGATTCATAGAAGATTTTAGGAAAGCTTTGAATTTGGGCATTTCACTTGATTAACAAGAAACTGTAACAAAATAAATTGGTGCTTTGCATAGTTACATCAGGTATTATTTATTTTTGTTTGAGCTTACTAATATTGATGTGGCCATTGTGAAGGCAATTCACCTTGAAATCAGGGGAAATAATGAAAAATAAGATCAATCCAAGAAATCATCCTTCAAACCTCATAATGGCAAGTTCAAAGGAAAAGGCAAGGGAAAGGATAAGAAGGCAGCTACAACCAAGGAAGAATAAGGTGCAAATCCATCTTTCACACATTGCAAGAGAGAAGGCCATGATGATGAACATTGTTGAAATTTGCATCCATAGTTGAAGCCAAATATATTTGGTGGAAAGGGAAAACAAAATACGGTGGCAACCGTGTAGCAAGACCTTGGAACCGACTCCAGCGACGAGAGATGGATCACAACAATGGGCATACAAGGTACACTTTCTCATCATGTTAATGAAAATTCTGAATTGCATGTAATTACAAGTACTTCAAATGAATATGTTGTTAATGAATGAAAGAGGATTGAATTTTTCCACATTAGAGTTGTGATGAAACATACTAAAGTGGAAACCTTATTTGATCAAGGCTCGTAAGTAAATTTTATTTTAGATTCCTTGGTTAAGAAATTATGGTTGGATACCAGGCCTCATATGAAACCCTGCCCTCTTAGTTGGGTGTGTGATAAATCAAAATTAAATGTAACCAAACAATGTATGGATATATTTTTTATTGCATCCAAACTAGTAGATGAGGTTGAACTTGACGTTGTACCTTTGGATATTTGTGGCATTTTATTGGGGATTCCATATTTTTATAGTAGGAAAATAGTTTTCTTTCACCACGAAAACAAGTGTCATCTCATGAAATATGAGGCAGAATACATTTTTAGGACTCATCATAGAAAGATCAATGCTAGTCTTGTAAGTGTAGGTCAGATGAAGAGATTGGTCAATTCTAGAAATGGGTGCATGCTCATGGTTGTGAGAGAAAAATATGTGGAGAAATCTAAATCTTTCCAAGGTTGTGATCACACTCATAAATAATAATTGTATCAAATTGTTTTTAACTATGATGGCCTTTTTCAACAACCAGGTGGGTTTCCTCCAAAGCGTGATATCCAAAAGGAAATTCACTTGTAGCAGGATGCTCCTTTACCCAACATTGGTATGTATAGGTTGCCAGCCATTGCTATGGAGGAGATAAAGAAGCAGGTGTAGGAATTGTTGAACCAAGGGGTCATAAGGACAAGTTCTTCTCCATGTGTTTCACCTATTCTGTTGGTTCCAAAGAAATATGGAACATAGAGGATGTGCATGGACTACATGGTTGGGCACTCAACAAAATAACAATAAAGAATCAATAACCTCTCCCTCACATTAATGATTTATTACATCAATTGAAAAATGTTGTTTATTTCACAAAACTGGACTTGTGCAGTGGCTACCATCAGGTCGAGATTATGGAACAGGATGTTTGGAAGACTGCATTCAAGAAAAAATAGGGGTTGTTTGAATGGTTGGTGATGTCATTCGGACTATGCAATTATCCAGGCACATTAATGAGGGTTATGAATAATATTTTCAGGCCTTTTCTTGATGATTTTGTACTGGTGTATCTTGATGGAATTCTTATTTTTATTAGAACATGGAAATATAATCTGAGTCATGTTAAAAAGGTGCTTGATGTTTTGCAAGAGGAAAAATTGTATGTCAAAATGTATAAGTGTCAATTTGGTAAGACCTTTGGTTTACTTGGGACACATTGTGGGAGATGGACAGTTAAAAATAGATCCTTCTAAATTTGATGTGATTTTAAAGTGGCCTAAACCCACCAATGTTACAGAGGTTCGTAGCTTTTTAGGTGCAGTGAAATACTAGAGAAGGTTCCTTTCCAACTTCTCTGTCATTGCACCCCCCTTGCATGCATTAACAATTGTGAGGAAAATATTTCAGTAGGGAGGAAAGCAACAGAAAGCCTTTGATACTCTGAAAGAAAAAATTAGTATTGCTCAACTTTTAGCCTTACTTGACCTCCAGCGGCCTTTGAGATCAAGATAGATGCCATTGGGTATACCATGTGATCAGTATTGACACAGAAAAGGGAACTTGTATGTTACAATTCAGAGATACTCTCCCAATATGTTATGAAATATCCCACATATGACAAGGATTTGTATGCCTTAGGTCAAAGCGTGAAAAAGTGGAAGCACTATTTGATTGGAAAGGAGACCATCATTCACATAGATCACCAGCCCTCGCAATACCTCTAGTCTCAATCAAAGCTTCAAGAAGCACATCATTTCTGATGGATGGGATTCCTCCAGCAGGTTCACTTGGTAATCAAATACAAGAATGGCACCAACAACAACATGGTAGATATGCTTTCTCACACACCTATTTATGAATCTATAGTTTTTCAAAATGCTTCTTTGTCTTTTGAAATTTATGTTGAACAGTATGTTGATGATGAATATTTTAAGGTTATTTATGCAAAGCTGACTCATGGATCACAGGTGGAAAATTACCATTTGTAGAGAAAATTGTTGTACCATCTTGGCAAACTTTTTATTCCCACTAATTAAATGATACATGTAATCAGAGAGGCACATACCTCTCTTGCGTTAGGTCATTTTCGTGTAGGGAAAAATTTGTGTCATTTACAGAGGTTTTGTTATTGGCCCCACATGAAAAATATTGTGATTCGATATGTAAAGGGATGTGTGTTGTGTTTAGTTTGCAAGACCTCTAATAGAAAATTGGGGCTCTACACATGACTCCATGTTTTGAGTCGTCCATGGGAAAGTGTGGCAATGGCATTTTTTAGCGGTTTTCCTTTGTCTAGGAGAATTCGTGACTATTTATATGTCTTTGTGGATCAATTTAGCGAAATGTATGTCTTAATGCTTTGTAAAAAGCAGGTCACTTCAGATCATACTGTTCATCTCTTCTTCCAATTTGTATGGGTCCACTTTGGGTTGCCCCCCTCCATTTTGTTTAATAGAGATTATTTGCGGAGGAAGATGGACACCAAGCTAAAGAGGAGCATGAAATTTCATCCATAGACCAATGAAAAAATAGAAGTTGTCAACTGCACAATGACACATTTACTCCAAGGCTATTATGCCAAGAATTCCAAGTTGTGGGAAGAGAAGCTTCCCTATGTACAACATGGATACAACCGGGTAATGCATTCATCTACTCAAAGCTCACCATTTGATACATGCTTTGGATATTTTCCAAAGAATCCATTAGACATGTTCTTTGGGACAGATGAAGATTCCAGTGAGAAATATGACAAGGACAAAGAACGAAAGTTCATTCAACAAATTAAGATGATTCACCAGGCAATGCAGGAGTATTTGGATAAAATTCAAGCCCAATATAATGCCTGGCATGACAAGCACCGAGTTTATCACCAATTCCAAGTTGGAGATAGGGAATGGCTCCACATCAGTAAAGACAGAATGAAAGGGGAAGGAAAGAAGTTGAGACCAATTTGATATGGCCCATTCACCATATTTGAGAAGATTGGAGACAATGCTTTTCATCTTGATTTTCCAGCATACATGCATACGTACTCAGTAGTGAAAGTTTAAAACTAGTCTGTATTTATAAACTTGAAGTTTTGATGGAATGTGCAAGTAAATTTTTATGTCTTTTAGGCAATTAGGCAATTTGGAAAATCACATAAATTAATGGTTTTAACTTAGTTTGCAGCATAAAAATAGGGAAAATAGTACCATATACAGTAACACAAGATGGAAAAATGATTAAGGAGCTCACCCCTCCTAAGCTACATCTCCTAGTCCAGCTTCCAATGTTGGGCCCCTTTCATTAAGTGATCAAATATGTGATTACTATTGGATGTTGTTGTCATTGGTGTCAACCCATGGAGTTTATTGTGTTTGAATTTGACCCAAAAAAAACATACATTGATGTCAAATATATAATGAACACTTCTTATTATTTTTCGGATTACATCAAGATAGTAGCTATATTGTTGGATGGCTGAAAACCCTAGTCTTAGGGTTTGGGGTCCTTGGACTAAGGATGTACCCCTACTTTGAAGAGGGACTTTTTTAGGTCAAATCATCGATTTTTTGTTGGAGATATAGGTGATTATATTCTCCTTGAATAGATGTTTCCATTGATATATGGTACGCTTCGTGATTCCTTCTGGTTTGAGAGAAAAATGAGTTTAAAGTTGAAGACCCAATTTGGTGGGCTAAAACCACATGGGGTAGAAACATGACACCTTATTCACCAACGGTTTTCAAAATATGACAAGTATTATCACCATAATATCAATACGTATAAGTTGACTAATTTCAATAATAAGAGGCACTAAACCAATCATTGACTTCACAAGCAAGTAAGACCATATGCAATAACCCAATCATTGATTTCAAATTTCTAATAAAATTGAAAATATTTCTAAACAAATTTTAAATGGATAGTAAAGATTATTTACTATTATTTATTTATTAGATGCTTATTTATTTTTGACATAAAATTTATTTAGGAAAGGTAATTAGCATCACAAACCCTTATACAATTCTAATTCCTTCATAAAAGGGTAGGTAGCCTTTGCTTAAGAATAAAGATAATTAATTAAGTGTTTTTTTTAATAATAAAAATAAAAAATAAAAAAATATATATTTTAAATCCCTAACGCCTAATATAGAAGCCCTTAACTAGCTCTACCTTCCACTATAAAAAGTCACCTCATCTAACTCTCATCACATAAAATCTCAACAAATTGTTCTTATGTGAAAGCTCTGAAAAAAAATTTGGGTCTTCTCAAATAAACACGACGAAGTATTTTTGCGGCTAGAGCATCATAAGTTTTGGTTTTCTTGGGAAAAGGGTCTCATTATATCTTGTTTATGATTGCAGAAATTGACGTCTCTTGTGAATACATCGTTATGCTACGCATTGAGCCTGTCGCATTTTTGGCCTGTGGAAGTTCTGTTGGAAAACTAGCGAAAGGTATTTGGTCAGATCAGATTCCATTATATAGTACAAGTTGCAACTGTATGCTGAAAGGTACACTAATTATATAAAACAACTTGGAATATTCATAAGAATTGGTAGCGCCACATGCGGTATACTCGTTCACCTAATATCTCAGGTCCTAGACATTTAAACAAGTGAAATATATTTGCAACTATACATAGCCCAATTGGTATGCTATGTATCATATGGTTAGTAGTTTGGATCCCACATTTTGAATAACATTATTTTTTATTTCCAGTCTTTTTTATTTTTTCGATTAAATAAAAGTCTAAAATTAAAACGTTTCATTTATAGTGGGGTGACTAAAAGTATTTTACTATGTTTGAGAATACTTTCTATTTGATCATATTAGTATTTTACTTAGATGATATAAAGGTCAACCTTAGTACTATATAGTACATGCTAAAACCTTGACAAAGGACTAACATTCATGGTTGCAAGCCTTCATATATCGCTTATTCACTAATTGCATACTTGAGAAAAGTATATAATCAATGAACCTTGCTGCTTCAAATAATCAAGTTTAGGAAGGCTTTATGTATATATTCATCTTAGCATAAAATTTCAATATAATAATCATAACAAAACTATACCTATTATCTATTAGGCCAACCATTAATACCCACACAACCTAGGTTCTTAAGTGGTCTTCAATAACAGTATGCCTATATGACAATGAGATTGATGTGATTGTGACATTGATAGAATTGTGTTTTACAGTAGATAGGTAAAGACAAACTTAAAGTATATTGATGAGTAATGAATCCTTAGCTGTGGAATTTCTCTAGTAGCACTAACTTGATTGTTTATGCATTGCATGGAAATAGTCTTGACTTCCCATTACATTGAGATATCATATAATATACTATGATGATAATTACTTGTGGAACAGTGGCACACTTGATGACATAGCACCTCGCAAAATTGGTTGTTTAGAAAAGGTATAAGTGATTTGTAAAGTCAAGACTTCTTGATTGTGATAGTGATTTGGATAGTAATCCATAGGTGGAAATAAGACAAATATGTATTCAACATCATTGTGACAGTATCCTTGTAGCATGCCTAGTTGATATGATGCATTGATACAACAATATTGCAGTTGGTTACACGATTGCATTGGATGATGTTACGTTAATGGCTCTGGGGCATTTAATATCTCAGAAGAAGCGTTAGCCCTCCTTGGGCATAGCTTGAGAGCTTTGTGAGCAGCTCATAGGGATGACCTAAGGCACCTTGGTTTGAGCTATTATTACTCTTTGGTACCCCATACACGCATCAGTTTAGTGAGGAGGTTGGTTTCTTATGAGCTCTTGTTGCTTATTCATTCATGAGCAGTGCAGTGCAGTGATAGTTGAGCAGTGATATGACAGTTTGGGCAATAATAGTGATGTGCAATTACAAAATGAATGTGATGTACAATTGAGCTGTAAGTTTTTATGTGCAACATTTTGCAATGATTAGTTTGATTGTGCAGTGGTCAGATTGAGCAAGGTTGTGCAGGTTGAATACGATTATATAGTGTGATTAACAATGCAGTTGCAGGATTTGATAGGATATTCATTTTGAGCAGAGCAACGTTCTATTATTTACTATATTCATATATTGATTCATGGCACAGGGGGACTCAGGCTAAAAATTGTGAAATGTGATCTACCAACTTTTTTGGGTGATTGGAATCACCTTCAGGTTGTGGCTTGAGAACCACGAGGGCTTCACCCAATGAACCTCTAACTTATCACGTGCGATCATAGTGTATTAAAAAATACCCTCAATTTGAGTACATATTGGAAAATACCTATAAAAATCACATTATTTAACCCCCTATCAATATAAACCCAATACACCTTCCCAATTTAAAAATCCTCTAAATTCACTATATATTGTAGGTATCTATTTGTTCATTAACATTTTTTATAACCATTTATATTTTTTCATTAACTTTGAGCTCCATTTTTTATACCTACCAATATAAAAACCCTTTACCCCCTATATATCCCCCAATACATTATGCCATTTTTTCCTCATTAGATATCCCCCAATGTAAACCCATGTGCTATGGTATTTCTCCCACAATGAAGCCCTCGTGTTGAAAACACTTCAGGGTGGCAAGGTGGTGCTATGGCAAGTCGTGGCTTGCACAGGGAGTTGTGGCGTCCATTTAGTTGTGGTTGACAAACCCTTAAGGGAATTTTGAGGTCTAAAATGGGCCTCCTAAGTAAATTATAAAATAATAGAGGAAATAATAAAATAATATTTGATTACATCATCAAATTTTGAAGGGAAAAGAGAAAAAACTATTTTTTCAACTCGTATTTTCAACTTATCTCCCTATGGGTTTACTCAAATTTTGAGCGGAAACAATTTTTGGATGAAAATCTTGATTACTCATCCAAGAAGTACCCAAGTTGCATACTTTCAATGGACCCTGCTACAAGAAAAATGAGACATACATGAAAAATGTGATTGCAATGACAGGTTTTCATGTATTTCTCATTTTTCATGTAGGAGGGTCCATCGAAAGTATGCCACATGGGTACTCCTTCGATGAGGAATTAAATTTTGCATCCAATGAATACTCCCGCTCGAAATTTGAGTGAAACCTTAGGGAGATAGATTGAAAATACGAATTGAAAAAGTAGTTTTATTATTTTATTTTTTTACTTTTTTACTCCAAATATGATGAATCATCCCCCATGGTTGACATCATCATATTGAATCCTATTGGTTCTTATAAATTTTATTTGGGTTGTACATTTTTCTTAAGAGGCCCATTTTGGACCTGAAAATTCCCCTAATGAGAGGGCAGCAAAGCATCCTTTCTGATAGCAGTTGGTAAACAGAGTGTTGGGGCACTCATCAGGTTGTGGCTAGGTCTACAGGGTCTTGGTGCATCCTTTTGGATGCAATAGGATATTAGGGTTTAGTAGCATCGTACAGGTCGTATCTTGTGAATTAGGGGGTTGATGCCTCCCTCAATTGTAGCTAAAATTTTGATGTAATCAATTTTATTAATAGGGAGAAGACAATTACTAAAGAAGCGTTCGGTGGTTTTTAACCTAGAGAAATATTTGTGTCCTCTATTTTATCTTTCTTCATTTTTGTATGGTGTTTTTTATTGTTGATTATTGTTTATAATCATATGAAGAAGAACAATAATAATAATTGAAGATTAACTAATGCTCTGAAAAAGATTAAAAAGTGATAATTGCTAGGAAATATTGATTTAGCCCCCCCTCAGTATTTCCAACAATTACATGGATTTTTAGTACCCATAATGAAAAAATAATGTCTCCAATGGCTCCAAAACAGTAAAATACCTCAATTTGGGTTCTTGTTGAGCTTAATTTGGCCAAAAACTGAAGAAGTTATGCTCTAGAGAAGTTTTGCTGCTAACTGCTCTACAAACTGCACTGACATGCTAACCATTCTATGAATCCTCCATTTTTAGAATCACCAAGCAACATTTTTTCCCTGCGCCAGTGATATTCATGTCAGATTGGATGAAAATTTTCGCTTTCTTTAAATGCCCAATGACCCCCATGAGCGGGCAAAATTGGGGCACGTGCCCTCATTTCTGTTGTTGAATCTAGGTTGGGCCATAACTTCAATCCAACCATTTTAACCATGCTTTGACTATAGTTTTAAACCATGCCACTACATTTTGGTTATAATCCACTTTGGTTCATTTCAAACTTCCACGCCAAACTGTAACCCAAACTACAATGCAAGGTTCAGTTACAGTGTTATCGGGGTATCCAAACCCACACTGTGACTATGGTTGGGTGTGTTGGGTTTGGAGCCTGATTATCTCATTTACTTTGTATCACAGCATTGGACCCCTGTACCTTAAAAGGGGTGGCAACGCCACCCGTAATTAATCACTGTCGTGGGGGGTCCAGGGGGGGCGGCAGCGCTTTTCGGAGCCCCCCTGGCGAGGGGTTTCGGGGGAAACACCCCTGAAGCTAAAAACAGATGTAAAATTGCCTTGTAAAAGTACAGTAATTTCTAGTCAATTTGGGTCATTCATAAGCGGATGATATGACGGTAGAAGTTATGTTTATATTAGGGTTTTTTGCCCTAGAAGGCAACCCCTCACTTTTATGAGGGTATTGTATTGCGGCTATGTATTGTGGGTGTATTCTCGGAGCGAGAAATAGAGAGGGAGACTGTGAGAGAGAACAAAGGATATTACAGTGGATCTGCTGTAGGTTTTGCCTCTTCATTTTGCTGGATAATAGAAAGGAAGGACTAGCTGTTCGGGGTGGACGTAGCCTAAACTGGGTGAACCACGTATATCTGTGTCTCTCTGGTTTTATGTGTTTTGTGTGCTTGTATTTTCCGATTATTTTATGTGTTGCATTGCTCCATAATATATAATTTTCTAACAACTGGTATCAGAGCCGAAGGTCTATTTGGCTAATAAACTCGCAGGAAAGAAGTGTTCCTGGTTCGAGTGGGAGAAATGGTGGAAGATGGTAAATTTAGGGTCGAGAAATTTAACGGCCAAAACTTCCCATTGTGGAAGATGCAGATGGAAGATTATCTGTATCAGAAAGATATGTACCTACCATTGAGCGGAAAAACAAAGAAGCTGGCAGCCATGACAAACGCGGAATGGAACATTCTCGATAGAAAGGCACTCGGAACAGTACGGTTGTGCCTTGCGGCGTCAGTCGCCTTCAATATTTCGAAGGAAACAACAACAGAGGGTTTGATGCAAACGTTGGCGAAACTATATGAAAAACCCTCGGCCTCAAATAAGGTATTTCTTATGAAACGATTATTTAATATGAAGATGTCAGAAGATGGATCTGTTGCAGACCATTTAAATGATTTTAATATAGTTACCAGTCAGTTAAGTTCTGTAGGGGTAAACTTTGATGATGAAGTTAGGGCTCTTTTATTTCTGTGCTCATTTCCAGAAAGCTGGAATGGTTTAGTTATGGTCATTAGTGACTCTGTCTCTGGATCTAGTACTTCAAAGTTTGATGATGTTTTTGGTGCTATCCTTAGCGAGGAAATGCGACAGAAAAGATCTGGTGAGACATCGGGTAATGCTTTGAATGCAAATTCTAGGGGAAGAAGAATGGAAAGAGGAAAGAGCTCGGGTTATCGCAGTAAATCAAGGAAAGGAAGATCCAAGTCTAGAACGGGGATAGTGTGCTGGAAATGTGGAAAGAGAGGACACCTAAAGAAAGATTGTAGATCTTGGAAGGGAAAAGAAGGAGATGCACAGCAAGAAAACAATCATGAAGAAAATGTGACAGGTGATGTGTTACAAGATGCTTTGATTCTTTCTTTCGAAAATGTTACTAATTCTCGGGTTGTAGATTTAGGGGCTTCATTCCATGCCACACCTGATAAGAAATATTTTCATGACTATGTTCAAGGAGATTTTGGACAAGTTCGTTTGGGTGATGATAAACCCTGTAAAATTGTTGGAATGGGTAAAGTTTCTGTAAAACAATAGAATGGAAACCAATGGCTACTAAAGGAGGTAAGGCATGTTCCAGATCTGAAGAAAAATCTGATTTCAACAAGGCAGTTAGGAAGTGAAGGTTGCGTGACAACTTTCACGGATAAAACTTGGAAGGTCGCCAAAGGAGCCCTGGTAATAGCAAAAGGCGAAAAGGTTGGTACATTGTATTTATGCAATGGTATTTCTAACTCTGTTAATGCTTTAACTTCCAAAGGAGCAGATGCAGCATTATTGCATCATAGGTCAAACACATGAGTGAGAAGGGGATGAAGATTCTTCACTCAAGAAATTTGTTGCTAGGTTTGAAGAATGTTGATTTGGGTTTCTGTGAAAATTGCATTTATGGAAAACAAAAGAGAGTCAGATTTCTCAGAGTTGGGAAAGAAAAGAAGAGCGAAAAATTAGAGCTTGTGCATACAGATGTATGGGGACCTGCTCAGGTATCATCTCTCGGTGGCTCTTGTTATTATGTTACTTTTATTGATGATGCAACTAGAAAAACTTGGATTTATTGTATTCAAAATAAATCTGATGTATTTGATACTTTCAAGAAATGGAAAGCTTTGGTTGAGATTGAGACAAGAAAGAAGTTGAAGTGTCTCAGATCAAACAATGGAGGTTAATATTGCAGCAAAGAGTTTGATAGGTACTGTTTAGAGCATGGAATTCGTAGAGAGAAGACAGTTCCAAGACCACAAGAAAATGGTGTGTCAGAAAGAATGAACAGAACAATCATGGAGCATGCAAGGTGCATGAGATTGCATGTAGGATTGCCTTTACAATTTTGGGCAGATGTTGTAGCTACTGCTGTTTATCTAATAAATAGAAGGCCTTCAAGTTCCTTGGATGGTGGTATTCCAGAGGAAGCATGGACAGGTAAAAAGGTAAACTACTCTTTCTTAAAGACTTTTGGTTGTGAGGCCTTTGTCCATATTAATAAAGAAAATAGAACAAATATTGAGGCAAAATCAAAGAAATGTACCTTTATTGGATATGGTGTTAATGATTTTGGTTATTGCTTATATGATTATGAAAATCACAAAATCATTAGGAGCAGAGATGTAATATTCAATGAAAAGGTCTTGCATAAGAAACAGTTGCAGGAAAAGAAACAAGAAAATGAAAGCAAGGAATACACAGTTCTTGATGAGATAACTGAAAAAGTAAAGGTGCCTGAAAATAATAATAATCAACAACCACAGTAGCAGCAACCACCACAACAACAACAGGCACCTCAAACACCTGAAAGTGGTGTTAGAAGATCTACCAAGATAAGTAGACCCCCT
Source organism: Pinus albicaulis (assembly GCA_034641835.2). NCBI lineage: Eukaryota > Viridiplantae > Streptophyta > Pinopsida > Pinales > Pinaceae > Pinus > Pinus albicaulis. Next base: position 162,001,619 of record CM076578.1, on the reverse strand, counting down.
GAACGATACTCTCCTTCATTATATTATTTATTGTTGACTGATTCTAGTGAACCCGAATGTTATGAAGAAGCAATGCAGGTTGAAAGCAAGAAGAAGTGGGAGCTAGCCATGGATGAAGAGATGGACTCCTTAATGCATAACAAGACTTGGGACTTAGTCAGGTTGCCTGCAGGTAAAACTACATTGCAGAATAAATGGGTTTACAGGCTGAAGGAAGAAGATGGAGGAAAACAGATGTACAAAGCTAGACTTGTGGTGAAGGGGTTTGCACAGAATAAAGGTATTGATTTTGATGAAATATTTTCTCCTGTTGTTAAAATGACTTCAATCAGAACTATTTTAAGTCTTGTAGCAGCAGAAGATTTACATCTTGAACAGTTAGATGTAAAGACAACATTTCTACATGGAGATTTGGAGGAAGATATATACATGAAGCAACCAGAAGGATATGAGGTAAAAGGGAAAGAAAAATTGGTGTGCAGGTTAAAGAAGAGTTTGTATGGCTTAAAACAAGCTCCAAGGCAGTGGTATCTAAAATTTTACAAGTTTATGTCTAAACAAGGTTATACTAGATGTCACTCTGATCATTGTGTTTATCTAAAAAGGCAAAATGATGGAATCTATATTATATTGTTATTGTATGTAGATGAAATGCTTGTTGCAGGGTCTAACATGCAGGAAATAAATGTTCTCAAAAGAAAATTGGCAAATTCATTTTCAATGAAGGATTTGGGAGCTGCAAAACAAATCCATGGTATGAGGATAACTAGAGACAGGAAAAATCACAAATTAACACTGTCTCAGAATGAGTACATAGAAAAGGTGTTGAAAAGATTTAATATGCAGAATGCAAAACCAATTAGTACACCCTTTGCTAGCCATTTCAAATGTAGTAAGGAGATGTGCCCCAAGACCCAAGAAGAAATGGACTATATGTCTAAAGTTCCATATGCATCAGCAGTTGGAAGCTTAATGTATGCAATGGTTTGCATAAGGCCTGATATTGCACATGCAGTGGGAGTTGTAAGCAGGTACATGAATAATCTGGGAAAAGAACATTGGATGGCAGTAAAGGATTCTCAGATATTTGAGAGGTACCACAAATCAAGCATTATTCTTTGGTGGTTCAAACATTGCTCTACAGGGATATGTTGCTCAAAAATTCTTTCTTCACCCTGTGGTAAGTTTTTAAAAATCCTGAGTGTCCTCCTAAAGGAGAAGTGTGCAATTCCAAAAGAATATTTTGTTTTAGTTGGGAATTCTTACAAAGATATAAGCGATCTTTGTACCATAGCTCTCATGTATGATAGAATTAATAATAATAATAATAATGCATGCACTAACAATTGGCCTAAATAGCATATCAACAACCTTGTTATATATATCTTTCTTATACCTTATCACCAAGTGTAATTTATGTAAGAAACCCATCCATCTGAAGTTCCTCGCTTGTTTTAGCTTGGTTTGTGATTGCAATATTACAATGGATGATGATCAGTGTGAATTATAGTTTCCTTCCCATCAAGTAATGTTTCCATTTTTTCACACTTTGCACCAAAGCATACAATTCTTCGTCTGCTTTGAGGGATCTATCTTCAGTTCACCCCCTCCAACAATATGAACCAAGTAGACTAAAGAAGTTTTCCAAAATTCACATTTAGACATATTTAAAAACAACTTTTCTTTATTTTAAGATATCTAGTACTTGCCTAACATGCTTGAAATTATCTCCACGAGTCTTGTTGAATATTAGTATGTCATTTAAGTAGAATATCACAAAATGCTCAAGAAAAGGCCTTCAAACATCATTCATAACCTTAAACCCGCATGAATGTAGCATGAGCATTACAAATCCCAAATGGAATAACGAATCATTCAAACAAACCTTGCTTTGTCTTGAAGTTTGTCTTCCAAACGTCTCCTTCATCAATCCTAATATGATGATATCCATTCCCCAAGTCCAAAATAGTGAAATAAATAGCATCTTTCAATTGATCAAGTAAATTATCAATTCGAGGAAGAGGGTAGCAACTCTTTACCATGATTTTTTTCAAGGATCTAAAGTCCACACACATGCTCCATGTACCATCCTTCTTTGGCACTAAAAAAATAGGTGACCCACATGATAATGTGCCTGGTCTTATGACCCCTTTATCAAGAAACTCTTGGACTTGTTTATTTATTTTTTCATTCTCCATGACTGACATCCTGTACATGCCAATTTTTGGAAGAGGAAAACCTTGCTGCAATTGGATCTCATGTTGGATTCCTCTTTTAGGAGCAAATCCTTTAGGCTCCTGAAACATATCATCATAGGTGTTAACAACCTCAATCAAATCATATTTTAACCTTGCATCACAACCTTGGAAGCCTTCATTCTCAACATCATTTTTGGGTTTCATAATCAAAAGTAAAAAATTCTTGCTAGAATTAACAAGCCTCTTCATTTGTCCAACATTCACAAGAGATAAATTTAATTTCTTGCGATGTGCTCTAACAATTTACTCAATCCCATGTTTAAACAAATGATAATTTTTCTCATGCCAATGAAATATGGTTTTTTTATAATGAATATATGTGCTTACCAAAGCAATACCACACATTTCAAGTGAAACTACATCAAGCTCTACCTCATAAATGAAGTTTGCGGTGCTGGGGAATTTTAGTTTTCATTTTCTTGACACTTGCAATTTTTCATTGTCACATACCAAACCCAAAGGATAAGGATTACGATGAGGAATTGTTTCCAAATTCAGCTTCTTGACATTGGTTTCTGAAATGAGGTTGCCTTGTGATCCACTATCAAATAAAGTATCTATTTTTTTAATGTTTTGAGATGACTCTAATATGGATTATCTCTATTCATTCTTTATCATTTTGAGTTGCATTGAGGTTACTAGAAGAACTACTACTTGCAATAGATTCCTTAACTTTCAATCCCATGGTTGTGATATTTATTGCATCTCCATAATCAGATCCTAAATCATTGTGTAGTTGCAACAGTCTTTTGCTTTCCTTTATTGTTAAATTATTTGGGTCTCTTCTCAAGATGAAGTTTCCAACGATGGTCTTCATCGTGGCCTTCTTTTGAACAATTTTTGCATGTGATTTTTTCTCCCTCTTTCTGGATAGAAGCATTATTTTTCCCTTTTCCTTTGAATTTCCCCTTTCCTTTGTCTCCACACTTGAATGGATTTTTCCTTCCCTCTTGGGGAATATTATTCCCTCTTGCTTCTGAATGATTTTCCTATACACAAACCTCATATAGATTTATAGGGTTAAACATGAGAATTTTATGTCTCATTAACTATGTAAGCCTCCAATATATCTGAGTAGAGTGTCTTGAGAGGATAAATCTACACCCAATATCAATGCTCTTCTTCTAAACTCTTGGGTATACCTTTGCACACTCCATCCCTTTGCATGCCTAAAATTTTTCCAATCCATTATAGATTTTTGCATGTATGATAAAGGATAAGATTTTCTTCTTAATGCAACCACAAAATCATTCCAAGAAGTTATAATATTACCTTTTTTCTATAGATCCTCTTGAGTTTTGGCTTCCCACCAAATGAGTGTTGCACTTTCCAACCTTAGAGAAGAAATTTGAATTTTGGTATCATCATCTTTGATCCTTTGTACCCTGCATGACACTTCAAGCTAACAAAATTAGTTATCCAATTTCTCAGCATTTACCTCTCCATTATACATAGGAAATTCAAAATTTATGTCGTGTTTTAACAAAGGAATTCTACCATATCCCTTTGGAGAATCTGGAGGTGTTTTTAAAGGGGTTGATGTAGAAGAAGACGAGGGTGAAGATGAAGGTGAAGAGAAAGGTGGAGTTAGAGGTGGTTTTTCACCATTTCCTCCATCCCCTTTTGGAGGTTTGTCTCCATTTCCTCCATTTCCATTTGGAGGATTTGAGCTCTCTCCTTGCAACCTTGAGTTCCTTTACTCATAAAGAAATTTCAACATTTCATTTATTTCAAAGAATGTAATTCTAAAAGTCTTCTCATCCTCAAACATATTGTCAGGGCCTCCTTCATGTGCCATGACTAGTGAGGATTTGGGTGACACTTGAGGTGAAACTTGAGGGCAAACTTGAGGTAGATGTGCTCCCTTTGAACTAGTTTGAGGATGTTAACCCCCTATAAATTTTTGACAAGCAAACAGGGGCTAAATGTTTATAAGCCTTCAAAGAATGAATTTCCTCTGAAAACACATCATCTTTAAAGGCTCCTTGTGCCTTCTTTTCTTTGATAAAATCTCCTCTGTTGTTTCCATCCACAAAGCCTCACTGATTGTAAAAAATTGTGCTCAAAAGAGGCCTTCATTTGCCCCTTGTACCCCTGCAGAATTCTCCATTTCATCCCTTTTTCCCCTTTTTCAAAGCCTCCCTTTCACCCCAAAACCCTCCTCTAGTCCTTCTAAACCATCCCAAAATCCCCTTTAAACCATACACACACCCCTTGTTTGGTTTAAAATCCCTTGTTCCCTCTATCATTACCCTTTCCTAGCCTTAAATTGCATTAAAAAGGCCGAAATCCCACATTTTAACATATATAAGGCCTAGCCCCTTTAGGCCAGCCCCCAAAATCATTCTCCCATGTGACCTGGGTGCTAGAACCTGGCGCTGGCCCGAAAAGTGCTCATCGCAAATGTGTATCGAGAGCATTTTTAGTATACAGATCAAACGGTCGTCGCAAGCTCCATAGCGTCTGTCGCCCACTCCTTTCACCGCCCCGATCGCATATCCACCGTCATTTTAATCCGCAAATCAACGGTCAGTAGTTCATCCACCCCAGTGGTCCCCGCACCAAAACACTGTGCAGAAAACCACCAGTTTCTATCACACCACCTTTGGAGGGTGGGTTGTATTTTTCGTTTCGGAGTGATGCCATTCACTGCATGATGTGTGGCTCCGCGCACTATTGAAAAACCGCCCCCCATCATGCGTTAAAGTTCGGCTATGGACCCGGCGCGATATGCGCATACACCATTCGATCTGAAATTGTTGATCCAATGATGATCACGCCACGAAGTTGCGTGGGAGTTAATCCAAGGCAAAGGGACCCCTGGCCCACCATCTATCGCCCTTCGATGCATTCTCAACCGTCGATCTCCTCCTGAGATCGGACGGTCCGGATTAGCTGCATGTCCCGCCATTGACCGGGTCCCGCCACGTCACCATTCCACGTGTTTTTGTCACATTTTCCTCCGTCCTCCTTACATTTCATTCAAAGGTCAAATTTCAAAGGTTTGCATTAAATTTTGCTGCACTCCTCCAACTTTCACCAGACCATGTTCCACTGTTTCGCTGTGTTTTTCACCATCACCCTGCATTGTTCCACCATTTCGCCAGGCTGCACTGCCACTCTCATCGTCCCCGCTGCATCCACCCTCCCCATGCATGCTTTTCCTAACGTGTTTTCATGTTTTTCAGGGATACGGGCAGGCGGGAAACTGCCATGGTTCACAGTCACTGTTACAGTGGCAAAAAACGCAGGAAAGACCATGTGCAGACACCGAAATTATGAAGGACCGCCTGGGAAGGTGTTATGACATGACTTTCATTAAAGGAGTAGGGTAAAACTCTGTAAAACCTTCCCAGAGCCATTAAAGCATAGATTACGTAGACAGAGATAGGAATGGAGCAGCAAAGGGGTATCAGTGAAATATTAGAGAATTTAAGATCGGTAGTCAAAGATTTTTGAAGCCTGGATTCAGTAGTTTAAGGCAGGGTACCAGATTGAAGACATCATGGATCACACAGAAGGTCTAGCACGCAGAAAAAAATACTATCAGGGTGTTCACATTATCAAAATGTCTCCTCCTGAGAAAGGACATAGTACACATATGATTTTAGTTTACGAGAAGTTTTCCCCCTGACAACTGTCCTAATGCTATCAGAAGCATTTGTTACACAGTATGGTAGACCTGAATCATTGATTTGCCTTTGATCAGTTCACCAGAGTTCTACAGAGTGCTACAACAAGTACATCAAAGACATACCTGGAGTAAATTGCAACCTGACAAAGACCACTCTTTCATCCAAAGAGTACTGAAGATAAATGCTCAGAATTTAAAAACAAAATGGAGCCTTGGCCCTCTTCCTCTTCTGGGTTTTAATGCTACATTTAGTTTTCACCTACCTCCTCTGCTCCTCTTCTAGCTATAAATTCGTGAAGAAACTCATTGTAAAGGTTGTTGTTGATCAGATATCTGAGAATTGCAAGTTGTTTCTTTTGAGACATAGTCTTTGTGTAAAGTTGTAAGATTGGCTGAAGAAGATGTTTTCAGGCTAAATATCAAGCTGTTGGCAATGTTGTACATGACTGGTGTTTCTCTTTAATATGACAAGCACATTTCTTTGGATCCTGATTTAAAGCAACGGTGATGTTTTTCTATCTCGGTATTTGTTTTACCTGGTAGTTCATTTCATTTCATTTCTTCTGGCTCACATCAGAAATCTGGCATAGGATTTACCCTAGTTAGGTACCCTATGTCTCTGCTCTCCTTGCCTTCAATGTTTTCTGTTGTATGTGTTATTTGAGGATTGATTTCAACTAATTTAACCAATGTAGCGGTCAAAACATATGCTGCTAGCTGATGTATGAACTACTGAAATATGTCTTTAGATGTTCTTGTTAGGATTTAATTGAATGAATTGGGAACACTAGGAGGTCTAGAACTCTGTCTCTATCTCACTAGGATCCTTTTCAACTAATTAAACCTTTCCAAGTTCCCTTAAGCTGGATACCAAAGCACTGAGAGTTCAAAGTCTCTCTCTGATCTCAGGTTTTCATCTTTCTGTTCAAACCTTTAATGTTCCCTTGTCTGAAGAGTTAGCCTATTAGATTTTAGATCACAGGTTGTCCAATGGCATGTCCTGTCCCTGGATCTAATTTCTGAAAGCTCACCTTGGAGGTTTCCTTGCCTTTCATCTTCCTTCTACCTTTTCAAGCCACACTATCATCTTTAAGATCCAATGCTTTAGATGACTAGCCCAACTGAAAGCCTGCATAATGAATAGAAAGTAAACCCTTTCCTGACTCCATTGCCCAACGTTCTTGAATTTTCTCTGAATTATCTCTCCTCTGCCTAAAACCCTCTTTGCTCAGTCTTGTCTTATACTGAGTCCTTCTTTCCTGATTCCCAACAACCAAACAAAATCAAACAAACAAACAAACCTCGTGCCTATAACTAGCCTAATATCTTAACTTAGAGCTTCAAAGACATAAAACCTTTGTTGATATAGAGAGATCCCTCTCTAGACCCAAGAGAGCTAGATCCTGAGGTCTAAAAGTGGTTCTGATGTTGTCTCATATTTTGGTCTTGCCAATCTGGCCAAAACATGGGAACCCCAACATAATGGCGGCTCCACTGGGGACAAAATCTGAGAGTCTATAGCTACAAACATTGGTATATTTCCCATTGTCGTCACCAACATAATGGCGACTCCACTAGGGAGCTTCTGAGTATGTTCCATCTTACTACATCACAAGAACCTCAAAAACCTACTAACTCTGGTTAGTTTTGCAGTTAAACACTCCTGTCCTCAAATCTACCTCCATACCACTGGTTGTGTTTTCTCCCACACTCTTAGATAGAGTCTGGAAAGGGCCAGGTAGCCTCTGGATCTCACTCTCTTTCAGAGGTGAAATATGTGGTAAAATCCCTCCCAGTTAATCTCTGGTTAGAGTTTGTTGTGTTTTTAGGATATCCTTGAAAGAGACATTACATAAGCACTCTGGTGGACAGTGTACCCCCTAGAAATACCCTAAACCTTCCACCTGGCGACTCCATAGTTCCTTAAAGATCAAAGACTCCACTGGTGATCAGTAGGTCTGCTGATCATCTTGGTTCACATAAGACTCCACTGGGAGACCAACCTCCATAACAACATCAGCCATAATAGAAGTAACAAGTAGGGTCAAGCTACTTGGTTAGAAAACAGCATTCTGGCTTCAAGAACCATTCACACAAGAGCTTATCCTAACCCAAACCCACCTGAAATAGTTGATAACCCTGAGAGCATCCTCAAGAGATCTCCAACACCTAAAAGACCAACTATTTCCAACCACATCCATAGAGCTAACTCTACACCAGAAGACCTTACAGCTCTATTAGTCCCACCTTTTAACCTAGACCTACCAAATAGATTACCAAGAACTAGGTCATTCAGTGTTCTAGACCAGCCAGACCTCGAGCCTCCCGGTTCACCATCTCATAGTGGTAAATACATTAGGGACAGAGAAACCCCTCCATCCACACCTCCTGATATTCACTTCACTCAAAACTTGGGGCTCTGCCATCCTAAATCTGCTCAAAGGATTTCTGCTGGCCCTAGTATCCCTACCATCCATATACCAGCTGCTCAAGCCAACCCCTTACCTCCTCAAAATACCATCATGGCAGCCTGTTATGCACCTCTGGTATTACCCCAGCCTCTAGTACCCTTACCCAACGATTATCAATCAAAGATCCTGCACTTCACTGCAAAAGAGTCCACCACAGCTCAGCACCATGTAGATAGGATGGAAGATTCTTTTGACTACATGGAGATAGATGATGATATAGTCAAAATGAGAATCATTGCCCAGAGCTTAGGAGGTGATGTGAAGAAATGGTTCAAAGACCGACCTCTTAATAGTATCCAAGACCTTCCTGCTTTATATCATAATTTCATAAACAAATGGGAAGTTAAGGAAAACCCTCTCCAAATACTAGCAGAGTACAAGAATCTTAAGAGAAACGTAGGAGAGAGTGTTCATGACTACTTTACAAGGTTTAACAGTGTTTGCAACGCTCTTCCTCCACACATGAAACCTCCCCAATATTTGGCCTTAGTGAAATACCCTGAAGGCTTTGACGCTGACATGGCCTACTAGCTTAGGGAGAGGGATTACAACACATTGGAAGACATGAAAAAAGGAGTAGTGAGTGTAGAGGCTAACCTGATTGAGAAGAAAGCAAGATTGAGAGCTGAGAAAAGGGTAACATATAGAGATGACACTGTAGCTTCCACATCTGATCCTAATTATGAACGTCTATCTAAAAACATGGAAAAGCTACAAAAAATGATGGAAAAAATGGTTGTCACAGTTAGCAATCAGAACAGAAACCAAAACCCTAACCAGAACCAGAACTTTAGAAGAAACATTACCACTCCCAACAGACAAAGAGAATCAAATCAACAAGTTATTCCCCCATTTCAAGAGAACTTTCTTGATGAAGATGAGGAAATCATAGAAGATTCTGAAGGAACCACAATAAACATGTTTGAGTTAGAAAATTCAATCCACAACTGTTCCACAGAGGAAGATCAACCCTCACCCTCATATTGGGATGAGGAAAGATCAGAATCTGAGGATTACAGGTTGGGTTTTGAAAATGCCATCATGCAGGTCAGAGAACAGTATGAACTTAGAAGCAAAAAGAGCCTAGACACTTCCAAACCCAAAGCTTTCGAGATTACCATCAAGAAAATGCCTAAGAAAACCTCTAAAGCAGCTGCTGAAAGTAACAAATCAGTAGTTGAGAGTTATGGGAGGAACAAAGAAAAAGACAACCAAAACACTGAAAAACAAAGTCAACCAACTAGAAGCACTAGCACCGCAGTTAGTGCTCCTGATAAAATAGTTCCTAAGACTGTACATAGTCAGAATCAACCCACTAATTCTGCACCAAGGTGGTGGCTAACAAAACAAAGTTGAACATTCCAAAGAGTCAGTCCACTTTCAATTTGGAGAGTGAGATTGCGAAAATTAAAATCTCTATCCCACTCCCTGAACTGGCCACTCAGGATGTATATAAAGGCCAAATTTTGAAAGCCTTAAATCTGGGTGAAAACAGTGACACGGTCAATTTGAGTGATGATCAACCAGCCCTTCTGTTTGGTCCAAAGATAGAAGGAAAGTTTCAAGAAGGGGTAGTACCCCCTTTTTATATTAGTCTCAATATCCATGACAAGATCCTTCACAACGCAATGCATGACTCTGGGGCCTCACACAACTTGATGCCTAAAGTAGTTATGGAAAGACTAGGCCTAGAGATAACTCGTCCCTATAAAGACCTCTTTTCATTTGACTCTAGCAGAGTAAAGTGTATTGGCCTAATCAAAGATTTATGTTTGAACTTAACCCATCTTCCAGCCAAATGCATGGTCATGGATGTTGTAGTGGCAGATGTGCCACCTAAGTATGGCATGTTGCTGTCAAGGTCATGGCGAGCCAAGCTGCAAGGTACAATGCAGATGGATGGGGCCTATTCCACAATCCCTATCTTCAGCCAACTTAGAAGACTATATAGAGAGGCACAAATGAAATTCCTGGTCATTAGCCCTGAAAAACTTGAAAACTCACCTTTATACTCTGTACACACAGATCTTGACTCCTTCATCCTTTGCAATGATGAATCCTTAGAGGGGTCAGAATTCAAAAATAGAGATACAAACAAGGAAACAGAGCCCATGGACTTTAACATAATGGCTACTCTAGACTCGGAGGAGAACGATGTAGAAAACTTTAGATAGTGCACTGAAACAGAAACTCAAAGTGAACCAGAAATATAATACAGTCAACTGATTAGTCACCCTCCGCAAGCCAATGCACCACACCACAAACGAAACGATGTTAAGCCCGAGAGCGAACCTTTGTGGGAAATGAATTTCGATGGGTCATGCACCAAGAGAACTGTAGGAGTGGGAGTGTGGGTACATAACACAGAGAGTGACTACGTAGAGAGCCATGCCTGTAACCTGCACTTCAAATGTACAAACAATATTGCAGAGTATGAGGCTCTTATCCTAGGCTTGAATCTGTTGAGAAAATTAGGATCCCATAGGATAACTGTGCATGGAGACTCTGAGTTTATTATAAAACAAATGAATGGTTAATACATAGCAAAACATCCCAGGCTGAGAGCGTACAGGAATGACACTATGGATCTATTGAAAACCTTTGTAGAATACAAACTAGTGTTTGTCCCTAGGAGTCAGAACGCAATTGCAAATGGATTAGCCTACATGGCTAGTTCATATCACAAGCCTCCCAGTGACCAAAAAATCATCATTCATACCAAATTCATACCTGTAGTGTCGGATAATGAAAAATACTGGCAGGTCTTTGAGGGCGATAAGCAGATTGAAGATTTCCTGACAGGTAGGAATGAGTTTGAATTTTCTGATTCAGACTCGAAATCTGATGATAGCTGCCTAAGTGAAGAACCCCCAGACAAGGAAGAAACATCGTGTAACATAGAAATAAAAATTTTAACTGAACAACTTGGAAATCCAAACGAAGATTTTGAAAATGCAGATAGTGAGGAAGTAGAGGTGTTGCAAGCCAAAGATAAGAACATACCTCGAGGTCTGGCACCTTTAGAAGACCTTTTGACTTCGATGATGTAGCAAAAAAGCCCACTATAGAACACGCAGACTCTGATATTTATGAATGAAACATAGGCACTAAAGATAAGCCCAATATGGTTAAATTGGCTAAGTCCCTGCCTGCAAACATGAAAAAGAAATACATTGACCTATTCAAGGAATTCATTGATGTGTTTTCCTGGAGCTATGAGGACTTAAAGGCCTATGACACAAACATCATACAACACAAAATACCTTTGAAATAAAATAAAAAACCCTTCAAACAGAAACTTCGCAGAATAAACCCAAGACAATTGCCTGCAGTAGAAAAGGAAATAAAGAAAATGTATGAGGCAGGCATAATAGTTCCTGTGAGATTCTTTGATTGGGTCTCAAACCTAGTAGCTGTGGGAAAGAAAATAGGTGAGATCAGGTTGTGCATTGATTTCAGGAATCTTAACAGAGCCTCACTCAAAGACAATTACCCTTTTCCAAAAATGGAACACATTCTTCAGAAAGTAGTAGGCTCAAAAAGGATCTCCCTGTTAGATGGTTTTTCAGGTTACAACCAAGTGTTAGTACTCCCAGAAGACCAACTCAAGATAGCTTTTACCACTCCATGGGGCACTTTTATATATGTGAAAATGGCCTTTGGGCTGATGAACGCTAGTGCAACCTTCCAAAGAGCAATGGACATAGCCTTTTCAGATGAAATAGGGCACTTCATTGTCATCTATCTGGATGACATAACAGTCTATTCCAAGACTGAAGAGGAACACCTAAAAAATCTGAGAAGAGTGTTTGAAAAATGTAGGAAGTTTGGTTTGTCATTGAATCCCAAGAAGACTGTATTTGGGCTACAAGAAGGTAAGCTTCTTGGCCACATCATATCTGAGAAGGGGATTAAGATAGACCCACAAAGAGTTGAGGGAATACTAAAAATCACACACCCGAGAAACATCAAGGAGTTACAGTCCTTCATTGGGAAAATCAACTTCCTCGGGAGGTTTATTCCCAACTTAGATGAACACCTTAGGAATATGACAAATATGTTGAAGAAAGGTGTAGGAGTTAAATGGACTGTTGAAGCTAAAAAATATTTTGAATCAGTTAAACTTGCTCTCACCCAGGCTCCTATCCTAATCAGCCCTGATTTCTCAAAAGATTTCCTGATCTTTTCATTTTCCTCCGAGTATACTGTGGCTGAAGTTCTGCTGCAGAAAAATCCAGAGGGAATGGAACAGCCCATTTCTTTCTTCAGCAAAGCACTGAGAGATGCACCCCTGAAATACAACATAATGGAAAAAAAGGCCTACACCCTGGTGAAGGCCTTGAAAGACTTTAAGGTGTACATACTGCATTCCCACACCATAGCCTATGTGCCAAACATAGTGGTCAAAGACATCTTGTCCCAAGACCCAGATGGGAAGAGGGGCAAATGGATTGTTGTGATCCTAAAATATGACCTTGAGATAAAACCCACAAAACTGATCAAAGGTCAGGGCTTAGCTCAGTTAATGGCTGAATCAAATTTACAAGCCCTTGACATAAACATGGTAGATGCCTTGGATGAGCAGGAAGGATTTCCTGATCCCACTGTGGAGGAGAAGTTTCAGAACTCTCCATGGTATTCTGACATTTTGTACATGCTCACACACCTCAATGCCCCTCCTAAACTATCAAAGACCAAGGCCAGATTCCTAAAGCTAAAATCCAGAAGCTATTGCATATTGAATGAATGCTTATACTGGAAAAATACAAATGGCCAATTGCTTAAATGTTTGTCTGAGACCGAAGCAGAAAGGATTAAACGAGAGTTCCATGCAGGAGAGTGTGGAGGTCACTTGAACTGGAAAGCCACTGCTAAAAAAATACTCAGAGTTGGCTATTATTGGCCTACACTTTTCAATGACATCCATAAGATGATAATTGCCTACCACAAATCCCAGATTTTTGAAGGCAAAAGAAAGCTCCTGCCTCTCCCTTTACAACCCATCACTGTTGAGGGTCCCTTTATACAATGGGGCCTAGATTTCATAGGAGAAATACACCCTGCTTCTTCTGCACAACACAAGTGGATCTTAACAGCCACAGACTACTTCAGTAAGTGGATAGAGGCCATACCTACTAGGAATGCCACAGATTCAGTCATCATTAGGTTCCTAGAAGGCCATATCCTCTCTTGGTTTGGTTGCCCAAGAAAAATAATCACTGATAATGTTGTTGCTTTTGGATCCAAGAAGATGGTTGATTTTTGTCACAGGTATCAAATAGCACTCGGTAATTCAACTGCTTATTACCCCCAAGGTAATGGATTAGCTGAATCATCAAACAAGAGCCTGGTTACCATCATCAAAAAGCTGCTGGAAGAGAACAAAAAATCATGGCATAACAAGTTAGTGCATGCTTTGTGGGCTGACAGGCTTACAACAAATAAATCCATTGGCATGTCACCATATCATCTTTTCTATGGTACAGAGGCAGTGTTTCCTACCAGCCTTGGGGTACTAGTGATCAAACTTGTCCAAGAAATTTAGACAGAAGAAGACAGCATGATAAGAAGGATAAATGAAAAAATTCATCTCCAGAAAACAAGGGAAGAGGTATATAACAGAGCTATCAAAGTTCAGGAAAATATAAAGAATTTTTTTGACAAAAGAAAAAAAGAATGTGGCTTCAAAATTGGAGATAAAATTCTGAAATGGGACTCCAGGAGAGAGGACAAAGGAAAGCACGGTAAGTTTGACAGTTTGTGGCAAGGTCCATACATCATCCAGGCCACTGTGTGTCCAAATGCCTTTTTCCTACAAGAACTAGATGGTACAGAGCTTTTTGGGGGTCCTGTCAATGGTAGGATTCTCAAACAATACTTCTGCCGATTTCCAATTTCCAATTTCCATTTCCATTGTAAATACCATTGCTGTGTTATGTTTTCAAGAAAAAGAGAAAATGTTCCAAAAAACAGAGAGAAAGGAGAGGTTCAGACATGCTCAAAACATGAACCTAAGAAATGCAAAGGATTGGCTCTAATATGATCAAAACCTGAGCCAAAGAAGTAAAACAACTAGTCCTAACATGTCCAAAATCTGAACTAGCAACTAAGGAAGAAGATCAGCTCTAACAAGCCCAAAACCATATCTGAAATGAAGAAGAGAAAGTGACTCAAACAAGCTCAAAACTTGAGTCACAAGGAAAATAAGGATGCTTCAAAACTCTAGATTTCAAGCCTTCAAGATTTGCTTTTCAGTTTTCCGCAAGTTTCTATCCATGTGCAAATGTCTTTATGCCTTGGATCCACAACAAACTAGACTGTCTAATCCTAGTTTAGCTGTTTTTAAATTTCTGTTGTAGAATGAAGAGAAGAAATCTGTTGGACAGTTTAATCCCGGCCAACAGTTTAATCTAGTCTCATGGAGTAATAAGGGTAGAAATAGAATAGGTTTATTTCCTTGTTTGTTAAAAAATAAATGATGAAAAGGGTTTGCTAGTCCAAATGCACCTTGGAAGAAAAAATGCTAGGATTGTAGGATGGGTAGGTAGATTGTTTGGGAGAATTGTTCTGCTAATTTGATGTCTTCACAAGTTGTGGCAGTTGATCCAAGAAATAAAATGAATGGCTCAAAGACCAGGCATCTGGCCTACCTCAAAGATTATTTCTGAATTCTTGACTCCTTCAAGAAGAAGCCATCCCCATGTGGAGCCATTGTTAGCCCCCTATAAATTTTTGACAAGCAAACAGGGGCTAAATGTTTCTAAGCCTTCAAAGAATGCATTTCCTCTGAAAACACATCATCCTTAAAGCCTCCTTGTGCCTTTTGTTGTTTGATAAAATCTCCTCTGTTGTTTCCATCCACAAAGCCTCACTGATTGTAAAAAATTGTGCTCAAAAGAGGCCTTCATTTGCCCCTTATACCCCCGCCGAATTCTCCATTTCATTCCTTTTTCCCCTTTTTCAAAGCCTCCCTTTCACCCAAAAAACCCTCCCGTAGTCCTTCTAAACCATCCCAAAATCCCCTTTAAACCATACACACACCCCTTGTTTAGTTTAAAATCCCTTGTTCCCTCTATCGTTACCCTTTCCTAGCCTCAAATTGCATTAAAAAGGCCGAAATCCCACATTTTAACATATATAAGGCCTAGCCCATTTCAGCTAGCCCCCAAAACCATTCTCCCACGTGACCTGGGTTCTAGCCCGAAAAGCGCTCATCACAAATGTGTATCAGGAGCGTTTTGAGCCGTCGATCTATACAGATCGAACGGTCGTCACAAACTCCATAGCGTCCGTCGCCCACCCCTTTCACTGCCTCAATCGCATATCCACCGTCCGTTTAATCCGCAAATCAACGGTCAGTAGTTCATCCACCCTGGTGGTCCCCGCGCTAAAACACTGTGCAAAAAACCACCGGTTTCTATCGCACCGCCTTTGGAGGGTGGGCTGTATTTTTCGTTTCGGAGCGATGTCATTCACCGAGTGACACGTGGCTCCGCGCACTATTGAAAAACCGCCCCCCATCGCGTGTTAAAGTTCGGCTGTGGACCCGGAGCGATATGCGCGTACACCATCCAATTTGAAACTGTCCATCCAACGGTGATCACTCCACGAAGTTGCACGGGAGTTAATCCAAGGCAAAGGTACCCCTGGCCCACCATCTGTCACCCTCTGATGCGTTCTCAACCGTCGATATCCTCTTGAGATCGGACGGTTTGGATTAGCTACATGTCCCACCATTGACCGGGTCCCACCATGTCACCATTCCACGTTTTTTTGTCGCATTTTCCTCCGTCCTCCTTATATTTCATTCAAAAGTCAAATTTCAAAGGTTTGCATTAAATTTTGCTACACTCCTCCAACTTTCACCAGACCATGTTCCACTGTTTCGCTACGTTTTTCACCATCAACCTGCATTGTTCCACCATTTCCCCAGGCTGCACTACCATTCTCATTGTCCCCGCTGCATCCACCCTCCCCATGCATGGCTTTATTAACGTGTTTTCGCATTTTGCAGGGTTATGGGCGGGCAAGAAACCGCCATGGTTCACAGTCACTGTTACAGTGGCAAAAAACGCAAGAAAGACCATGTGCAAAGATCGAAATTATGAAGGAAGGCCTGGGAAGGTGTTATGACATGACTTTCATTAAAGGAGTAGGGTAAAACTCTGTAAAACCTTCCTAGAGCCATTAAAGCACAGATTTTGTAGACAGAGATAGGAATGGAGCAGCAAAGGAGTATCAGTGAAAGATCAGAGAATTTAAGATCGGTAATCAAAGATTTTTGAAGCCTGGAGTCAGTAATTTAAGGTAGGGTACCAGATTGAAGACATCATGGATCACACAAAAGGCCCAGCGTGCAGAAAACAATACTATCAAGGTGTTCACATCAGTGGAATGTCTCCTCCTGAGAAAGGACATAGTACGCATATGATTTTAGTTTAGGAGAAGTTTCCCCCTAAAAACAATCCTAATGCTATCAGAATCATTTGCTACATAGTATGGCAGACCTGAATCATTGATCTACCTTTGATCAGTTCACCAGAGTTCTACAGAGTGCTACAACAAGTACATCAAAGACATACCTGGAGTAAATTGCAGCCTGACGAAGACCACTCTTTCATCCGAAGAGTACTGAAGATAAATGCTCAAAATTTAAAAACAGAATGGAGCCTCGACCCTCTTCCTCTTCTAGGTTTTAATGCTACATTTAGGTTTCACCTACCTCCTCTGCTTCTCTTTCAGCTATAAATTCATGAAGATACTCATTGTAAAGGTTGTTGTTGATCGGATATCTGAGAATTGCAAGTTGTTTCTTTTGAGACATAGTCTTTGTGTAAAGTTGTAGGATTGGCTGAAGAAGATGTTTTCACTCTGAATATCAAGTTGTTGTAAATGTTGTACATGACTGGTGTTGCTCTTTAATATGACAAGCACATTTCTTTGGATCCTGATTTAAAGCAGCAGTGATGTTTTTCTATCTCGGTATTTGTTTTACCTGGTAGTTCATTTCATTTCATTTCTTCTGGCTCGCATCAGAAATCTGGCATAGGATTTACCTTGGTTAGGTACCCTATGTTTCTGCTCTCCTTGCCTTCAATGTTTTCTGTTGTATCTGTTATTTGAGGATTGATTTCAACTAATTTAACCAGTGTTGCAGTCAAAACATATGCTGCTAGCTGATGTATGAACTACTGAAATCTGTCTTTAGATGTTCTTGTTAGGATTTAATTGAATGAATTGGGAACACTAGGAGGTCTAGAACTCTGTCTCTATCTCACTAGGATCCTTTTCAATTAATTAAACCTTTCCAAGTTCCCTTAAGCTGGATACCAAAGCATTGAGAGTTCAAAGTCTCTCTCTGATCTCAGTTTTTCATCTTTATGTTCAAACCTTTAATGTTCCCTTGTCTGAAGAGTTAACCTATTAGATTTTAGATCACAGGTTGTCCAATGGCATGTCCTAACCCTGGATCTGATTTATGAAGGTCACCTTGGATGTTTCCTTGCCTTTCATCTTCCTTCTACCTTTTCAAGCCACACTATCATCTTTAAGATCCAATGCTTTAGATGACTAGCCCAACTGAAAGCCTGCATATTGAATAGCAAGTAAACCCTTTCCTGACTCCATTTCCCAATGGTCTTGAATGTTCTCAGAATTATCTCTCCTCTTCCTAAAACCCTCTTTTCTCAGCCTTGTCTTATACTGATTCCTTCTTTCCTGATTCCCAATAACCAAACAAAATCAAACAAACAAACCCCGTTCCTATAACTAGCCTAATATCTTAACTTAGAGCTTCAAAGACATAAAACCTTTGCTGATATAGAGAGATCCCTCTCTGGACCCAGGAGGGCTAGATCTTGAGGTCTGAAAGTGGTTCTGATGTTGTCTCATCTTTTGGTCTTGCCAATCTGGCCAAAACATGGGAACCCCAACAGAGGACTTGTTCCCAAAATATTTCCTTGTCTTGTTTTGAGCTTCAACCTTGTAAGAAATAGAAAACACTTGAAATAGAATTAAACCTTCAAAACAACCAAAGAAACTAAGCTTTCATACCAAACTAATCTGTATTTATAAACTTGAAGGTTTTGTGAAATGTGAAAGTAAATTTGTATGTCTTTCAAGAAATTAGGCAATTTGCAGAAGCACATAAATTAATGGTTTTTAAATCAGTTTGAAACATCAAAATAGTTACAATAATACCATATACAGTAACACAAGACAACAAAATGATGAAGGACTTTACCCCTCCTAGGATACATCTCCTGGTCAAGTTTCCAATGTTGGGCCTCTTTCATTAAGTTCTCAAATATGTGATTACATGAATTTTTGGTGCTCGTAGTACAAAAATAATGTCTCCAATGACTCCAGAATAGTCAAAAACCCTAATTTGGGCTCTTGTTGGGCTCAATTTGGTGAAAACTTGAAGAAGTTATGCTCTAGAGAATTTTGCTGTGAACTGCTCTACAAATTGCACTGACCTGCTAACCATTGTATGAATCTGCCATTTTTGGAATCACCAACCAACAAATTCACCCGGTGCCGAAGAGATTTGGGTCAAATTGGCTGCAAAATGTCACTTCCTTTAAATTTCCAATCACCCCCATGAGCAAGTAAAATTGGACCATGTACCCTCATTTCCACCATTGGATCTGAGTTGGACCATAACTCTGCTTCAAACATTTTAACCATGCTCCGAATATAGTTTGAACACACTCCATTTCGGTTTGGATATAAGCCACTGTGGTTCATTTCAAACTTCTGTGCCAAACTATAACACATGCTCTGAACCAAGGTTGAGTTGCGATGTTACCAGGGTATCCAAACTCACGTTGTGAGCGTGTTGTTGGGTGTTGCGTTTATCAGGGCTTTGGGCCCGAGTTAAGCTTGATCCCTCGACTCCCCTTCCTACGGTCTTGTGGGTGTGGGGTGACCAAGGACAAGGTCATAACCCAAGCCCCATCCCCCAAATGCTAACACAATAAAATTTAAATACAACTTCAGACCCATAGAGGTTAAGATCCACCTGATGCCGGAACAGTAAGGCTCTGTGCTGCCATTCCATAGTTTCTACATTCAATTATAAGTGAGCCTCGTTCAGCCATAACATAATTTTAATGCACCATTGGGAGGTCATGTGGCTGCCCTCCATTGGCCCACGTGGCTTCCACCCATTGGACCACATAAACACAAATTCTACCAATCAGAACGCAATAGCACCGAACCAATACAGAGAGGCCACCTAGCAGCCTCCCATTGTCCCAGTAAACACATTAAAACTTCCCAATCACCTTTATTATTCAGCGTACGTACTACCCAATCATATTACCTGCACCTAACCTGCAAATTTTTTAATTGTTTAGGAAAACAATCAGAATGTGATATCAGGAGCATACGATATCGGTTTTGAGTGATTCAAGTTGCGTTGGATTTAGGGCAAGGAGATCTATGTTTTGGCACTAGTTTTGAGAAATTTTTAAAAAAAATAATATTGATCACATTACTTATCAACTGCATTAAAAACTTGAAGATTAATGAGCCTCCTTTGATCATGGACACCGAATAGGTTGGACAAGTTCCTACCATTGACCAATTTGCATCTGAATAATTGGAGAAGCTACCTAAGGATATCATTCTTGATAGGAGGACTAGGGCTTCACATTGAGGAGATGTAGAGTACCTTCATATTGGTTTCATGGGAATGCCCCCAATCAAAGCCCATTAGATCAAAAAGGATAAAGTGAGGGAAAAATTCCCTCACTTTCCAATTGACTAATAAATCTTTTGGTGACCCAAAATCTCATTAGTGGGGAGGAATGATTTAGGAGGATCTTCAAAGGCTCAAATTTTGAAATTCTCGAACAATGGCTATAATGACACCATGTTAAATAGCTTTTCATTACGAACCCAATGGCATGAACAACAGCTCAATCAGATATCATATGACCATATTATCACCATCATAAGTCTGCAAGTCATAAGGAGACATGGCAAACTATTCTTCGTATGTGGAAGCCAAATGGCCTCGACACATGGCGTGCCAGTGTTTTTCTTTTTCCCCTACACAAAATACAACACAATCAATATATATATATATATATATATATATATAATCCAAAATATATATATATTAATTATTTTTAGCAAATTTTATATTATAGAGCAATTGATCACATAAAATATAAAAACACAGAAAACATATAAAACAAGAGAGCTACAGATATATGTGGTTCACCCAACTTAGGCTACGTCCACAGAGAAACAACTAGTCCTCCCTTTATATTATCCAGCAAAATGAATAGACACAACCTACATCATATTCGTTGTAATATCCTCTACTCTCTCACATAGTCCCCCTTTCTCATTCTTGTTCAGAATAGACAGCCAAAATAAAATACCCTCATATGAACCGAGGGGTTTCATTCTAGGGAAAAAACCCTAAATTAAACATAAATTCTACCATCAGATCATCTGCCTAATGAATGGCCCGAATTGGCTACAAAATCAGAATATTTTACAAGGAAATTTTACATATGTTTTGAGCTCAGAGGGCACTGCCTCGAAACCCTGCCAAGGAGGGGCTCATAAAATCGCCATCGCCCCCCCTGGACCCCCTTGACGATGATCAAATAACAGGCGGCGTTGTCTCCCCGTTAAGAACAGAGTTCCAACAAGAAAATATATCTAAATAAATATGATAATAAGACTCCACACCCAACAATTATATTGTTATTATATAACCATATAATAAAATAGTGCAACATATGTATCAAAAATCGAGTTCGAAAACTATATAAAAAACCCACTTTGGCATATATTATCATATAAATCCAAAACAGTTTGCAAACCGCACAATTGTCAAATGGAGTGAGCCACATGTTATATATGTTATGTTGTTGAATGGCCACCATGAGCCACATGTTATATATGTTCTGTTTTTGAATGACCATCATGAAATAAGGGACGACGAGTTTCAAACCTGCGCCGGCTAGTGGGCCCACCAATGACGACCCCACAACCATTCGAAACCACAAAATGAAAAGCGCCAACAGTCAAAACAAATGCGCCAGATGTAAATGGGGGGTCAACAAGTCTGGAACCCCTGACCACCCCGGTGCTTGAGTGCCAACCAACTCGTATGACGATGCAACACCATTTAAATTCGAGACTTTTCCATTTGAGTGAAGAAGAAGCGAAGATCGGCAGGTCCAACAGCAGAACGGTGCATGGAATCAAGAGGGAGGAACCTTGATGAAGGTTCCGGGAGTGGAACCCTGATGCAGTGGTATCGTTTTTGATGTTGAGAGAATATAAAATATTCTCTCTCGGGTCCAGAAGTGCCAGTCTAAAAAAGGGTCGACTTTATAGTCATTTTTCATGATTTTTCGCCAAGAATCCAACCATGCAACTCATTTCTCCATCATAGCTCCACATTTTCAAGCCATCCATGAAAGTGGAGGTATAAGGTGTCATTTTTTAATTTCTTGAAAATTATTTTCATTTCCATTTAATGAAAGAAGCCTCCCCATATTGAGTAGGTCCCAGAGATGTAGCCCACATTGGGTGAACTTCGTTATAAAATTGTCTTGTGCCTTTTATCTCATGTTTTTTTTTCTTTCTACTTCCTTCATGTGTTTATGCTACTTGATTACATGCTCTTTTAAATGTAATTATGTATGCATCCTTGAAGAAAAAGATTGGGATTAAGCCTACTTGGGCACCATGGCCAAAGAATATATTAGCTAGGCTAGGGTCGATGGGTTAGGCATCCCAATAACATCCATCAATCATTTACATTGAGACATAGTAGCTTCCCATTTTGGGAGCTTAAAATCCTTCAGCCTCCAAAAGCTAAAACCGAAGTCGAGTAGAAACCCATTTAAGTGGGGGTTAAGCTTAGTCCAAGGATACTAACGGTTCCCTATGTATGCTACCCACCTCTTCGTATGAAATATGGGCCCATGGTTGACTACCCAAACGCTTGAGATTCACTCACCTATGTTGGATGGAGGTAAATTAGTGGCCATTATTAGGATAAAACACCCTATAGGTGGTGGTTGTGGGAAGCAACCATCCCTCTACCCTACCTTTCATTATACGACTTTTCTTGCTAATATCAGTTCCCTCAAGTAGAAACATTTTTGGAATGCCATCAGAAACATAGTACTAGTACTTGTATGAGGAGTAGTTAACCTTTAGGCTAGGATTAATTTTTATCATTATAGGATGAGCTTTCCTAAATTAGAATAGTAGTACATAATAGTTAGCTTGAAATTTACACCACTACACTTAGTGTTTTCTTACTCCCTATTGTTCTTTTTCTTCAACATTTTCCTCTAGCCTTTAGTGTTTTCTTTGTTTATCATTTTTCCCCCTAGGCATTTGTTAGAGAGACTCTATGGTCTTCACCCTAAGTTCTTGTTAGTAAATCCATTAAAACTTGATTGATGAGTCATGGTTCCTCTCCCTAATCCATCATCAGACTCTAGTATTTCTAATTCATCTAGTTCATCCTTTGATTCATATTCCCTTTAGCCCCGAGCTACTACCATGTCAAGTATCAGCACTAGCGGTAATGTTATTCCCAACATGGGAACAAATAGCAGAGGAAATGTTGACAACAAGGCAAGTAATATTCAAGATCCCCCTCCTGGAGGTAACGTTGGAACCTCACAAGGAATGGCTTCTACCCAACCATTGCTCCCTTATGTGGCCAGTTTAAGTCTCCCTGATTTGAACCAGCTCATTAATGATCCTCTTCACCATGATCTAAATTGGCCACCTATGCCAACCAAGCTCCCCTCCGATATACTAAAATTCTAATATATTTCCAAAGAGGATCCCACTAACCATGTTCACTCATTTAACATGTGGTTTTCCTCTAACTCTATCATAAAGGGTTCCATCCATCTATGCCTTTTTCAACACACACTCGCTGGAGTTGCAACGAACTGGTATGTAGACCAGCCCTGTGAATCTCATTCAACATTTTCAACCCTTGCTAACACCTTCTTATCTTACTTCTATTTATATATCTATTATGATACTGGTATCGAATGTCTGACCTCATTCCATAAAATTTTTGTCACTCGCCTTTCCAACCATGTTCAAGAATGGCATGGAAGGTGGAGCTTGAAGATCATGTTATATGAATTTTTTCTTGTGATCCCTCCTCACTCCCATTGGTAAATATGTCACATCTCATTTTACTCAGACTGGAGAAGAAGCCATCCAAATATATTTGAATTTTTATCTTATCTATGCCCAATCCAATTTTTTCTATATCGTCCTCCTTTACCTCCCTATGCCTATTGCTTCATTTACGTCGAGGGAAACTCATGTTGTTAATGGTTTTTATTGGTGAGTATATTTTCCTCAACCATTCCCATATCTGAAAGGATTTATGGGTTATGGCTACCCTCAAGGGGGGTTCAGTTCCACCTATGCTTACCCTCCCCATGATACTTCATGATTCAACTCCTACCAAGCCACGAGTAGGTACTATGCATTTTTCCATCCACATCAGTCAATGTCAGGGCCATTTATTACTCAAGCTGGTTATCATAATGTTTCCTTGAATCCATATTATCCATATGTGCTTCCTAGTGCTCCAACCTCAATGGCACCAGCACATAAACCTCCCATGCCTCAACCACCTCTGTCGCAAAAACGATTTCCTCCTCAAGGCCAATTCTATGCTCAACATAATGTTTCCTCTCCCCACAATCCTAAGAGGAAGAACAAGGGGAAAGGTAAAAAAACTAACCATCTCAGGAAAACCAAGGCAACCAAATTCGTCATCCTAATCCTAATAAGGGTGACCAGTCTAATACGGCAACACAACAATATGGTGGAAAACCCAAGCGGAACAAGGCCCTTCGAAAAAACAAACCTTGTGCTTGTTATGGTACCTACAAGAATTATAATAATTACCGTCCCCTTCTCCCTTGGATGCACAAAGCATGGGAAGATCAAGAATCTTCCTCTAGAGGAAGAAACCTATGAATCCATCTATTGTTCCTTCTACGCAATTGATAATGTTTACGAACCCATTCCCTCACCAAGGATATGTGGCCACCCCAGACGAAAAAATACCTCCCCCTCCTCCCTCTCATCAACCAAGGAATCGGTCTTACCAAATCCTTCTGATTAATTTCAAAGAAGTCAACCTTCAAACTCAATTGCCTCAATATGATAAACCTCCAAAGAATTATTTCATTGATTCGCAACCTCAAGTATCCACAGAGAATCTTTCATCACAAAATGGTACCTAACAGATACCTTGACTTAAGGTGGAGTTTCCATCAAATATCGTCAAAGGTTTGTTACATCAAAATGTTTCCAATTTTTGAGTTTTCCACACTTACAAAATAGTAGATGACTTATCACAATCTTCTACTACTATTCCAGTGTTGAATGTTCTCCAGAAATTCCCATCTCAAACAAAATCTCTAATATTTACTTTAGGCATTATGGACCCTTCACATTATCACGTGATCGTCTTTGACATTGACACCATGGATCATACTCTCCTTCCTCATTTGTTGCTTTATAGATACATGTCTACATTAAGAAATTCATTGTTCAGTGATGTATCATCAACGAAGGCGCGTCCACTTTCATGATGATATAACATGTCACCCTACATTTACCCACTTTTACAAGCCCTCTTGGATAAATTTGAATTGACTTTCCACTATGACATGACCCAACCTCCAAGTTCCAGTTATGGAAGTGGGGTGGACAACCCGACACCTTCAATGATGACCCTCAAAGACCATATACCACTCATAAGGTTGCAACCACCCCATGTGGGAAATCCCTAAGTTGGACCTCATTTTCACTAACCTAACGCCCAACCACATGCACAACAAGGAAAGAGTGTGTTTATAGGCCTCCAAGTATGCGCATAGGCCTAATTCCATGAAGTTATGACCTAAATTTCTCAATTCAGTGTCTGTGGTCCTAAGATTTGACCCACTTTTCCAGACTGGCCTCCATACCATTTCATAGAACTTCCTATAACTTTCTATAATCACATTTTTCATAGAAACAATGTTAAACCTTCAAACTTGACCTAGACTTCCTAGAACACACTAGAAATTTTGTCAAACATATGGGAAACATGTAAGCTATAGGTCATGAATGCATATCTAAGTTTAAATATCTATACTTTAGCTTAAAATCACCGAGAATGTATAATTCCCTCTCAAGTAGCTACAATAGCACTAGTTAGTCCATGCATTCAGCAACCATTCAATAACTTATCAAAGCATAACAAGAGCCATAGCTAAAGCACATCATAAATCATGCTTAAAACTAGCATATAACTAGAATATTAACCATGATAGAACCACCATGAAATAATAATAATAAAAAGTACAAGTACTCATTAATCACAATAATAAAATAGCTCTTATTAACTTGTGCAAAGCCAACCAGGTCAGGGACTTCCACGTACCATCCAACCATAGATTGGGTTGAACCAAATATTTATTTCATCCAATCACCCCCATCCCATATTCCAAGAATGAATGTGGGATATCATGGGATAAACCAATACATAAACAACCAAGGTAATCCAAAGGTTAAACCACCTCAACCCTAAAACTACCGTGATATCACCTAAACCGGTCATGAGATCACAAAACCAAACCAAGCTTGGATGCCTCATAATTTCTTCACCATACCTTGAGGAATTTTCTTGTCCACCTATCGAGGGCTTCCCAGAGAAAACCATACCCACCCCAGACCTTTGGGGATTTTCCTACGACCACCTCACTTGGTTCCAAAACTAAGAAATGAACCCCACCACACCATGGTTATCCAGGGAATGGAAAGGCAAGGTTGAAACCATTTTCAAACCTAGAAAAACCCATGTCAATCATACCAAATGAACAAAATAAACAAATGCACGTGCCATGCATTCACACCTCAGCTAGGAAATCACACATGCAACATGTTACCTACAAAATATTCATGTTGAAGTTGTTTATCTAACCTTCTCCTTGCTTTCCATTTCTTTCCTTTAATTCCATTTATTTCTTTTGCTTGATTTATTTCTTTCTCCTCTTAAAGATATTTCTCTCCAACACTGATCCAAGCCAAAACTAACAAAAATGTAAACCAAAAAAAAATTGGAACCGATGTTACGGGCAAAGCTACCATAAGGTCTAGGTTGAGGGACCTAATAGAGAAGAAGGCATGTCATCACAAGAAGCACTCTAATTACCAGTTTTAATGCTTGAACTGGAAAATTGAGGATAAAATTAGTTTCACAGCATATATGTCCTAGATGTCAACATGTTAGGATATATAATCTCATAAAAATAACATGAAATAAACCATTACAAGATCATTCAACATGTATAGGAGACATATAACACAAAGACAATAGGAACGGGACAGAGCTTCTTTTATTGATAATATGTAAAGAGAAAGTGAAGAAATCACCTGATATTTTCCACGGCTCCAAGCTAAATTTTCCTCTAGATCCGTCCTGCCCTAGCCTCACAAAGCTTCTTCCATAAAGGGTGCACAAAGGATGTCACATAAAGTGGGGATGAACATCACAAGGAAACAAGGGTTTCCTGAACCTAGGAAGTGCAGGAGGCACAGAGAAATATCACACTTGATCAGGGCTATAATAGGCTATAATATCAATAACATTCTCTCTCCTTCTTTAGGCCATTCCCTTGAGGTGTATTTATACTTCCTCAAATTAGTTTTTTCAGTTGGGAAACAGTTTGGCGACAAGATGGGGTAGTTAAGTTATAGGAAAACCCGTAAAACCCGCCTAATTTGTAGGTAGTTTTTATATTTATTAATATTTTAAATAGTATACGCGGGTCGGTTATTGATGGACCTGTGTCTGCACGCTGAAAAATATAGGCAAGGTCGCGTATGGAATTTAAAACATCATTTTTAGGAATTTTGACCAAGTCTGAATGAAAGGGCTTCCCAAGGCCAATGCATAAGTCATCAAGTATAAAGAGGTGAAAAATGATGCTATAAAAGCAACTAATATATTCCCTTCTCCTCTTTGCAACTTCAACCTTGTAAGCATCACAAAATTACAACTATTAAAACCCTTCTTGCACAATCCCAAGCAAAGAAAGCAAATAACCTTTAGTAACCCTATGATTTGATACCAACTTGATCTGAAATTGATTTTTTTCTATTGTTGTGCTAATATCAGTATCAAATTTAATATGAAAGTGCTTATGTTTTCTTCTTGTACAATGGTTTATAGATGTGCTTATGATTGATAAACAAACAAACTTGATGATATTAAGTGTATTTCATGAACATAAAAGCATGGAAACTAAATGTTGAGTAGAAGCATATAAAGACATAACAAAGACAGACAGCTGAGTCAAATACACATGGTTTTGATGAAGGAGTTCACCCCTCCTAGGCTACATCTCCTATTAGCTTCAACTATGAAAACATTTTTTTTCCAGTCTCTTGTTGCCTTTGCAACCTACTCCAATGGCTCCAAAACATCAAAATATACAAGGAATGACTCTTTCAGAGCCAAAATTGGTTGAAAATTTCCTCATTTAAGGAAAACCAATTTTTCCTACAATTTCTCCACCAAATCTGGAAAATGTCTAGATAAGACCACTAAAACTGGAGCTCCACCACATTTGGTGGACGCCTCCATCTCTGCCGCCAAGTTAATTGTGCCATTAGCTTGAGATAATCTTGGTTTAATTGTCATTAATGGAGGTTTAGCACTAATCATGCCGTAAGCCCCCAACTCTCTGGCATGGTCACGAGGTCAAGGTCTTATCACGAGGGGGATTGGCCCCCTCCTCCACCCAACGATGAACTGCATAAACTTTAAATATAATCAAGTGCCTATACATGGTAAGAAACAATGTGTGGTATGGTGTTATGGTGGGCACTAGTACAAGGGAGGTCTCGGGATCGACCCCAACCTTTGCCCCTTCCTCCGTGATATATTTTTTTTGAACGAACTATTGAATTGGATTGTGTTATAAATAATGTGCCAATTTGACATTTGATTATAAAAAATATATGCTCCAACCTTAATTTCCATGGGGGAGGGCACATGGAAGCCTCCAGCTGCTCCTTGTGTCCATTCTCCATTGGGTCAATTCCACCATATTATAAAAAATAATAATGCACCATATATAAAAATTTCAACCTTAGAATAGGAATAAAAATTTCAATTTCCCAAGAAACATTGGCGAATCTGACTGTGACACTTGTAACAATTTCATTAGCTGAAGAATGGAGAATATTCCCTAGATATTCCTGAGGTGATGACTGGACTTCCAAGTCATCAGTCTGTCATTGTTCTACACATTTTTTACCTGTTTGAGAAAATGGACAGAAGGTCATAACTTACTCATACGGAGTCAAATTTTGACGAAATGAATTGCACCGGAATTGTGGTGACAAGCTCTATCTGGTCATTCTGGTTTGGAAAATTTCTAAGCACTTTCATTTTTGAGCTAAATACTGAGCCTTTGATCACCTGGGATGATAAGAAGAAATATTTGCAGAATCATTTTAGCCCATAATATGAGACTTGGGATGCAAGGATAAAGATTAAATACATTAATCAAATTGGGAGTCTACAAGCATATTAATGGGATTTCTCAAGTGTGATCTTGGAGTTACCTGATATGGCAGAAAGGTATAAGGTTTTCAACTTTATTATTGGATTGACACCATGGGCTAACAATGAGGTAAAGAGGAAAAATATCAAGACACTCGAAGAAGAAAATTTTGCAGTTGATAGGCTGATATAACATTATGATGAAGGGACTGCATAGAATAGGAAGAAGTCTGATAAACTGAAAGAGAAGAATACAAAGGAGGAAAATTCAAGATCAAGTGACAAGCTGAAAACAAAGAAGCCTCTGAAGTGTTGGTTGTGCAGGGAAAACCACATGGTGAACAATTCTCCTTCATGACCAAGAGTGGCAACAGCAACACAAGCTGATGTGAAGAAGAAGAAAGAGGAACCAGCAGTTTGGATGATGCAACTATTGGGAGTTGCAACATTTATGGAAGTTTTCCCAAGGTGTGATCCTGAAAGGAATAAACTAGAGTATGTGGATATGAAGATTTGGGATGGCACATTGCTCACGATGATGGAAAATGGTGCAACTCATAAATTCATTAGGGAAGAAGATTCTGGGAAGGTTGGATTGATGTTCAAACCAATCCAAGCTCATTTGAAAGTAGTGAATTCTTCTCGAGATCATGTCATTGGTGTGGTTGATAATACATAAGTACACAAAGGCCAGTGGCATGGGAATGTTGACTTCATGTTTGTGCAGATTGATGATTATGAAGTTATGTTGGTAATTGAATTTATGAATCATTATGAGGCTATGATGGTGCCACATATAAAGAAGTTGTACATTTACGATAGATGGGATCAGGATGAACCGATAGGTGTTCTGACAGTGGTGGTTGTGACAGTTGGGTGTAAATTGATAGCGATGAATGTGGAGGACATCAAGAAAGATGAATAAATCTATGAGAGGTTGTTTGTTGCAGAGACAAAACTCATGGAGCGAGCACAGGTTATTATGGAATTTCCTGACAATATCCTAGATTTTGCAGGCCGACAAGAGGCAATGGAAGACAAATATGTTAGACCAAAGACTGAGGAAGAGAGAATGGAAGCATACATGCTGATATTGGAAGAGGAAGATCATGATAGATAGATTGAGTTGTTAGATAAGGATAATGGGGGACCTTCATTCTCCCCATCCTCCCCCTCTTCTTAGACTGACATGGGGATGAGGCTCATTGCCTTCTTCTCATGGTAATGATTCATCTTATAATGATGAGAAAGTTTATGGGGCGAGATACATAAAATTTACAACAGTATGAGATGACAATCATAACGATGTGATATGCATGTGTTCTTCTAGAGGAGGTGCTATGGTTGGATTATCTACCCAACTAGTCACCATAACAGGGGGATCCAACAAATGATGTTTTGCATAGTTGCGACAGGTTGCAAGCATGAAGCATGTCATGGACATAACTATCTAGGTGCTGACATGATATTTTGGGCCATTGGAGGTTCATATGATCTATGGAAAATTTGGTGGCTTGGAAATTTGGATTTTCGATTAGGTGATACTTTGTGACGGTATGATGAAGTTGTCGAGAACGACGAAATTTTTAAAGTGGAGGAGGATGTCAAGAAAATGATTTGAGAGGACGCGCGACTGAGTCATAGTGGGCACACCCATGTTTGATAGGCACCCATGTTGGACCGAATCGAGTGGAGAGATTGGGTGTGAAACATCTTGGTACGATGTTCGGTTATGCGCGACAGTGATGGGCGCGCATAGCGAACAAGTTTTGTTGAGTGGGTGTCTGCCCATTGCGACAAGCGACTATGTGGAGCGACTGACGAGTGAGTCATCCGACGGGTGACCAGTGTGTTGGTCAAGGTTTTCATTGATTTCAATATGGCATTTTTGGAAATGGAAAATGTCCTAGACTCTTTATGCAAACCCTAGGAGTAATCTCTATGTTCATATGTCCATGGTAACCTGACCCTAGAATACCACTCAAGTCAATAATGATGTCAATCCATTAAATCCCTATGTAAATTAATAATGTTGAATAAATCCTTCATGATAAGCCCTACCCTCATGATTCCCTAGCCTTTCTAAAATTCCCATGAAACCCTAGCTCTATATAAACAATGATAGCTCTATATTATTGATGCACAATGTAAATCAATGAATCCTTAGCATAATCCTTAAGTGGTCTAGACCCGGTCCTTGCTCCTTATTTAAGGAAGAAGCCCTAACCCTAATAAATAAATAAAGTGTCCTAATCTACATGTCCTTGCATACCCTAAATTCATTATTGAATATTCCCATATCCTATTGAGGTTTAAGGCCTAATTCTATGAAAAAAGAGCCTTAACATTGTCCAAAACATAAAATACAAAAGTTTTCCATGAATAAAATAATGATGACATCTCACCAATATAATTTTCTTGATGGTAAAATGAGCTTATTTAATGATGAAATTGACACAAGCTTGTAGAGGACATTTTCCCCTTTCCAACGAGCTATTACTCGCATTCTAATTCCTCTTATATTAAGAGAAATGAATATAAAAGTTGGAAAATGCTAATTTCTGAACCTAGCCAACATGATCCTACTTGTGCAAGTCAGCCTCACCTCCAAGGGACACGTATATTCATTAAAGGGAAAAACTTGTATAAATACAAGTCAAAAATTTTCATTCTAACCATCAACTTTGGTGAAAATATAGAGAAGAAACATACAAAAATAAAGGGATGAGGAGAACAAGGAGATTACAATTTTGGACAAATTATATACTCCTTTCTACTTGTGGAACAATGGACAGCTGTCTGACATCACCTTGGCTCTGTGGCAAGAAGGACTACAAAACTATGACAATTGTAGAATCTCATAATAAGTGTAGTACAATTATCTCTTAAGGATCAAACCTGTGACAATTTATGGACTACTGTTGTGGGAGATCGAACTATAATACAACAAACTTGTAACAAGTCTCTTGTTGAAGGACTACACTCTCGAACAACATACTTTAGATTAGTTTGACTAGCTACCTGTTACTTATCTATTGGTGGAGATAAGGAGCTCAGAATGTGGTATACTTATACTTATATCCTCCATACCTTGGACCTGAAGTTAACATTTACAAGGGCAGTGACATTTGGAGGAATCGTATTTCCAAGTCCTTCAAGCTCAGACCAATAAGAGTAATGAACCAGTGGAAAGTCACTTTTTGAACTTTGGATCTATGGTTAGTCGCTTGTGGATACATGTGATATCTCATTTCAAAGACTTGGACTTGCTAACTAAATTTGGAAAGGGCTCGGTGCATTATAACCTCATATTAGTCTTAAAATTTGAATACACTCATCACCAATCGCTCAGTTTCACCTGTGGAGAAGCAAACATCAAGCACATTCAGATAGGCTTGGACAATAATTTATACTTCATCTCACCTCAGTCTCAAGCTCGAACTTCATTTCCGACTTGTTCAAAGGAGCTCATACGAGTGATAATTATCACTACAGCTAGGATACCACAGTGGCATGTGGAATTGCAGACTTTTGAGTAATACTGGTTAGGCCTGTGGAAGGATTAGTAAGAGTCTCGAAACTATAGTAACATAAAACTACAAACTTCTGGTTATTCAACATATGAAGACTCGGTTTTGAAGCCTTGGAGTAGTGCAGCTTGACATATTTGAAGCCTTAGTATTTTGAGTATCATTAATGCTATTTGTGGAATATTGAGCATCCATTGAAGACATTTTGAAGCTTCCTTGGGAATATTTTGAACTGTATTTGGAGTAGCCTTTGAGGACAATTTGGGCTATATATATCTTGAAGAGAATAATTACAAAAAAAATATTGAATATACCTTGAAGTTTGGAGGGAAAATCCATTGAGGAGAGTGGTTGGAAGTTCTCTGAAGCAGCCTAGATAACTCTAGAGCATTGGAGAACTTTAAGAAGTAGCATATTGAATATTTGCGGAGATCCTTGGAGACCATTACTGAAGTCACCATGAGGTGACCTTGGAGAATTCTTGTTGGGTAACATGAAGAGTTGTGGAGACACCTTCTAAGAATGCAATTTTTTTATTAATGAGCTAATTGTGTTGGATATTGATTGAGAGCACTGTTAAAAGTGAATATTTTGGCAGGGCTTGTTACAAAATATATTGAGAGACTTGAAGAAACGTTGAATTCATATTAAAGATCTGAAGTAGTGTGTTGGAGCCTTGAAGGATAGGACTCCTCAAGAAGACAACATTGGAACTTGTACCAGTGAGAGGTTTGGAGCCCTAGAGGTTGGTGCCTCATAGAGACAAGGTTGGAGCCTTGGGAAATATAGGGTTGGAGCTCTAGAGGTTGGAGCCTCATGAAGTCCAATTCAGTGCTTGGCAAAGTAGAGTTTGGAGCCTAGAGATTTGAATATTGGAGTCTTTGTCCAGGGTTGGAGCCTTGATCTATTATTGTACTTGATTCATTGCAAAGAGAATTGGAGTCCTTGTCATTTCGAATTAATAAAATTATTATTCTATCATTGTTCATTTTGAGTTCTAATTATAAGTGATCTTAACTAGTAAAAATAATAATTGAAAATAAATATTGATTCACCCCCCCCCCCCCTCTGTATTTCCAACAATTGGAATCAAAGCCAGTACCTTCACTTATAGCCTAACAACTTGAAGGTATATCCTTAGAATACAAATGGAAAAACCAAGGAATAAAGCCCCCAATCCTTCTAAATATGTCTCTTACTCAACCACGAAAACTGAAGAAAATCAAATTGGGAAAGCTCCATTGTTCAATGGAAACTTTGAAATATGGAAGGCAAGAATGAAGGATTCCTTAATGGCTCAAGGTTTTGTGTTAGGTCCATATAAGACTAGTGTATCCCCTTATTGTTATTTTTAGTGTAGCCCCCTTATTTGTATTGTTGTACCCATGTAGTCCACATATTGTTATTATTGTGTCCAATAAAAGCCCATTATTGTTATTGTTATGACCCCGATATATAGAAAGGAGGTTTTGTCATTTGAATCATCCAAGAATTTTTCATTTATGTAATTTAAAGGAGTTTTCCCCCTCAAAGTGGTTGATTTCTAAGTCATTGATCTCTATTTTCTTCTATTTTGTGAGCTATTTTCATAACATTTGGTATCAGAGCATTGGATTCTATGGTTTCTCTTCTTCAAACACACCATCTTGGAATTTTTGCTATATCATTTTTTTCTATGAAGATTCAGAAAATGAAATTGAAACCATGTAGATTCTAAACACCAGTGAACCACGTTAACGAATTTTAGATCTTGGTTCGTTATAGTTTCAGAGATATGATCTGAGGAATCTAGGGTTTTTGTAGGCTCCATAATTTCATATCAAACAGGTGACCAAGGAAAAATCGTCATAACTTTAGTTTCAGGAATCAAATTTGAATTCTATAAAAAGTGACAGAAAGTGCACTAACTTTAGTTTTTATTTTAGAAATTTCAGGGCCAAATGTCTAAATAGTGACATGTGGCACTCTATACATGTTCACTCTACTAAACCAATCGAAAATCAGGCCATCATGGGAGATCAGGTATAGCTTTACCTTGAAGAATCCAAATTAGGTCTGACATGTGTAATTGGAAAGAATACTTAGAGGGCTACTACAAGACTGCAGTTCAAATATTATGGGTCTGAAATCACCGAGATACATCAGGTTCAACATCGAGCTCCTCATAAGCAAGAAAAATGTGTGTAATTTTTTTTTAAATTATATAAATTTTGTTTGAAAAAATAGTTTGAAGTGATTCCAAGGGCATAGTGAAGCATAGATATCAGTATTGGGTTCTAAAATGCTTCCCAAAAATAATTCCACACCCATTAAGCCCTCGGGAATCTCTACTATGACACATGAAGAGGAATATGAATTATGATTTTAGAAACTCCAATGTTGGGTTTAAGAACCACCACATTCTAAAGATCAATCTGAGTAAGTTTGATGGAAAGGATCAGGTTACATGGATACTATAAATGGATAAATATTTTGATCTCCATGATGTGCAACACTCACAAAAGGTACGCATTGCAAATTTATATTTAGAACCCAATCAGTTTGAATGGTATCGATGACTTTGTTCTCGTGAACCACTTGTCACTTGGTAAATTTTTATAGAGGAAATGATAGCACATTATGAGGATACAAAGAGAAACATGTTCTTTAGTCAATTGATAAATCTCAAACAAAATGGTTCATGGAAAATCACATTGATGACTTCCAAAAAGTTAATATCAGGGTAGAATATATTCTAGAGGAGCATAGGATTGATGTCTTCATAGGGAATTTAAAGGATAACATCCAACATGAAGTTCGCCTATGGGAAATTGATTCATTAGAGAAGGCATTTAGGGTGGCAAGAAAATTTGAAAGCAAAATTATGGCAACAAGGAAGTCTATCAATCACAACTATAAAGATGGAAATTTTGCTCCTAGCCTTCCATAACCTACAAGTTGACACCACAAAAATTGGAAGGAAAAAGAAAAAAAGGGATTTTTTATAGTTGTGATAGAAAAAACACTAAAGGTCATAAGTGCACTAAGAAGAAATTATTTTACATATATTGTGAAGAGGAGGAAGAAAAGGAACAAGAAACATCAAAAGAGGAGGATATACACCAGGAATCAACCCTAGAGAAGGAAGAAATGAATCCAACCATATCTTGTAATGCAGTGGCAGGAATTACCACTCCTCAAACTCTCAATATAGAAGGATATATCAAAAAAAAAAAGGTAATATTGTTGATTGATTCTGGTAGGACCCATAATTGTATTCATTGTAAGATAGCCAAGGAATTAAATTGCTTCCTATATCGAGCACCAGAGTTTCAAGTGATGGTTGCAAAAGGAGGAACTATAAATTTCTCGATAAAGTTCCATAATATCAAGCTAACCATGGGGGAATATGTATTGAATATTCCAATGCTTTCTATTCCATTGGGTGGTGTTGATGTTGTACTATGATTCTAATGGTTACAATCTTTGGGGACTATAGCTTTTAATTTTCAAGAATTTTTCTTGAATATTTTTTGGGAAGGAAAGGAAGTTGAATTACAGGGTATGACATGGAAACCAGGAAATATAATCGGCTCTAATGTCATAAAAAATCTTTTGAAGAAATAAAAATGAGGTGTAATTGAACAATTATGCTCACTACAAGTTCAAACATCGAAATCATCTATTTCTCCAAATCTCCAAAAAGTATTGGAAAATCATTTCAAGGTGTTTGGGACTCCCAAAGGCCTCCCACCTGTTCATGATCATGATCATGCTATTCATTTAATTCCAGGAATTTTTCCTCCAAACATTGGGCCTTACAGATATCCTTATTCCCAAAAGAGTGAGATTCAAAGTATGGTTGCAAAAATTCTAGAGGCCGATATAATTCAACATATTCAAAGTTCTTTCTCTTCTCCAGTAGTATTGGTACAAGAAGGATGGATCATGGCACATGTATCCCAATTATAGGGAGCTCAAAAGCTCACTATTAAAGATAAATTTCCCATTCCTGTCATTGATGAATTACATGGAGCAATTTACTTCACCAAGTTGTACTTCATTCAGGATTAAATAATAATGAGAACTGAAGACATTCCAAAAATAGCATTTAGAACTCATGAGGGTCATTATGAATTTTTTTGTCATGCCTTTTGGCCTTACCAATGCATCTTCTATATTTCAAGTTTTGATGAATTCCATTTTCAAAAACTTAGAAAAATTGTGTTGGTATTTTTTTATGATATACTAATATACAACAAGTCTTGGAAGGATCATGTTCAACATGTTGAAGGGTGCTCAAACTATTGGAGGAGAAATAATTATATGCAAAAACCTCCAAATGTTTCACTGGAGTACAAGAGGTGGAATATTTGGGTCGTATTGTATCTCATGACGGTGTTAAGGTAGACCCTAACAAAATTAAAGCCATTAAGGAATGGAAAATCCCCATAACCATAAATAATCTATCACGATTTCTCAAGTTGACAGGGTATTATCGCAAGTTTGTTAATAATTATGGGAGAATAGCATCACCTCTAAAAACATTGTTGAATAAATATACATTTTCCTGGACTCCAAAAGCAGCTAAGGTCTTTGAACATCTTAAAGAGCCAACGTTCCAAGAACCGGTCTTAGCTACGCCAAACTTCACAAAAACATTTATTGTTGAATGTGATGCCTCGAGAAATGGAATTGGTGTTGTTTTAATGCAAGTAGGAATACCCATTGTCTTTTGAAAGCCATCCAATCAAAGGAAAGTATTTACAAAAACTATTTAACAAAAGGAAATGTTGGCAATACTACAAGGTAAGACACTTCAAGGTAAAAATAGGTCATGATAGTCTTAAATAAATTTTAGAACAAATATTATCTTCATAAGAGCAGGAAAAATGGGTTACAAAGATGTTGGGTTATGACTTTGAAATAATATACAAAAAAGGGAAGAAAAATGTTGTTGCAGATGGAATCTCAAGAAAGGATGACAATGTGGAAGAATTTCTTTGTGTCGTGTCTATTATCCAACTAGATTGGATAACCAAAGCAAGCGATGAATGGAAGAATGACGAAGAAGTGTGGGCACTCATTCAAAATTTGCAGCAAGATCCCAGTACATATGATACATTTAGCTGGAAAAAAATTTCATTATGGTACAAATATATCTTAAACATTTGTAAGAATACCCAACTCAAATAAAATAGTCTTTTGGAATTGCACACCTCTCCCTTAGGAGGGCTCTCGGGATTTTTAAAAACTTACCACAAGGATAAGAAGGAATTTTTTTGGGATGGCCTTAAATCTGATATTCAAATTTTTGTGGTGGAATGTTTGGTTTTCCAAAAAAAACAAAGTTGAGATAATTAAGACTTTGGGTCTATTACAACCTTTATCCATTCCAAGTAAATGATGTGAAGAAGTTTCAATGGATTTTATCACAGGTTTACCCAAGTTCGAAGAAAAGAGTGTCATTATGGTGGTAGTTCACAGACTTACCAATTATGCACACTTGTGTGCATTATTGCATCCATTTAAATCCATTACAGTTTCCATTGTATTTATGGAAACAATTCAAAAGCTACATGGAAACCAAAATATTGTTGTAAGCATCAAAGATTCCATTTTCACTAGAAATTTTTGGACATAATTATTTTCTTGTTTGGGTACTCAATTAGCTCATAGATGACCTTATCATACTCAATCTTATGGGAAAATTGAGATAGTGAAAAAAAATTTGGAAGGATATCTTCGTTGCTTTGTATCTAATAAATAGACACAATGGGTCAGATGGTTACTTCTATCTAAATGGTGGTATAACACTTCCTTCCATACTCCAACAAAAATGACCCCATTTATGGAACTTCGTCCATCACATAATCTTTAAGAGAAAATTCTAAGGTTCAAGCAGTGGAATATCACATTGAGCACCAGCAACAAGTTCTCCAACTCTTAAAGGATAACCTCACTTTGGTGCATAATCGAATGAAACAACGGGCATATCAACATTGCAGCGAAAGAAGTTTTGATATAGGCGATTGTGTATTTTTACGGCTACAACCATACAAATGTCCCTCAAGCAAGCTAAGAACAATAATAAGTTATCACCAAAGTATTATGGTCCTTACAAGGTGTTGCAAAATATTGGTTCTATGGCATACAAATTGGAGCTTTCGGCATCTTCCCG
Organism: Pinus albicaulis; assembly: GCA_034641835.2. Taxonomy (NCBI): domain Eukaryota; kingdom Viridiplantae; phylum Streptophyta; class Pinopsida; order Pinales; family Pinaceae; genus Pinus; species Pinus albicaulis. Next base: position 161,962,979 of record CM076578.1, on the reverse strand, counting down.
TGTACACCCAGTTTTCCATGTTTCATGCTTAAAGCAGGTTATGGGTGACAAGCTCCCAGTTCAAACAATATTTCTAGAACTTGATGAGGAAGTAAAAATCATATTGGATCCTGAAGTAGTCACAGAAACAAGAACTCGACAGCTACGAAATCGATCAATTTCAGAATATCTCATCAAGTGTAAGAACTTACACTTTGAAGGTTCCTCATGGGAGGATGAGAATTTTATATAGAAGCATCTAGAACTACTCAAGCATTGAGGACAACACTTTTTTGAAGGAGAGGGGCATGTTAGGTCCCTATAAGACTAATGTATCCCCTTATTGTTATTATTAGTGTTCCCCCTTATTGTTATTTTTGTACCCATGTAGTCCCCATATTTTTATTATTGTGCCCCATATAAGCCCACTATTTTTATTTGTGTTCCCATACATTATTATTTTTATGTCAACTTTGATTATATTGTGACCCCTTAGATCCCCAATATATAGAAAGGAGTTTTTTTTATTTTAATCATCCAATAATTGTTCATTTATGTAATGTAAAGGAGGTTTACCCCTTGAAGAGCCTGATTTGTAAGTCATTGATCAATATATTCTTCTATTTTGTGAGTTGAAAATTTTGAAGTCTGGGAATCATTGATTACTGAAATCACGATGGAAGAATAATCCAAGGAATATAATGCAAGATTGATAAAATAAATCTTGAGTGGGCTACCAGATCCTATAAAGTCCAAAGTGGAAAAATGTTCATCGGAAAAAGGTTTGTGGGACAAACTTCAAGATTTTCACTCAAAATGAGTATTAACCATGACATTTAAGAAAGAATATGATGAAAAGGAAGAATGAAATCTAGAACCTATAAAGGAAGTTGAAAACCAGAGTGAAGACATCAAGACCAAGGAGGATCTAGACAATGAAGAAAATGAAGAAGATCTCAAAGAATATCTCAACGAAAAAATTGTAGTTTCCCTAGAAGAGATAAGCAGCTTGAAAAAGGAAAATATGGAGTGCAAGAAGAAATCACGAGCAGGTGGCCATGAGCTTGAAAATACAAGGAAGTTTACATTTTCAAGCTTCCTATACAAGAAAAGGATGAGGAGCTCACCAAGCTTAAGGAGGAATTTCATCAGAACAAAAAAAACACATCATGAATAATTCATATCCATGACAAATCAATTGGATAAATCAAAGAAAAGGGAAGACAATTTTCCATTCCATCCTGAACAAAGACACGAGGATTTGAACAAACTTGAAGCGAAAATTGGTCAATAGAAGGAAGATGTCTCCTCCCTTATATCTCAACTAGAAGAAGAAAATAAACAAGCACAAGGAGCTGAAAAGGTGATGGAATTTTTGACCCTCCTAGAAGGACAAGTCGATGAAGTAGAAAAAGAAAGAAATGTGATGACATGGTAACTAGAATAAAAGGATGAAGATATCACCCAATTAAAATGAAAAATCACCTCACTTAAGGACCAATATTTTTAAGCAACCAAGATGAAGGAAGAAATGGAGAACCATCTTACAAATAAGGATGAAGAATGCAAGATGATGAAAGAAAAAATTGATCTCCTAATGAAAGAAGTTGATCATCTGAACAAGATTCTAAAGAGCTCTCAAACCCTAGATGAAGTCCTAAGTCATCAAATATCTCCTCCTAATAAATCAGGTCTTGGTTATGTAGGTTAATCCTCAAATAGTAATGACGCAAACCCTAATGCTTCAAACAACAAGGATGTGGAGATGCTTGGAAGAAATATTGATGCCCCCAGTTCTAGCAAAAGAAAGGAGAAGAATCAAGTTGAAATTGGAAGAAACCATACCCCAAGAAGATATGCATATGGTGTAAAGAATGCATGAGTCAATAAATTTGATCAAAGGATCCAAATATCGAATGAATTTAGAAGTATATCAAGGCAATATCCATCCTCTAGGTACCAAAGTATATTTTTTTTTATTGCTATTCTTCTACAAATTTTGGGCATATGGAAAAGGATTGTAGGGCATACCACAAGGACAAATATAATGGGACTGTTAGGGGGAGCTTGTTATTCAAAACTATTCTTGCAGAAGCTATCTATGCAAAACCCTATGAAACCCATGATGACTCACACATGGAAAATCATCTCTTGATATATTATCTCTCTGGAGTGATTCCATTGAAGAAAAACATCTATTGTTGAAGATTTTGTCCACTTGATCACAAGGAAAAAATCTTTATTGTCTTGAGAAAAAAGAATTTTTAGAGGAATTTACATAGGCATGGGGAGCTAGTTGACAATCTACCTCATCCATTTCCATTAAGGCATGCAAAGGCTTAGGGATATCAATTTAATTAAAATAACATCATAATGACAGAGGGAGTTGCAAAGAGCAATAGAACTATGACAAGGGGAGCAACATATCTATCATGGAGAACTAACATTGATGAAGAAAGGAAGAAAATGCGATGGAGCAGCATGTCAAGAAGTAGCTAGATAGGGGGATTACATGAGCACCCCATTTTCCATTAATGTCAAAGGGGGAGAAAATATTGAAATATCGAGAATATTTCCATCAATTAAAAATGGGGAGACTATTGATCAAGGTTGTAATTGATGTCAATATGATATTGTTGGAAATGGAAAATGTCCTAGCCTCTTTATGCAAACCCTAGGAGTAATTCCTATTTTCATATGACCATGGTACCCTAACCCTAGACTACCACTCAAGTCAATAATTATGTCAAGTCATTAAAGAAGCCATCTATAGGGAAATTAATAATATTGAAGAAATCCTTGATGACAAGCCCTAGCTTCATGATGCCCAAGCCTTGCTAAAATTCCCATGAAACCCTAGATCTATCTAAATAATGATATATTTGTAAGAATTCCCAACTCAAATAAAATATTATTTTGTAATTTCACATCTCTGTTATGAAACGAGCTCCCAAAATAGAAGAAAAGAGAGATCAACACCTTAGAAATAAGCCACTTTAAGGGGGAAACCTCCTTTATATTACATAAATGAACAACTCTTGGATGAGTGAAATGAAAAAACATCCTTTCTATATATAGGATTCCATTGGGTCTAGTATTCATCCATAATTTTCACTATCTGAAGATGACTAAGTATTGGTTCTAGATTTCTAGAAACAAAGTTCATTAACATTGTGAGTTCTAGAAATCTCACTACCTTCATTATCCTTAAGATAAGTTTTTCACTATTTCATCATCCCATCATGTCAATGCTTAGCTCACCCATCCCAGAAGACCCATCATGGGCTCATCTCACTTATTTTGTCTTTTTTGTGTCACCTTTGGCCTCACCCCTCTATTTTGTTTTTCCTAATTCCTCCATTGTCAATCTAGGGTTTTTAAGGGCATTTTTTCTTAGTTTCATGACCTCCATGGTTAAACATAAACAAGGCTTGTGTCTTGATCCTCTTAAACCTCCTCCTATCCTTAATATACCTTCGTAAACATTTCCCATCACTCCTATCCCTCAAATTCATCATTTTTCTACAAAACCTAGTCTATGGCCACAATTTGACACTTTTTAAGACTAGGCCTGTGTTTTTCCCTTTTGGACACCTTCCCCTCACTAAATCCTTGAAATTAAACCTTCCCCTAATCCATAACATCTATCCCTATCCCCCAAAATTTCCCCAATAATTTAGACAACCCTTAACCCCTTCATTCCCCTCCCCCTACAAGGCAGTCCTAAATCCCCTACCCCAAACCCTAAATTCCTCTTCCAATTAAGCTAGGGTTTGCTATGGAAAAGAGACCTAAGAGAAGAATATCCATATGGTAGGTAATATCAACAATCATAAAGCCATACCAACTCATAAACATCATGCCTCCATCATTTTCCAAAAATTCATTCCAAGGGCCTAGTCATTTGCCACATCTAGGGCTAGTTTTGCTTAAAAATATGTTTCTGACAAAACAGAGATAAATTTGGAAAAATTGATAGATATTGTTTTCCCTCATAAGGCCAAGAAGAAAACCCTCCTTCAGTTTCTTCACAGGTCTCATGGTTTGGGAGAAATAGCAAAAACACAGGTGTCTTAGGAGAATTTCTGCACTGCTGGAGTGACATTGGGAAAATAAGTTTTTCTCACCGCTGGAGTGTCCAAATGATTTTTTTGATGAGTAAAAGGAAAACTAGACGTGAATATATTTCCAATGAGCTATCATGAGCTTAATTTGGAGTTAAGGAAGGCCTCTAAAAGTTACCTACACTAGCACTCTGCATTTATGCACCATCACTCAGTATTGTTTTACTAGTTTTGGTAAACTCAACTTTTGATAGGGAAAATCAACTCCAATCAGAGGAAAAATGGTATATTTGGAAAGTAGACTCAACAATATTTCCAAATAGATATCACATAGCTCATTCCGACACTAGGAAGGCCTCCAAAATCCCTCTGCAAATTGGCACTACGCACAGACGAAGTGGCGCTGCGCACAAAGGAAATTAGGCCAGAATTGCCAAAAATTGGTCAAAATAATTATTTTTTTGGAAAATGGACAAAAATAGTCCAATAATGACAAAGAGCCTCCTTTTTCACAGCAGAATGCTACAAAAGGGTTTCAAGCTGCCCTCTAGGGTTTGGCAAGGAGGCATTGACTCCACATCACCAAAGGTACAAAAAGGGAAAAAACTACTAGTATAAAGGAATGAGGTTTCATCAAAGCTTAAAATTAGAGAGCTAAAAGGATATAAGAAGGAAGACTCAAACACTAGTACCCCACTTCAACAAAGGGTATCAACAACAAAGACAAAAATATCAGTACAAGGCTTGCCTTTTCAAACAAAGGGCACAAACATTTTCAAAGAGGTCAAGGAGGCAAGCATGAGGGAAGAAATTGCCAAGGGAGGCAACTATGGAAAACATAGGTCATTACTTGTGAAATGAGTTTTCCAAGTTCAAAAGATTCAGTGATCAAAGGAGGAAATTGTGTAGGCACCTGCAAGCACAGAAGTGGCCAGCAAAGGCACAAAAATGGTTTAGAAAGCTCACCTCCCTCACTAACATGCATCATTTGCAAATTGGGAATAGACATATAGTTGGTTTGAAGAGCAGTAAGGCCTCCAAAATTTTTTCTTTATCAAGCAATATTCTGCAAAATATGGATTAGCTATAAAATAACATTTCTGTAGGACTGTCAAGATAAACTACCTACAAGAAAATTGATAAAGATAAGCAGACCAAATGCCTTTCACAATGATGGCCCACATGGAGACTAAAAGGACTATTGATGCTTAATGTTGGGGTTTTCATATTGAGATGTTGTTTCACTATTTTAAAGAGGAGACCTGGAAAAATATCAGTAAAAGGAAATATTGTCAAAAATTTCACAAAATCTGCTATTTTGCAAGTGTTAAATATCCTAAAGAGGTTTCATTGTCCAAAATGGTTTGAAGGCACTTGTTTAGAATTGGTTGAATGGTTTTGTGAGCACAAGAGAGACATCAATTTACCTCTGCAAGGAAGAAGCAAGCCGTTGAGAGCGATTTTGGAGAGTTTTTGTGCAAGTTGGTGAAAATTTGCAGGCACTGTGCACCAAGGCCGCTGCTACACCCCTGGCCCTCAGTGTTGTGCACAAAGGAGGCAGCGGCAGTGATATTTAACACTACGTTGCGCACTTGGACCCCATCTCTACGCACTTGGGCGGGTGCTATGCGCAGGCCCAGAATGGCCTGATTGCCCACAAACCTGACCCACCACTGCGCTCCGACTAGCCCGACTAGCCCTTCTCTGACTCGGCGCTGCGCTCCGACAGGCTGACCTGACCTGAACGTGTAGTCGGGCAGGTGCTACGCATAGACAGAATTTTCCCAGATTTGCTCCAAAAGGGCCAAAATAAATGTTTTTTCCTCCACCTTTTCTGCAAACAGTCAAAAAGGGTCAGTAACTCCTTTTCCTCACTTACCAACTGTTCTTTGCATAATCCAAAAAGGCACCTTTGGGCCTAAAATAACCAAACCCTAAGATGCATAAAAACAAATTTTGACCTTCTAAAGGTAGGTTTTGTAGTATTGATAGTTATCATTTGCTTAAAGGACACCCAATACAAGCTAAGCCCTCTCCTATAAGCTTGAACCTTTCCTAGACCTACTTCACTTTGTCCTCCATTGTTGAAGGTTTTGCCCTCACCATCCCTCATTCTTTTCTCCCTAAACTTAAAATTTCTCATCAAGCAGAGTGCCAGTTTTTTCATACAAAATCTCAAACCTCCATTCACCAGGATTTTCTTTCCACCTCACACTCACTTTCTTCGACTCATTCGTATCCTTCTCCTTTGTTTTCTCCACAAAGAAACCTGCCTATTTCCTTTTACTCCTAAAAAACATCTAGTCAAGATGGTGATAGGGATAATGATGAGAAAGGAAATATTAGTAACAATAATGAACAACCAAAGGATAGTGGGAATGATGAAAACATTAAGGCAACTACAGTTTTTAATGAAGAACAAGGACGTAGTAGCAGCAAGAAGGTCTACAAAATGATGGCATGAAAACAGAGTGATGAAAATAATGGTGAAAAGAGAGAAAACAGTGAGATAGAGACTAAGCTAACTGAAGGACAATGAGATAGCAGAAATGATGGAAAATAAAATAATGAGGTAAATGATGAGAGCAGTTGAGAAAAAATACAATCTAAAGGGAAAGGGCAACAGAGTGATGATAAATGAAGAAACAAATGAAGATAATGAGGAACTAGAAGGTCAAACACAGGAAATTGATGAGGCTATAACAGAATTTGAAAATAAAGGCAGGGGCCAAGACAAAGGCACAGTGAGGATAGTTAATAAGCAAGACAACTTGGAAAATAGTCATGATAGTCATGACAACTGTCATGACTGTCATGACACAGGTCGACTTATAAATGTTCAAGAAGCTCAAAGTGACAGTGCAGGAAATTGAGCAAAGGGAGAACCCTAATGAAGGACTAAGCCAAAGAGGATCAAGTGATGAAGGTGATGGTAACTTTGAAGGCCTAAGCGAGAAGCAGGTAAAAGTGAGACAAAAGTTAGAAGTGTGAACACCCATGAAGGAGATAGCAGTGCCAGAAACAAAGAATTCATTGAAAATTAAAAAAATCAAAGAAAGTAAAAGACCAAAAAACTTGGATACATAACTTAGGATTTTTCATAGGCTTATCAAAACCCTTGAAGGACCTCTCCACCAAGTTTGAGACAACTTGGACAACTTTTGGTTTTTTCTAAATTTTGACCCCTAGGAGCGTAGCACCCTAGGCGCTATGCACAAAATTGGTGCATCCTCAACTCTCAAAGTTTACATTTTTGGATTTCTCACATCACCAACAGTCTACTCACCAATTTTCAAATCATTTGGAGCATTTTTACCCCCTCAAAAGGTCAAAAAAGTCAAACAATTGACCTTTCTGCCTCATTTTTAGACCAGGCGCTGCGCACAGAGTAGTGTTGGGAGATTTGATTTTTGGATAGGAAAATGCATCTACTCAGCACAACTCAAGAATTTCTTGAAATTAGACTCACCAAGCTTTCCAATGGGCCATCACGGAGCCAAATCCGTTGTCAAGAAGGGGTCCAAAACTCAGCTGTAAGAGACCCCATTTTCTGCTGAAGTGGCGCTACGCACAGAGGCTGCCTAGTGTGTTTTGGACCAAAAGTCAAAAAAACACACTCATTTATTGCAAATAGATATTTTTGATTTTTTTTAGGCAAATTAAGCTATAATTAAGTGCAAATATTTATTTATGACATTGGGCCTTTCTTGGTCTCTTAGCCATAAATGATATTTATGACCATATTTGACATTTTCCTACCACATTTAGGGTTTTAATCCTCATGTGCTCCATAAATAGAGCATGAGGCCCCTATGTATTTGGTTGGAATTTGATGAGCTTCAAGAACAATATACATGGTTTCATGAGCTTGGAGAAGAAATTGGTTTTTTGAAGTGGATGAATGGTTTGTTTGCTTGGACGATGGAGAAGTTTGTTTGCAGGATTACATAGCTTGGTGAATGGTGATGTTTTCCTAATTTTTCTATTGTTTCCTTTGTTATCATTATGTTTCATGTTTATTAGTTGCTATTAAACAGAAAAGTATATGTTGAGACATGTTCCTTGAGGCACCTCAGTCCTCCTGTTTGTTATAGCCTTCATGTTTTCTCTTTTGGCCATCTTAAGGAATTCTTTGCTGCTCCTTAGGTCCACCAAAAATTATTTTTGTTTCATGCATGGTTAGTATATTAGCTTACAACTAATATTTATGGTATGCCCTACTTATTTGAAGTTCTCAAAACCCTATTTTGAAGCCTTTCTGTAGAATATTGATTGATTAGGTTAATTCAAAGAGGTCTCGTTCGATCTTGCCCTTTGTACATGCTTGTTAACTTGTTTCAGAGTTCCCAATAGATTGAAATATGATGTTTATGAGTTTCCTCTTCATAAATTAAGTTATTTGTTTAAATCTTGTATGTTTTCCCAAAATCTGAAGGTGAATTTCTAAAGTTAGGAGTTCTAATGTTTCTATGTTTCACTAGACTGTTCATCTTATATGTTTATCAGTTTGAGTATTGTTCAATGAGATCAATGGTTTGCCCTACCTCATGAGTTATGCTTCAGATTATATATGTGTAAGACCTCTTAGTCTTTTCCCCAACTTAATGTTCATTACACCATCATACATCACCTTAAGGATCCATTCACCTTGCTAAATCGGCCCTGCAACTCACTCTGTTTCATCATTTAGACACTCTTGACTTTCACTTGACTCCATAGCCCAATGGCTTTGACATCCTCTCACTCCTCTTATTCCATTTGACCATCTTACCCATCCAAAACAATCAAAAACCATACACCTAATAACTAGCCTAAAATCAAAACCCTAAAGAAAAAAGAACACATCCTTTGCACCTAATAGAGAGATCCCTCTCTGAGTCTAGGAAGGCTAGGTCCTTGGACTCCAAAGCTTGGCTCCATGTTACTCTGTCATTTGGACTGCCAATCTGCCAAATCACGGGACTCTAACAAGGTCACAATATAATCTTAGCCGACCTAACAATAATAATGTAAGGGTGCAACAATAACAATATTGGGGTTTTATGGGGCACAATAATAACAATATGGGGACTACAGGGGTATAATAATAACAATAAGGGGGATATACTAACAACAATAATAGACTACACTAGTAATATAGGGACCTAACATGCCCCTCTCCTTCAAACAAGTGTTGTCCTCAACGCTTGATTATTTCTTGATGCTTCTGTATAAAATTTTCATCCTCCCATGTGGAATATTAAATGGGTAAGTTCTTCCACTTGTTGAGATACTCTAAAATTGATCGATTTCGTAGCTGTCGAGTTCTTGTTTCTGTGACTGCTTCAAAGTTTCTTTCATTACGATGTTGATCTTCTTGTTGTTTCATTCGATTATGCACCAAAGTTACGTTACTTATTGTTGATGCTTGATGTGATATTCCACTAATTTATCATCCATATTAGCTTTCATTTGATCCTTCAAACAATCTAACTTAGCCTTCATTTATTCTTTTAAACCATCTATGTCATCTTTGATTTCTCTTTGTAAGATCAAAATTTGTTGCACTTGGTACCGTAATTTTGATATATCATACTGGAATTATTCCTCTTCATGCGTCATAGTAGAGCTTTATGAGGGCTTAATGGGTGTGGCATTATTTTTAGGGGGCATTTTAGAACCCAATATTGATATCTATGCTTCAATATGCTCTTGGAATCACTTCCAACTGATTTTGCAAACAAGACTTACGCAATTTGAATAAAAATAAACACCTTTATCTTGCTTTTGAGGAGCTCGATATTGAAACTAATGTATCTTTGTAATTTCAGATCCCTGAAATCTTACCTTCAGTCCTATAGTATCCCTCTGAATCTTCTTTCCAATTCCACATGTTTGACCTAATTTGGATTCTTCAAGGCAAATTTATGCCCAATCTCCCACAATCACCTAATTATGGATTGGTTCAGTAGAGATAAATTGTATGGCATGCCACGTCTCACCGTTTCCTCCTTCGGCTCTGAAATTGATACACAAGAAACCAAATTTCATGTGATTTCGATTACTTTTTACAGAATTCCAATCCGATGCTCAGAGAGAGAGTTACGACGATTTTTTCCAAGGTTACCTCTTTGAGATGAAATTCGGGAGCCTGTTAAAACCCTAACTTCCACATATCATATCTCCACAAATATTGCAAACCAAGATCTAAAATTTGTATGCAAAGTTCCTCAAGATTTCTTCTCAAATGGGAATATTTTTAGCTTATGAACCTTCGTAAAAAAAAAAGTATAGCTAAAATTCCACGATGACCTATTTGAAGCAGCAAAACCCTAGAATCCAAAGCTCTAATACCAAATGTTATGAAACCAACTCCCAAAATAGAAATAAGCCACTTTGAGGGGACAACCTCCTTTACATTACATAAATGAAAAATTCTTGGATGATTCAAATGACAAAACCTCCTTTCTATATATAGGAGTCCATGGGGTCACAATATAATCCTAGCCGACTTAACAATAATAATGTAAGGGCACAACAATAACAATAGTGGGGTTTTATGGGGCACAAGAATAACAATATGGGGACTACAAGCCTACAATAATAACAATAAGGGGGCTACACTAACAACAATAAGGGACTACACTAGTAATATAGGGACCTAACAACCTCTCCCTTAGGAGGGAACTTAGGATTTTTAAAAACTTACCACAAGGTTAAAATGTATTTTTTTTGGAATGGCCTTAAATCTAATATTCAAAAGTTTGTGGAGAAATTTTTGGTTTGCCAACAAAATAAAATTCAGAAAATTAAGACCTCAGGTCTATTACAACCTTTATCCATTTCAGGTCAACGTGTTGCGAAAAGTTTTGAATCGATTTTATCACAGGTTTACCCAAGTCCAAAGGAAAGAGTGTCATCATGGTGGTAGTTGAGAGACTTACCAAGTATGCACACTTGTGTTCATTATCGCATCCATTTAAAGTCAATATAGTTTCTATTGCATTTATGGAAACAATTCAAAAGCTACATGGAAACCCAAATATTATTGTAAGTGACAAAGATCCCATTTTCTCTAGAAATGTTTGGACATAATTATTTTCTTGTATGGGTACTCAATTATATCATAGCTCATCTTATCATCCTCAATCTAATGGGAAAACTAAGATAGTAAAAAATGTTTGGAAGGATATCTTCATTTATTTGTATCTAATAAATAGACACAATGGATCAAGTGGTTGCCTCTAGTTGAATGGTGGTTTAACACTTCCTTCCATATAGCAGCAAAAATGACCCCATTTATGGAACTTTATGGATATCATCCACCTTCAATCACATCATGTTTAAAAGAAAATTCTAAGGTTCAAGCAGTGGAATATCACATCGAGCATCAACGACAAGTACTCCAACTCTTAAAGGATAACCGCACGTTGGCTCCCAATTGAATGAAACAATAGGCATATCAACATCGCAGCGAAAGAAGTTTTGATGTAGGTGTCTGGATATTTTTATGGCTACAACCATACAAACAGATGTTCCTCAAGCAAGCTAAGAACGATAATAAATTATCACCAAATTATTATGGTCCTTACAAGTTGTTTCCAAATATTGGTACTATGGCTACAAATTGGAGCTTCCGACATCTTCCCGAGTGCACCCAATTTTCCATGTTTTAGGCTTAAAGAATGTTATAGGTGGCAAGCTCCTAGTTCAAACAATATTTCCATAACTTTACGAGGAAGGAAAAATAATATTAGATCTTGAAGTAGTCATGGAAACAAGACTCGATAGCTACGAAATCAATCAATTTTAGATTATCTCATCAAGTGGAATAACTTACCCACTGAAGATTCCTCATGGGAGGATGAGAATTTTATACAAAAGCATCTTGAACTACTCAAGCGTGGAGGAAAACACTTTTTTGAAAGAGAGGGGCATGTTAGGTCCCTATAAGACTAGTGTATCCCCTTATTGTTATTATTAGTGTAGCCCTATTATTGTTATTTTTGTACACATTTAGTCCCCATATTTTTATTATTGTGCCCTATAGAAGCCCATTATTGTTATTATTGTTCCCTTACATTTTTATTTTTATGTCGACTTTGATTATATTGTGACCCCTTAGACCCATATATAAAGAAAGGAGGTTTTTTCATTTGAATCATCCAATAATTGTTCATTTATGTAATGTAAAGGAGGTTGTCCCCTCAAAGAGGTCGATTTCTAAGTCATTGATCTATATTTTCTTCTATTTTGTGAGCTTGTTGCATAACATTTTTAAGTCTGGGAATTAGTGATCACCAAAAGCATGATAGAAGAAGAATCCAAGGAATATAATGCAAGAGTGATAAAATCAATCTTGAGTGGGCTACAAAATCCTATAAAGGCCAAGGTGGAAAAATTTTCATCGGAAAAGGTATGTTGGAAAAAATTCAAGATATTCACTCAAAAGGAGCATTAACCATGACCTTTAAGCAAGAAGATGATGAAAATAAAGAAGGAAATATAGAACCCATAAAGGAAGTTGAAAACCAGAGTGAAGACATCAAGACCAAGGAAGATCTAGAAGATGAAGAAAGTGAAGAATATCTCAAAGAAGATCTCAAGGAAACACGTGTACTTGCACTAGAAGATGTAAGTAGTTTGAAAAAGGAAAATGAGGATCTCAAGAAGAAAGAACCAGATGTGGCCATGACCCTTAAAAGAGAAGGAAGTAAGTTAACATTTTTAAGCTTCAAGTACAAGAAAAGGATTAGGAGCTCACCAAGCTTTAGGAGGAATTTTATCAAAACAAGAAAAGACATCATGAAGACGTCATATCCATCACAAATCAATTGGATAAAGAAAATAAGAGGGAAGACACTTTTTCAAGCCATCTTGAACGAAAGCATGAGGATTTGAACAAACTTGAAGAGAAAATTGGTCAATATAAGGAACATTTCTCCTTCCTTAAATCTCAACTAGAAGAAGAAAATAAAAAAACACAAGGAGCTAAAAAGGTGATGGAATTTTTGACCCTCCTAGAAGGACAAGTCGATGAATAAGAAAAAGAAATAATTTTCATGACATGACAACTAGAAGAAAAGGATGAAGATATCACCCAATTAAAATAAAAAATCACTTCACTTAAGGCCCAATCATGTGAAACAACCAAGATGAAGGAAGAAATGGAGAACCATCTTGCAAATAAGGAGGAATAATGCAATATGATGAAAGAATAAATTGATCTCCTAAGGAAAGAAGTTGATCATCTTAAGAAGAGTCTAAAGAGATCTCAAAACCTAGATGACATCCTAAGTCATTAAATATCTCCTCTTGATAAATTGGGTCTTGGTTATGCAGGTGAATCCTCAAATAGTAATGATTCAAACCCTAATGCTTCAAACAATGAGGATTTGAAGAAGCTTGGAAGAAATATTGATGCCCCCAATTCCAGCAAAAGAAAGGACAAGAATAAAAATGAAATTGGAAGAAACCTGAGCCCAAGAAAATATGCATATGGTGTAAGGAATACAAGAGACAATAAATTTGATCAAAATATCCCAAGATAGAATGACTTTAGAAGTATATCAAGGCAATATTCATCCTCCACGTACCAAAGTATATTTTTTGGTTATTGCTATTCTTGTACAAATTTTGGGCATATAGAAAAGGATTGTAGGGCATAGTAGAAGGACAAATATAATGGTCCCCATCAGTCCCATACAATAATCTTTGCGAGAAGAAAGCATGCATCCTCATCTATGTATTGAATGGAATGCTTCAATTTCCATAAAATTGGATATATGGATCGTGATTGTAATTTTACTATGGTCACTAAACAAGCTAAAAACATGACTACCAAGCAAGAAACGAAAGTTACACAAGTATGGAGAAGGAGAAAATTGGATCAGAAAGCCTCTTGAACAATCAAGACATCAACTCATGTTGTTGATCTAATTATTACATCTTTGACAATATATGATATTCTAAGTCTTGATGATCATATTTTTCCAATTAAGGAGAAGACCATGCATACCGTTAGGGGGAGCTTGTGATTCATGACTATTCTTGTAGAAGCTATTCGTGAAGAACCCTATGAAACCATTGATGAGTCACACATGGAAAATAATCTCTTAATATATTATCTCTCAGGAGTAATTCTATTGAAGAAAATTATCTGTTGTTGAATATGTCTTCCTCTTGATCACAAGGAAAAAATATTTCTTGTCTTGAGCAAAAAAATAGCGAGAGGAATTTATCCAGGCAACTAGAGTTGGTTGATCATCTACCTCATCCATTTCCATGAAGGTGTGCAAAGGCTTAGGGGGATAAATTTCATTGAAATAAAATCATAATGATAGAGGGAGTTGCAAAGATCAACATAACTATGACAAGGGGAGAAACATATCTATCATGGAGAACTATCGTTGATGAAGAAAGGAAGAAAATACGATGGTGCAGCATGTCAAGAAGAATTTTGATTGGGGGAGTACTTAGGCACCCCATTTTCCATTGATGTCAAAGGGGGGGGGGGGATTTTGAAAGGGTGAGAATATTTCCATCACTGAAAAAGGGGGAGACTATTGATCAAGGTTGTCATTGATGTCAAGATGATATTGTTGGCAATGGAAAATGTCCTAGCCTCTTTATGCAAACCCTATGAGTAATTACGATGTGCATATGACATTGGTATGCTAAACCTAGAATACCACTTAAGTCAATAATTATGTCAAGCCATTAATGAATTCATCCCTAGGGAAATTAATGATGTTGAAGAAATCCTTGACAAAAAGCCTAAGCCTCATGATGCCCTAGCCTTTCTAGAATGCCCATGAAACCATAGCTTTATCTAAATAATGATATGTTTGTAAGAATTCCCAACTCAATTAAAATATTCTTTTTAATTGCACACCTCACCCTTAGGAGGGCACTCAGGATTTTTAAAAACTTACCACAAGGTTAAGACAGTTTTTTTTTTAGGATGGCCTTAAATCTGATATTCAAAAGTTTTTGGTGGAATGTTTGGTTTTCCAACAAAATAAAGTTGAGAGAATTAAGACCTTGGGTTTGTTACAAAATTTATCCATTCCAAGCTAATGTTGGGAAGAGGTTTCAAGGGATTTTATCATAGGTTTACTCAATTCTGAAGGAAAGAGTGTCATCATGGTGGTAGTTGACAAACTTACCAAGTATGCACACTTGTGTGCATTATCACATTCATTTAAATCCAATATAGTTTCTATTGCATTTATTGAAACAATTCAAAAGCTACATGGAAATCCAAATATTATTTTAAGTGACAGAGATCCCATTATCATTGTAAATTTTTGGACAGAAATATTTTCTTGTCTGGGTACTCAATTAGTTCATAGCTCATCTTATCATCCTCACTCAGATGGGAAAACTGAGATAGCGAAAAAATATTTGGAAGGATATCTTCATTTCTTTGTATCTAATAAACAGACATAATGGGTCAAGTGGTTACCTCTGATTGCATGGTGGTATAACACTTCCTTCCATACCGTAGCAAAAATGACCCCATTTATGGAACTTTATGGATATCATCCACCATCCATCACATCATCTTTAAGAGAAAATTCTAAGGTTCAAGCAGTGGAAGATCACATTGAGAATCAACAACATGTTCTCCAACTCTTAAAGGATAACCTCACTTTGGTGTAGAATCGAATGAAACAACAGGCATATCATCATCGCATCGAAAGAAGTTTTGATGTAGGCGACTGGGTATTTTTACATCTACAACCATACAAACAAATAACCCTCATGCATGATAAGAAATATAATAAATTATCACCAAATTATTATGGTCCTTACAAGGTGTTGTAAAATATTGGTACTATGGCATACAAATTGGAGCTTCCGGCATATTCCCTAGTGCACCCAGTTTTCCATGTTTCATGCTTAAACAATTTTATAGGTGACAAGCTCCCAATTGAAACAATAGTGTCCGAACTTGATGAAGAAGGAAAAATAATATCGGATCCTGAAGTAGTCATGGAAACAAGAACTTGAGAGCTACGAAATCGATCAATTTGAGAGTATCTCATCAAGTGGAAGAACTTACCTGCAAAAGATTCCTCATGGGAGAATGAAAATTTTATACAGAAGAATCCAAAACTACTCAAGTGTAGAGGAAACCACTTTTTTGAATGAGAGGGGCATGTTAGGCCCCTATAATACTAGTGTACCCCCTTATTTTTATTATTAGTGTAGCCCCCTTATTGTTATTGTTGTAGCCATGTAGTCCCATATTGTTATTTTTGTGCCCCATAGAGGCCCATTATTATTATTGTTGTTCCCTTACATTATTATTGTTATGTCAAATATGATTATATTGTGACCCCTTAGACCCCTATATATAGAAAGGAGGTTTTTTCATTTGAATCATCCAAGAATTGTTCATTTATGTAATGTAAATGAGGTTTCCCCCTCGAAGAGGCTAATTTCTAAGTCGTTGATCTATATTTTCTTCTATTTTTTGAGTTGGCTACATAAAATTTTGAAGTTTTTGAATAGTTGATTACTAAAAGTGCAATGGAAGAAGAATCCAAGGAATACAATTCAAGAGCAATAAAAGAAATCTTGGGTGGGCTACCAGATCCTATAAAGTCCAAAGTGGAAAAATGTTCATCGGAAAAAGGTATGTGGGACAAACTTCAAGATCTTCACTCAAAAGGAGCATTAACTATGACCTTTAAGCAAGAATATGATGAAAATCAAGAACGAAATCTAGAACCCATAAAGGAAGCTGAAAATCAGAGTGAAGACATCAAGATGAAGGAGGACCTAGAAGATGAAGAAAATGGAGAAGATATAAAAGAAGATCTCAAGGAAAAACTTGTAGCTGCCCCAAAAGAGGTAAGCATTTTTAAAATGGAAACTAAGGAGCTCAAGAAGAAAGCACAAGATTGTGGCCATGACCTTGAAAAGAAAAGGAAGGAAGTTTTAATTTGCATGCTTCAAGTACAAGAAAAGGATGAGGAGCTCACCAAGATTAACGAGTAATTTCATCAAAACAAGAAAATGCATCATGAAGAAGTCATATCCATGACAATTCAATTGGATAAAGCAAAGAAAATGGAAGACACTTTGTGAAGCCATCTTGAACAAATACATTAGGACTTCAACACACTTGAAGTGAAAATTGGTCAATACAAGGAAGAGGTCTCCTCCCTTAAATCTCGACTAGAAGAAGCAAATAAACAAGCACAAGGAGATGAAAATATGATGTAGGCTTTGACCCTCCTATAAGGACAAGTCAATGAAACAAGAAAAGAAAAAAATGTCATGACATGCCAACTAGAATAAAAGGATGAAGACATCATCCAATTAAAATAAAAAATCACCTCACTTAAGTCCAAATCATGTGAAGCAACCAATATGAAGGAAGAAATGGAGAACCATCTAGCAAATAAGCATGAAGAATTCAAGATGATCAAAGAAGAAATTGATCTCATAAAGAAAAAATTTGATCATCTGAACAAGAGTCTAAAGAGCTCTCAAACCCTAGATGACATCCTAAGTCATCAAATATCTCCTCTTGATAAATCGGGTCGTGGTTATGCAGGTGAATCCTAAAATAGTAATGATGCAAACCCTAATGCTTTAAACAACAAGGATGTGGAGAATCTTGGAAGAAATATCAATGCCCTCAGTTCCAGCAAAAGAAAGGAGAAGAATCAAGATGAAATTGGAAGAAACCCTACCCCAAAAAGATATGCAGATGGTGTAAAGAATGCAAGAGACAAACAATTTGATCAAAAGGATCTCAAGATAGAATGACTTTAGAATTATATCAAGGAAATCTCCATCCTCTAGGTACCAAAGTATTTTTTTGGTTATATCTATTGTTATACAAATTTTGGGCATATGGAAAAGGATTGTAGGTCATACCACAAGGATAAATATAATGGTCCCAATCATTCCCATAGAAGAAGATTTGCAAGAATAAATCATGCAACCTCATCTATGTATAGAATGGAATGCTTAAATTTCTATAAAATTGGATGTATGTCTCGTGATTGTAACTTGACTTGGGTCCCTAAACAAGCTAAAAACATGACTACCAAGCAAGAAAATAAAGTTACACAAGTATGGAGAAGTAAGAAAATTGGATCAGAAATCCTATTGAATACTCAAGACGTCAACTCATGTTGTTGATCTAACGAGTACATCTTTGACAAGATATGATATTCCAAGTCTTGATGATGATATTTTTCCAATTAAGGAGAAGACCATGCATATTGTTAGGGGGAGCTTGTGATTTGTGACTATTCTTGCAGAAGCTATCCATGAAGAACCCTATGAAACCCTTGATGAGTCACACATGGACAATATCTCTTCATATATTATCTATAGAGAGTATTTCCATTGAATAAAATAATCTATTGTTGAAGATATTGTCTTCCACTTGATTGCAAGGAAAAAATATTTCTTGTCTTGAGAAAAAATAATAGCTAGAGGAATTTTTGTAGGCAAGGGGATTTGGTTGATCATCTACCTCATCCATTTCCATGAAGGCATGCAAAGGCTTAGGGGATCAAGTTCATTAAAAAAAAATCATAATGACAGAGGGAGTTGCAAAGAGAAACATAACTATGAAAAAGGGAGAAACATATATATCATGGAGAACTATCATTGATGAAGAAAGGAAGAAAATATGATGGAGCGGCATGTCAAGAAGCAACTTGATAGGGGGAGTACTTGGGCACCCCATTTTCCATTAATGTCAAAGGGGGAGAAAATGTTGAAAGGGCAAGAACATTTCCATCAATGAAAAATGGGGAGACCATTGATCAAGGTTTTCATTGATGTCAATATAATATTTTTGGCATTGGAAAGTGTCCTAGCCTCTTTACACAAACCCTAGGAGTAATTCCTATGTGCATATGACCATGGTACCCTAACCCTAGAATACCACTCAAGTCAATAATGATTTCAACCCATTAATGAAGTCATTCCTAGGAAAATTAATAATGTTGAAGAAATCCTTGATGACAAGCCCTAGCCTCTTGATGCCCCATGAAACCCTATCTCTATCTAAATAATGATAGCTCTAGATTATTGATGCCCAATGTAAATCAATGAAGCCTTAGTGTGAGCTTTAAGTGTTGTAGCCCTAGTCCTTGTGCCGTATTTAATGAAGAATCCTTAACCCTAATAAATAAATAAATTTCTATAATATAGATGTCCTTTCATACTCCAAATGCCTTATTGAAGATGCCCCAATCCTATTCAAGTTTAATGCCGAAGTCTATAAAGAAGGATATCTAGCATTGTTCAAAACATAAAATACTAAAGATTGTCATGAATAAAATAATGATTACAGTTCACAAATATAATTTTCTTGAGGGTAAAATGAGTTTATTTAAGGATGAAATTGGCACCATCTTGTAGAGGACATTTTCCCTTTTCCAACGAGTTATTACTCGCCTTATAATTCCTCTTATATTAAGATAAAATGAATTTACAAGTTGGAAAATTATAATTTCTAAACCTAGCTGACATGAGCCTACTTGTGAAAGCCAAGCTCACCTCTAAGCGGACACGTATATTCGTTGAAGGGAAAAAATTTTATAAATACAAGTCGAAAATCCTCATTCTAAACATCAAATTGGTGAGAAATAGAGAGAAGAAACATACAAAAATAAAGGTCTGAGGAGAACAAGGAGATTATAGTTTTGGAAAAATTTTATACTCCTTTCGACCTGTGGAACAGTGGACAGCTTCCTGACCTCACCTTGGCTCTGTGGAAAGAAGGACTACAAAACTACGACAATTGTAGAAGCTTAGAATAAGTATAGTACAATGATCTCTTAAGGCTCAGACTTGTGACAATTTTTGGACAGACTGTTGTGGGAGCTCGAACTATACTACAACAAACCTATAACAAGTCTCTTATTGAAGGACTACACACTCGAACAACATACTTTAGATTAGTTTGACTAGCCACGTGTGAATTATCTATTGGTGGAGATAAGGAGCTCAAACTGTGAGAGACTTATACTTATATACTCCATACCTCGGACCTAAAGTTAACAGTTAGAAGGGCAGTGACATTTGAAGGACTCAGATTTTCAAGTCCTTAAAGCTTGGACAAGTAAGAGCAGTGAACTAGTGTAAACAGTTTGTGAACCTCATATATGTGGTTAGTCTCTTGTGTAGACTTGTGATATCTCATTTCAGAGACTCGTACTGGTTACCTAAACCTAGAAAGTGGTCAGTGCAGTATAACCTCATATCAGTCTTAAAACTTGAATACATTCATCACCAACAGTTCGTTTTCACATGTGGAGAAGCAAACATCCAGGACAATTATCTAGGCTTAGACAAAAATTCATACTTCACCTCGCCTAAGTCTCAAGATTGGACTACATTGTAGACTTTTGAAAAGGAGCTCAAACTAGTGATAACTATCACTACAGGTATGATACCATAGTGACTTGTGGAATTGTAGACTTTGGAGAAGTATTGGTTAGACCTGTGGAAGGATTAATAAGGAGGCTTGAAATTACAATAACATAAATACTCAAACCTGTGGTTATTAAACCTATGAAGTCTAAGTTTTGAATTCTCAGACCAATGTAGCTTGACATCTTTGAAGAGTAGTATTTTAATTATCATTAATGTTATTTATGGAATCTTGAGCATCCATTGAAGATATTTTGAAGCTGTCTTGGGAATATTTTTGAACTATACCTGGAGCAGCCTTTGAGGATATTTTGGGCTATATACATATTGAAGAGAAGCATTACCAAATCATTATTCAATATCCCTTGAATTTTGGAGGGAATATCCATTCACGGTAGTGTTTGGAAATTCTTTGAAGCATGATAGATAATTGGAGCATTGGATAACTTTTTGAAGAAGCATATTGAAGATTAGTGGAGATCTTTGGAGACCATTATGCTGAGATTCAACAAGAAACTTTCAGCACCCACGCCTAGTTGCATTAAGCACCCAAACTAGGGTGGGGCCCTTAGTGTTATTTTTGGGTGCATGTCTATTTTAGTTATCCCTTAATTAAGATGGAAAATAAACTGTAATATGTTCTCAATGTAAACTTGAAATAGTTTACTGAGAGTGATAAACTTAGTTAGCTAGTGGATTTTGAGTTAGAGGTAGTTGGTGAGGCATGCAGAGTAATTCTATTTGTAACAGAGTTCAAAGTGAAGTGATGTATTAGTTAATACAGGTTGTAATCAGTTTAACTCAGCTAAGTGAGTTAAACTCAGTTGTGCTTGTTGTAACTAAAGATACACTAGTGAGAGATCAAGTGAATTAAATATTAATTAATTTAAAATCAATGATCTCACATGCAACTGAAGATTTACTATTATTAGTTGCATGCATGCTAGATCCAGTGGAGACCTAGTTGAGTTCTAGGTGAATGGGAAGTTGAATATCAGTTGTAGGATTATTGGGTTTCACACATGCAACCAAACACCCATTGGAGTGCCCATGATACTTGCGCAATCAAGGAAGGAAATAATTATTATCTTTTAGGGATTGCATCCATCAGGGATTGTGCAAGCAAGGCAGGTTGTCTAGAGGCTGAGAATTGGCTATGTATTGGTCAGTTTTTTCATGACAATGTGAGACAATTAGCTAAGTAATAGAGGCCTCTTGTGAGAATATTTTTGTATGTAATTGTTTCATGATCCATGCTAAATATAAAATAGAAGATATTGGGGTTTTTAGCTGTAAGCTTTCCCTGGGAAATTATCTGTGTTCTGTGTGATTTGATTCTTCTTCATGTTCATGTGATTAGCGATTGTGTTTTTAATTTTGCAAAACATTTGTAGAAGAGAATCAGTATTTAACTTTAGTACATTGTTAGATCTGGTGAATCCAAGATATACATGCATGTTGTATAATTTCTACATGGTATCAAAACACAGGAAATTTCATAAGTGAGGCAGGAGTTGAGTTTGTGATTGGATAGAATTCGAATTTGTAGAAAGACTTTCTTGGTGCTATAGCTGAATCAAGATCAAAATGGCTTTCAATGGCTTGAGGTTGTAGTACGCACTCGAGATCAGATCACACTATATTTCTTGGAAGGACAGGATGGAGGCAGTACTCAAAGACAATGGCTTGAAGGAATTCATTGACATTGATGGTCCTAAACACGATGTGGCAGATGCTGCAAATCTTGATGCATGGAAAAAGAAAGTGGAAAAGGCGAGGAGGATCCTATTGGAGGGAGTACAAGACCACATTTTCTCAAGCCTCCATGGGAAATCCACACCATATGCAATGTCGAAGGCTTTGATAGATCTATTCCAAAGCAGCATCGACCATAGGAAATTGGCGCTCAAAGATAAACTCAGGAAGATCAGATGGCAAAGGGAAACACCATTCCAAAATATCTAACAAAGTTTTTCCAATGTCGAGATGAAATGGGGAGCATTGGAATAACAGTTGTTGATGATGATTTTCTGAACTTGGCTCTCCTAGGACTTCCCAAGAGTTGGCATAGTTATCAAGGCTCCATCAATGGAAGGGAAAAACTACTATATTGGGAACGACTTTGGTTTTGGTACAGGAGGAGTTCAAACAGAACACCAGAGATGGATCTTCATCTAAGAATGAAGATGAAGAGGATTGTGCTTTGGCTGCCAAGGCAAGGAAGGGGAAGGGGAAGAAATTCCATTCTAAATCTGAGTCCAAGGATGGAAAGTAGAAGGACATGTCCAAGGTGAAGTGTTTTCACTATCACGAGCATCGGAATTTTGCTACAAACTGTCCACAAAAGAAGAAGAACAAGAAGGTTGGAGGATATGTATTTGGTGAGGCCCTTGCCTCACAATTTGAGCTTGACCTCTCCTTGATCGCATGCATGGTGTCCAATGCATTGGGGTCTGTGTGGTATTTGGATAGTGGCACTTCCTTTCACATGACGGGAGATAAGGAACTTTTCAATGACTTGGAGGTGAAGGACCTCCAGATGCATATTGAAATGGGCAATGACGGGCGGTATAGTGCTACCGGGATTGCTACCATTACCTTCCAGAGGTAGTCAGGTAAACCCTTTCAATTAAAAGAAGTAATGCATGTACCAGGTCTGAAGAAAAAATTAGTCTCAGTCACAATGTTGGAGGATAGTGGCTATGATGTTGTTTTTAGTGAAGGAAAATATTTTCTACGACACAAAACAACAGGACAAGCCAAGAGGATAGGGATTTGGGTTAAAAATCTCTACAAGTTGGAGGTAGATGGCTGTGTAGAAATTATGGGCAAAGTAGATCAAGTGGTGAGCCAGGATGAGTGCAAATTATGGCACAGAGATTGGGCCATATTCACCATGGAGCCTTGAAGGTCATGCATCATATTTCTATTGGTCTTCCCAGGGGTACACTTGCGCAGTCAGACACATGCAAGGGATGTACTATGGGAAAATATGTAAATTCCACCTTTCATGAGAAGGAAAACCGAGCTTTGGGGATCCTTGAGAGAGTTCACACAGACGTGTGTGGTCCTTTCTCTGTTGCTTTGATAGCAAAACATAAGTACTATCTTATATTTGTTGATGAATTTTCTCGTAAGTGCTGGATCTTCTTCATGCAGAAGAAAGATCAGACATTCTCTAAGTTCTGTGAGTTGAAGGCACTAGTGGAGAAAGTTTCGGGGAATCAAGTGAAGGCTCTTAGCAACAATAATGGTGGAGAATACATCTCTAACGAATTCAGGAACTTCTACAACAAAGAAGGAATTCGAAGAGAACTCATAGCGCCCCATAACCCACAGCAGAATGGGGTCACGGAGAGGAAGAACGAAACTATTGTGGGTGCAGCACGAGCGATGTTGCATGATCAAGGCCTATGGATGCATTTGTGGGTGGAAGCATGCAACACAACGGTACATGTGAAAAACCGTTGTCCTCATAGAGTAATTGGCATGAGTACACCTAAATAGGATTTCACTGGTAAGAAACTTGATGTTTCACACTATAAGATTTTTGGCTCATTTGTTTATGTGCACGTGACCAAGGATGCCAAGAAGAAGCTGGAAGCAATAGTTGAGGTTTGGATTTTTGTGGGGTACACTGAAACACCCCATAATTTTTGTGTGTATTTTCTAAATAGCAGAATGATTGTTGTGCGATGGGATATAAAATTTGATGAGGAGAAATCCATGCGGTTGTCCCTTGAGAGGGATTTGGACTTGCATGCAGAGGAGGAACTATTGGTTCCCAAGGATGAGTCTCAGGATGTGGATCAACCACATGAGGAGGTTCATGGAGTGGAGGAAAACACTCATGCAGAACCATCCATCAGAAATGGTAGAAGGCACACCACGGAAGCTGATAGATTGAGACTTGATGTTGCGGAGAATGTATGAGCCCCTACTTCACAACACAGACAGAGAAAGTCTCCTAGCCAATTTACTGGATACATGGCACTTATAAAAAAATGTATTGTGACTGAACCATATTCCTTTCGGGAAGAAGTGTAGCAACCAACTTTGGTTGATGCAATGGTGGAGGAGTATGACTCCATTGTCAAAAACAATGCATAGGAGATAGTCCCAAGATCGGTCGACAAATCAGTGGTTGGATCGAGATAGATCTACAAGGTAAAGCAAGCTGTTGATGAGAGTGTGGAGAAATACAAGGCCATATTTGTGGCCCGGGAATTCTCACAGATCGAGGGGATAGATTATGATGAGACTTTTGCACCTGTTTCAAGGTACTCTTCCATAAGATCCATCCTTGCACTCTCACCGCAGATGGGTTGGCACATTCATCAAATGGATGTGAAAATTGTGTTTCTCAATAGGATCATTGAGGAAGAGGTGTATATAGAGCATCCTGAAGGTTTCAAAATCTTCAACAGTGAGTCGCATGTGTGCCGACTCAAAAGAGCATTGTTTGGGCTGAAGCAAGCACCCTGTGCTTAGTACACTCTGATAGACAACTATTTCACCGGACTAGGCTTCACCAAAAGTGAAGCTGATGCAAACCTATACACGATTGTGGTTAAGGGAAAGTTATTGATCATTGTTCTTTATGTTGATGATCTAATTTTTACTAGTGATGAGCAAGTGATACACTCATGCAAGGAGGATCTTGCAAGGGATTTCGAAATGAAGGACATGGGACTCCATTATTTTCTTGGACTGGAAATATGGCAGCGAGATGGTGAAATTTCGGTGTCTCAAGGTAAGTATGCAAAGGAGATACTGGGTAAGTTTAACATGGAGAGATGCAAACTCATGGATACTCCTCTTCCAAGAAATTGGAGGAAAGAGGATGCTACTTCTGGAGAGGTAGTGGATGCTACTGTCTACAGGAATTTAGTGGGTTCACTAATGTATTTGGTGAACACGAGACCATAAATTTCCTACGTAGTTAACCAGCTAAGTCAAGATATGATTAAGCCTACCAAGCTCTTTTGGAAGGCTAGGAAGCATGTCTTGAGATACCTGAGGGGCACATCACAGTATGGTCTATGGTACATACGGACAAAGGGAGTGAAGCTTTAAGGCTTCATGGATGCAGATTGGGCAGGCAGTCCATCGGACAGAAAGAGAACATCAGGTTGTATCTTTAATATTGGATCAATGACAGTTTCCTGGTATGGCAGGAAACAACGATCTATGGCACTCAGTTCAACGGAAGTGAAATACATGGAATCAAGTCAAGATGCATGTGAGGCTATCTGGATGAGAAAGATCTCGGTTGGTTTGTTTGGTTCTCAGATGGATCCGACAATGATTTATTGTGATAATCATAGTTGCATTAAACTCTCGATTAATCATGTGTTTCATGATAGGTCCAAGCATATAGATATCGGGTACCATCATCTCATAGATTGTGTGTAGAGAAGGATAATGTTGCTTCAGTACATTCCCACGAAAGATCAAGATGTCGATATTCTGATGAAGGTGGTCACCAGGAGAAAATTCGAATACCATAGAGATAGGATCAGGGTGAAGGATAATCCCTTCCTTTTTGAGAGGGAGTGTTGAGATTCAACAAGAAAATTTCAGCACCCATGCCTAGTTGCATTAAGCACCCAGACTAGGGTGGGGCCCACAATGTTATTTTTTAGTGCATGTCTATTTTAGTCATCCCTTAATTAAGATGGGCAATAAATTGTAATCTATTCTCAATGTAAAATTGAAATAGTTAACAAAGAGTGATAAAATCAGTTAGCTAGTGGATTTTGAGTTATAGGTAGTTGGTGAGGCATGTAGAGTAATTCTAGTTGTAATAGAGTTCGCAGTGTAGTGGTGCATTAGTTAATGCAGGTTGTAATCAGTTTAACTCAGCTAAGTGAGTTAAAATTAGTTGTGCTAGTTGTAACTAAAGATACACTAGTGAGAGATCTAGTGAATTAAATATTAATTAATTCATAATCAGTGATCTCACATTCAACTGAGGATTTACTATTATTAGTTGCATGCATGTCAGATCCAGTGGAGACCCAGTTGAGATCTATGTGAAAGGGAAGTTGACTATCAGTTGTAGGATTATTGGGTTGCACACATGCAACCAAACACTCATTGGAGTGCCCACGATACTTTCAAAGTCAAGGAAGGCAAGAATTCCTATATTTTAGGGATTGTATCCATCACGGATTGTGCAAGCAAGGCAGGCTGTCTAGAGGCTGAGAATTGGCTATGTGTTAGTTAGTTTTGTTCATGACAGTGTGAGACAATTAGCTGAGTACTGGAGGGCTCTTGTGAGAAGATTTTTGTATGTAATTGTTTCATGATCCATGATGAAGATACAATAGAAGATAGTGGGGTTTTTAGTTGTAAGCTTTCCCTGGAAAATTATCTGTGTTGTGTGTGATTTGATTCTTCTTCATGTTCATGTGATTAGCTATTGTGTTTTTAATTATGCAAAAGATTTGTAGAAGCGATTCAGTATTTAAATTTAGTACATTGTTAGATCGGGTGAATCCAAGATATACATGCATGTTGTATAATTTCTACACATTGTTGAATTCATCATGAGGTGACCTTGGAGAATTGTTTTTGGGTAACATGAAGACTTGTGGAGACACCTTCTGAGAAGACAAAGTTTTCATTGATGAGCTAAGTGCTTTGGATATCAATTGAGGGCATTATTGAAGGTGAATATTTTGTTAGGGCTTATTGCAGAATATATTGGGAGCCTTGAAGAAGCATCGAAATTCATATTAAATATTTGAAGCAATGGGTTGGATCCCCTAGAGGATATGAGTCTTCATGAAGACCTTGTTGGAACCTATACCAGTGAGAGGGTTGGAGCCCTAGAGGTTGGTGCCTCAATGAGACAAGGTTGGAGCCTTGGGAAAGATAGGGTTGGAGCCCTATAGATTGGAGCCTCGTGAAATCTAAGTCGGTGCTTGGCAAAGTACAAGTTGGAGCCTGGTGATTTGAAGATTGGAGTCTTCATCTAGGGTTAGAGCCCTGATCTATTATTGTACTTGATTCATTGTAAAGAAGATTAGAGTCATCTTCATTTCTAGGTAATAAAATTATTATTCTATCATTGTTCATTTTGTCTTCTAAATATAAGTGATCTTAACTTTTAAAAATAACAATTGAAAAGAAATATTGATTCAACCCCCCCCCCCTCTCATTATTTCCAACATGGTGATCGAGCGAACGACCAGTGAACGAGTTGCAGATGGCATGGATGGTGGGAGAGCGAGCGTTGTTAAAGGGTGCGACGGGTGACCCAAGTCGAGCACCCAAGCGGGCGCACACACACTACAGGCGAGGTTTGCATGTGTGGGCCGAGTCGTGTGGGCGAGTTAACCCATGAAGCATAGCAAGGGGCTAAACGGAAGATGAATGGGTGTGTCAACATTGTTTGGCAGGTCGGTTGGACGTTTATGTGGCAGGGCAGACCCATACCCATACGGAAGGATGTGTCGATTGGATGGTAATTGGCCATGATGGATGGCATATAAATAAAGTATAGCGTGGATCATTGAAGGGGAGAACATTTGATCATCCAAGCATCAAACAACACAAGAAGAATCACAGAACAAGCCAAGGGGTCGCGCTACAGGTGGAGTGCGCATCAAGGGTAGGAACAAAGTCATCCACGGGAAAAATAGGGGTTTCTAGGCGTTGGTCGAACGCAGGATGAAACGTGTTGCAGGTCGGTCGCATTGCATAGTCATGTTGCAAGTCGGGCAGGTCGTCGCTACAATTGTGTTGGGCAAGTCAAATAGAACTTAACTGTATTGCGGGAAGGTTGAACGAGTGTGTCGCGGATTTTTGGAGTTCGGCAGTGAACTAGGCGGAGGTGATCCAGGTAACCAAAGGCTACTACGATGGACCTGTGGGCAGGTAACACCTGTGTTGCAGAATCGATAAATGGTGAACATGTATGGGCAGAACTTTCAGGAAATGAACGACGAGCATGTAGGTTAATACGACAAGCGGGCAGAGCATGCAGAACAATCATGAGCTTAACGATAGTTCGAACTTCATGCAGAGTGTGCACGAACAAACGACATGTGTATTATATTTGGCACAGTTGGTTCAGAAAGTGTGCAAGCAAGTGTTTCGAGCTGAGCGACTTGTATATTACTATTTGTACAATTGAAGTATTGGGAAGACTCATATTATAAGGGATTTTCCCTTCCCATATATGTTTATGTGTATGATGTGTTTATGATTTCCACTATGCATATATATGTTTATATAGTTAATTAAAGAAAGATAATGTTGCTTCCTTGATAACACTTTTAATATAATTGGTTGAGTGTTGGTTTAGGCATATTCCATATACTTGAATATTGAGTATAGTGGTGTTGCACCTGCCTATGAGTGGTTGGAACAATACCATAGGGGTAGGGGCGTGACAGAGATAGTAACAAAGATGGAGAGAGAGAGAGATATGGAGGGAGATAAAGAGAGAGAAGTTGGAGAGAGAGGAAGGAAAAGAGAGAGAGAGAGAGACGGAGAGAGATGGAGTTGGAAGGGGAGATAGAGGGAGGAATGAACAAAGACATAGAGAGATAGAGGTGGAGAGAGAGAGAGGGAGTGACAAGGGAGAGATGGGGAGAGATTTGGGAAGAGAGGAGAGAAGGGAAGAGAGAGAAGAGGAGAGGAAAGAGATAAGGAGAGAATGGGAGAAGAGAGAGATAGGGATACACATAGATGGAGGGGGGAGAGAGAGGAAGAAAGAGTGATTTTGGGGGGAGACAAAGGGAGGTGGGAGATAATGACAGAGAGGAAGGAAGAGAGGGAGGACTCAAGAGAGAGAAGGAGAGAGAAAGGGAGAGACAGATGGAGTTGGAGTGCGAGAAAGAGAGAGGGAGAGAAGGTCGAGAGAGAGAGAGAGAAGGGGAAGAGAGAGAGAGAGGAAGAGGGTGGGACAAAGAGAGATAGATTTGGAGAGAGAGTATATATGTTTGGGAAGTGAGATAGAGAGAGGGAAAAAGAAAGTGACACAGATAAAAATATAGATATTATATAGTATTTTATAACCAGCCTAGATCCATCTTAACTCCGAAGCTATCAAGTCTAGAGAGAGATCAAATATCTCGAGGTACAACGTCTTTTTTTAGTGCAAAACTTGAAGAAAAGTTTGCACCTCAAGAGATTTGATCCTTCTTGGTGTTTGATAGATCTGAGATCAAGATAGATCTAAGCCAGTGTATGCATATCAAAACTTAATGTAAATATAATAACATTACACAATCACATAACTCTAAATTAATATATATGATGCCAAAAAATATTATAAAATTATTATAAACTTTTTCTATTTAAAAATAAATTTTATAAAAATAAGTTATGAAAAAAATGTCGAGGGCAAAAAAAAGTCGAAAGGAAAGGAGACGTTAAGACCTTTCCCCAAATTCAGTAATCCTCGTTCACTTAGTTGTCATCGTGCGGCGGAGGTGAGCTTCATGGTAGCATACGCACCGTTTTTTCTTTTTAGTTTTAGATTTTTATTTTATTTTTTTATTTTAAAATTGGAGTTTTGTTATTTAAGAAAAAGGAAAATAGTACATCAGCATAAGTTAACATAAAACTCAAAGTTCCACGGGAGCTTATTATTAAATCTTCCAACCAAGTGGATACCCTCTCCCCATTCATCCCATTTTCACTCTATATTGACTAAATAATATTTATCTATAATATTTTACGTGTTATCCGGAAAAAAAGTTATGTGTCAATAATTTCAATCTAATATGATGAAAAGACTTATGATGAAAAAAATGATTTGAGTGTGTCAATTAAAAGGTAAGGTTAAAATTTTAATAATGCATTTTAGGATTGGATGACATCATCAGAGATGAAACAAGTAAATGGGTAATTTCCAAAGAAGAGTAAGAAAAAAGAGCTCGTTTGTGTTTTTTTTAAATGAGTAATCAGTTCAAAAGCAACTTGAAAATAAATAGATTATGTGAATTAATATAATCAGTTTCACAAGAAGGTAAACATTTTTAACATAATTTATGCCAAAAGGGTTTTTTATCATAATTTATACCAAGAGGGTTGTTATTGGAGTTGTCTAGAATTAGGGTAAAAAAAATTAAGAAATCCTGTTTACCGAGATATTGCTCATTAAAAGTGAAAATTGGGCCGTGGTTTTAATGGATCGGGCTTGAAGGACAGTTTTTCATTGTAGACTGTCTTATAAAGGTTCGATCTGTGGATCCAGTTTGGTATAGATGTAATTTTTTTAATTGTGTAATTTAGGTCCGTGAGAGGCCCTGTGAGGGTTTGTGTTTGAGAGCTATCCATGATCTTGTTTTTATGGTTGGTTGTTTTTGTGGACGAATTTAAGTATCAATAATGAAAATAAATTGTTTTTAGTGTGATTTTTTTAAAGTGTTTTTGGTGGATTTTTTTAGTTTATTTTCAAAAATTCTGAAGATATTTATTGAAAACAAAAGCTTGATGATAACCTTACACAATTGAACGGAAATGCTCTAGGAGTTTTTCAGAGTGTTGCATCTATATATAGTCAAAAAAACCAGTTTAAATAACAAAAATCAGATTTCATCTCAATTTTTTTTATGAATTCCAACACCAAAAACTTCAAAAAATCTCATTAAAAACAACTCCATAATAAAAATATTGTTTGTTATTTTATGTCTAAGGGCGACTTAAATAATTACCATTATATATATATATATAATTTGTTTTTAATTAACAAGACACCTAATAATTATTAATGTGGTTGTTATAATCTTATGGGTGTATATCAACTACATTGATAAATATAGTTGTATATGTGTTTCGTATAGATTTATCAATATATATCAACCACATTAATAAATATAATTAATAAATATAATTGTACTAATATTCTTACAATGAAAAAAAAACCAAATCTAAAAAAAACTATACATAAATATCATAAATATAAAAATACAATACATAACATATAAAAACATATGGTACATAAACATAAAAAATACCATACATGAAATACATAACTATCAAGCATGTATCTCTCTAAACCCTATAGGTTGCCCTATACATAACCTATAGAGCATATATCTCTCTAAATCCTATACAATGGCGACACCAATACAGTCTTTCGGCAGTGATACCGTCATTCTTTGGGGAAAGGCATATATATCTAAGGCTCTTGCTGTCCTTTGCTTCCTTATTTTCCCAACGCTAATTGATAATATCAATCGCCAGAGATTCTTTAGTTGATAATATGGTGTTATAAATTTTTCATTAATTTCTTTTTTGAATTTCTAGTAAGAAAAACTAACTTTAAAAATAAATAAAACAGATTGCACCAAAAGTCCCAAAAACCAAGCTCTCAAGAGTGCTTCGATGAGTAATAACACTCACCTTCTTACTCTTATATGAAATAAATAAGAATAAAAAATAGGTCTTTGGGATCGCTAGAATAGTAATACACCTATCTCGAATCTATGAAGAAAAAGCTAATTAACAACCAAAAATAAATAAATTAGTATTTGAATATAAATTTTCAAACATGGTGTAAAAAATGATAATCCTAATGGAATAGCATACATTAGAAGATTACATTTAAAATATGGTGGCATAACTAGTAAAACAAGAACATATAAAATATGGTGGTATAACTAGTAAATGGTGGCATAGCGAATAAAACAAGAACATGTAAAATATGGTTGTATAATTAGTAAAACAAGAGCATGTATTAGGGTTTGAAGTTAAGATGATCAAGAGTGGTTTATTTATTAAATATAATTATAATTATTAATTTTATGTTTTTTTTAATTTTATTTTTAATTTTATGTATAATTTGATAAAAATAATTGTTTGACAGGACTACTACATTGGCTTGGAGAGTCTCATACACATTAATTTAATAAATCTAATAAATTTTTTTTCATTCATTCATAAATACAAATATTATTAGTAAATTAAAAATATACTAGTCTAGATCCATCTTAATTCTAGGTCTAACTAAGATCTCAAAAAGATCAAATAGATCCGAAGTTAAGATGGATCTAGACTAGTTTAATTATTAATTATAAGTATAATTATAAAACTATTTTTTAATTTTATGTTGTTGAGAATTTCTAGAAACCTATAATTATAAATCTATTTTTATATTTTATGTTGTTTAGAATTTCTGGAAATCTGTGTATTGTGTTCAAAGAGCCCGACCTTTCCCATGAATACTTCACTCATCTTCAGTGGCAAGAATTTTTACTAGATAGGTGAAGTGTTCACCCAAAACTTAGATGGGTGAAGTGTTCACCCAAAACTTAGGGCTCTTCGAACAAAATACAGAGGTCTCATAAGTTCACCAAGTAATTTATGTTTATTTATTTATTTATTTATTTATTTATTATTATTATTATTATTATTATTTTCATTTTTATTTTAATTTATTTATTGATTTATTATTTGTAAAATTTTTATTTTTAATTAATTAATTAATTATTTTATTTTATTTTATTTTATTTTATTTATTTTATTATTTTATTTATTTATTTATTCATTTATTAATTTTTGACCCTCCCTAATTTTTTCCTTGGTTTCTTTATTTAGTTATTATTTTATATTTAGTTATATATTATTTAATTAATTTTTTAATTCTTTAATTTTATTTAATTTTATTGATTAAATTAAGTTACCCCCATTACCTATTATATTGTTAATAGATATTTTATTTATTTTATTTTAATTTATTTATTAAGTTATTTATTTATTTTTATTGTCTTAATTTATTATTTAATTGATTAAATTTATTATTTTACCCTTACATAATAATTTATAAATATAAATAAACCCCCTTTTTATATTTTATTTTAATTAAACAAGATTAAACGAGATTTTATTTAAACAATTAATTTATTTTTAACTAACTTCCTAACAGCTAGTTTTAACAGCTAGTTTTCAATGGCTAATTCTGGGCAATGATGCATCTCCACTATTTATTCATTGAGATCGATTAGTCTCTCCACCTTGTCTTGAGGATGAACCACATTAGCTGGTTTGAAACATCGACCTAATCCTAATGATGTGATTAATCCGAAAATTCTTTTATCTATATTATGGATCACAAAAGTCTTAGATCTAACATTATGTTCCTGACTGTGGAAATATACATGAATCAATTTTATGTTTTTTTGGCATTATGTTATTTTATTTTTAAGTAATTTAACCAAATAAAATTGTTTAATGTGGCATTACCAACTCTCTATCATAATGTGCTAAAGAGAGTCTCTTAGCAATTATTCTATTTATTTTTATGTAATTTGACAAAATAAAATTGTTGAGTGTGACATTACCACATCTCTATCATATTAGGCTAGGGAAAGTGATATATATATATATATATATATATATATATAATTTCAAATCCTAAATAATGAACATGGTTTTATTGTCTGATGATCGGAACTCAAATTTTAGCTCAAAAATCAAAGTTCAAAGATTGGCTCAAAACCTGAACGACCACGTAGTGCTCATCGTCTTGATTCCATCGCACTTTGTTTCATAAAAAATGGTCGTCGTATGCTCCCGGAAACAGGATTTGTTCGCTTTGCTAAACATGCAAATTTTGTGCAAGGATGACAGGGATGCTTAGGTATCCGTATAGCCCATTCAAAAGAAGGTATATTCCAAGGAATATTCTTATAATATTCCCCCAAGTGGGCCACTAAGCGAATGCCAAGTGGCAGCATTTTACTGGCTAAGAATTCAAGCTACGTTTCAAATTTTGGTTGGTTTGGGATGGACCAAAGAGGTCATGACACGTGGCAAGCCCAAAAGCCGCCACGTGCCCTCATGGTTGTTGGTCACAATTTTATGGAGGTGTCGGGGTTCGACCCTACGACCTTCCCACTGCCAGCGTTGTGCCTTACCGCCTCTGCTACCACATGGTTCTTAACATATATTGCAATTCGTTTATATTTAAATTAATACCATTGTTATGGCGAGGGAAAAGAGGGGCTAGCCACGAAGGCTAGCCTCGGTCCATATAACCTTGATACGTGACCACCGGTGGGAGCTTTGACTTAAGCGCAGGGTTTAAAACTCTAAACCACGGTTAATTAAACCTTAATCATGATGATTAACGCCTAATCTCGATTCTAATTTCAGATTAGTTTAAAGCACACACTTAGCGCTTAAATTGTGCTTAATTAGAGTTAACCCCCACTTAGAATTAATTGCAGTTTAACTGGCGGACCTCCGGATTTGGTGGAAACTACCATTTTTAGAGGCAGTTAACTACTTTAGGGCCGGATTAAGTGGAAAATTTTGAAGAGGCTATAACTTTTGCAATTTTCGACCAAATCAGTTGTTGGGCCAGAATTAAGGTACGTTTTCACCCTATGATTACTTCAAATTATGACACAGTCTTAGGAATTCTTCCTCATCTTAACAATAAAGAAAGAAAAGATTTATGAAAATCAGGGCAATTGGGCTAACGACAAAAGAAACATTTCTATAACAGAAATTTGACTTATTATATCTCCGTATGCAAGAAGGTAGAGCAGCTGAACCAACAGTATATGGAAGACAACCAATAGATAGGAACATATGGAATCTCAGTAACTCCCAAAAGCCAGCAGAAGGCAGAAAGACGGATTCAATCTTGAGAACTCAAACGACATCCACTCGCAATGGGCTGTCATTTGGAAAATGCTATCGCATTGCATGGAAATTCCTTTAGAAGGACCAAGGACGAACTAGATGGGGAGTCGAATAGAAATTCCCTTCTGTAATCAACGCATCAGGATCGAACTGTCCAATTATATTCCTGTAGTATCCCTTTATTTAATAAAGAGTTTTGATGTTTTGAACAATTATCTTTTGAGTTTTTCGTTGCGCTAGAGCTTCTGGTGGTCTGGGCCCAACCCCTGGGAGTTTCCTCACCAATTTCCATGTTGTTCGTTAGTTACCGAATCAATATCCAGTTATCTGATGCGGTTGTAAATTACTTTTCCACTTAATAAAGTTACAGTTTTTCTCTCTTCAAAGTAGTTTAGCATTCATGCTTCTTGATTTAGAATAATCGCAATCATATTTTCTAGTTTATAATAAGGCTTTATCACTGTTAGATGTTTTCCATTTTCTTCCAATATGTTGCAGTCGATTGACGAATCGTAGAAAATATTGTTGTTCAATGTTATTTATCTTTACGGATTAGATTGTTCTTTCAGCACAATAAGGTGTCCAATTATTGGTTAAGGTCAATTAGTCAGTTTGCAAAGAGAATTCCATTGCAAAATTATATAAGTAATTACTGATTCACTTCATTCAGATTGTTGTTTGATTCATTAAGATTGTTGTTCAATTCATTAATATTGTTGTTCAATTCATTAAGTTTTTTGTTCAATTCATTAAGATTGTTGTTAAATCCATCATTATGTTGTTCAATCATAGGTTTCTCCCCTTCTGAACTAGACAAAATAGTTAGCTACATTCTGCCAAGCCATTTCCCTTTGAGATTGATTGAACTTCGTGAATTAGATAATCCTTTTTCATAAGCATAAAGTAGCTATCAATTGACCTCACTCGCATATGTTGTGCTTACACTCTTGAAATATGAAGACTTACCTTGGGTTGACAATTAAAAGAGAAACACTAAGGCTGCCTATAATAAGCCACCTCTGTGAATCGAAATTTTTGGCGTCGTTGCCGGGAGAGTGTTAAGAGTGATATCCTTTATTCATCTTTCTCCATTGCTGTGAAGAATTGGGTATTAAAAGCGAGAGGTAAGAACCTGCGTGCTGGAAATCAAAGTGCTTGCTCTCTAGACTACTTCTCAGTAAATTGTGCAAAGACCAGTAGAATAGGTGCTCTTGTTTTATGACTAGAAAGAAAAATATAGAAATAGTTCGAAATAATTTGCAAAAATTCTCACAATCCAAAGGACCAGTGATCCTTGGAAGAACAACATATATAAACGAAATCATTAAGGAAGCTGAATCTCAGGCATCCATAGGATCCATAATTGTTTCCATTCAAAG
This sequence comes from Pinus albicaulis, assembly GCA_034641835.2. Classification (NCBI taxonomy): domain Eukaryota; kingdom Viridiplantae; phylum Streptophyta; class Pinopsida; order Pinales; family Pinaceae; genus Pinus; species Pinus albicaulis. Next base: position 161,926,555 of record CM076578.1, on the reverse strand, counting down.
TCCTATCACACTCCCTTAGGACATAGCCTCACCATCTGTAGCCCACACCAAGATTCACTGTGAGACAGAAGGATTTGAGCGAAGCCTTCAGACTGTTGATCATATAGGCACTAACCCTTTGAGAGAGGGAGGATTTTTCAATTTACAGGAAGGGGAAGGAGAAACTAGTGGTGTAATTCAAATAAAAGCTCTAGAGCCTAAATCCCTTCAAAGAGTGGTCGAAACCGAGGTACTTAAGATCCCAGATTAGGGAAGCATTGTAAAACCTCCACCACATTCACCTTCCAAACCCACCAGGATTACTCCTCAAGAACAAGAAATCCTGAAGATTTCTGGCACCTCTTTGATCAAATGGAAAATAATCAAAATTAGAATCAAAGGTAGACATCAACATTGGAGTACCCCATTGTTGATCATGTTGCAAATGCCCCTATGAAATCCATTCCCTTGCACAACATTCCCACCTTCCATGGTTTGACCACAGAAGATCTTGATGCATTCCTATTTGAATTTGATGTCTTATGTAGGGGGTATGACTACACCATTGATTCTCAGAAGCTGAAACTATTTCCCTCTACCTTAAAGGTAACAGCACTACGCTGGTTCATGGGACTAGGTGGGGAAACTATCAATAACTGGGACCAAATGAAGAACGTTTTCCTTAATAAATATCAAGAATACTGCCGAACCCGAGATCTAAAAGATGAAATCTTCAATATGTTTGCAAAAGACAACGAAACATTAGAAGAGTATGTAGAAATATTTCAATACAATTTACAAATGTCTCCATATACCGCGCTATCCAAATACATCTTAAAAGCCACAATGATTAAAGGAATGAAGGAAGAATGGGTTGAAACACTTAACATAATGGGAAAAGGAGATATTTACTAGGAATAATATGATGAGATTATTTCCCTGTGTATTAGATGCTCTCGAGGTAGTGCGTGCAATCAACCAAATGGGCGTGATTCTATGAAAAAATATCTTAAGCAGCCTAATGGCAACGTAACTAGAGCAGAGTTTGGAAATCTTTTGGAAGATTTCAAAACTGACATTCTGGGTACTTTGACAACATAGCTTGATGTTTTACAAGCCAAGCAGAAACAAGCTATAGTGGAATAGGACCTGACCATATTTTTCCCACGATGTCAGAAGAAGCACGGCCAAAGGGGATGCCCTTTAGACATGGTTCAGACTTGTGCCATCTACACTAAGGATCATACCACAAACCAATGTTCTTCACTCCCCAGGCTGAAAGCAGTTTACAAGGAAGCAGAGGAAGAGACAGAACCAGTCTACCTAATGAATCAGCATCTACAATGGCAGGCACGACCAGGTATGCCTCAAGACCTACCTCAGTTATTTTCTTCTTCGCAGTTTAACCAGCAAAACCTTGCAACAGCTTGGCAGAATCAAAACCCTTTTTCTACTTGGCCGAACCAGTCGTTTCCTGTACCACCTTTGCCTACCCAACCCTCATTAGGGAATAATTGGCCAAGATTTCCTTGTTCTCCCCCTTATTGGCAAAATGTTCCATATCAAGGCCAGTGACCAAACCCTCCTCCTCAAAACACTAATTGGAATTAGCAGAGTCCCCTGGGAATGACCAACCTACCATTGGGAGCAGGGACCTAGAATCAACCTACGCTACCAGCTCCATACCCAATCCAGCACAACCCGCAACCGGTCATATGCCCTCAATCGCCAGCCCAACCCAATCCTAATCCCAACAACAAACTGGTTCAACTAATTGAGATCATAGAAAATCCAAATCCCAAAGCGGAGCAGAAGTAATGCAACGAACTAAGGCTGAGATCATGATGTACTATCTTACCAGTAGAAGCCACAACTCCACCTTAGTTCATAGTTGGGACTTCAACAGAGCCTAGCCAAGCAAATATAACAGGGATGGAAGTAGGTAAAGATAAATAAATGGTTGACCAACAGGGGCCTGAAGAACTTAGGATGTCTCCACCCCCATTCCCTGAAAGGTTAACTTTGTCCATACCGATAATCTCTTCAGATTTTGACATCCTGGGGGAGTTGAGAAACATTTGTATCAAAATCCCTCTTCTCCAATCCATCCAAGACATTCCCATATATGCAAGGACAATTAAATAGCTATGTGGGAAAAAAAAAACTAAAAAAAAAAAGGTTGCACCCACCGTTCATGTGGTAGGGACACTATCTGATTTATTACTAGGTAGGGAACCACCCATGAAATATGAAGACCCAGGAAATCCTATTGTGACTGTACAAATCTCTGGCCACTCATTTCCAAACAAATTGGTTGACTTAGGGGCAGCCATCAATATCCTAACCATAGGGGCCTGCGAAAAACTAGGAATATCAGCTTTAGAACCTACGTCCATGTTGTTGGAGCTTGTTGATAGGTCTGTTATTAGACCGGAAGGAATAGTGCATGACATCCTGGTCTCCGTGGACTCATGGGAATATCTAGTTGATTTCTTGGTTATTAATCCAAAGAACAGGATGGATGGTCACCCATTGATTCTTGGGCGACCTTGGTTGGCCATAATCGATGCTTACATGGGCTGCCAAACAGACAACATGACTATCACTAGAGGGGATTACATAAAAAATATCATTATTTATCCACCTGCCAAACCAAGCTCACCCATGGTAAAAATTCACAAACATCCATGTACATACTGGGAGCAAAACATTCGTCCACCTCTGACACTAGTGGAAGCTCTCGAATTTAAGGATCAAACTAAGGATGATGTAATCAATAATTTTATGAGTCAGCCACCCACATTTGGAAATTTAAAATTCCAAATGTTGAAAACAGTCATTGAAGACGAAGCTCAAGAGGATCCACTGACAGACCTTGAGGATCAACATATTCCCACAGCCGTTGTACGTAACAGCATACCCATTGAGATTGAGCTAGGAAAGGTTATGAATACTAATGGCAATTTGGATGATGACCAAAAGCAAAAGCTCATAAAAATTATTTGGAAGTATCAAGGGGAATTTGCTTGGGATTACCCAAACATGAAAGGTTTAGATCCTCAGTTATGCACCCATCACATATATACTGATAAGGAAGTTTGTCCCATTAGACAACCTTAGCGAAGGCTAAACCCACACTTAAAAGATATTGTAAAAGAGGAGTTGCAAAAGCTATTAGATGTAAATTTCATTTATCCTATTTCAGACAGCAAATGGGTCTCCCCTCTTGTAGTCTTCCCTAAAAAGAATGGGAAATGGATAATTTGTGTGGATTACAGAGAATTAAATAAAGCAACGGAGAAAGACCACTTCCCCCTCCCCTTCATTGACCAAGTCCTTGACACATTGGCAAGGAAACGTTTATTTTCCTTCCTTGATGGGTTCAGTGGTTACAATCAAATCCAAATAGCCCCCGAAGACCAAGATAAGACAACCTTTACCTGCCCATGGGGTACTTTTTCTTCCAGAGTTTTACCATTTGGATTATGTAATGCCCCAGCGACATTTCAGAGAGCCATAATCAACATTTTTTCTAACTTAATAAATGAGGGGCTTGAAATCTATATGGATGACTTCACACCATATGGTGAGGACTTTGATCAAGAATTAGAAATGCTAGAAAAGGTGTTGGAGCGATGTATTGCTACTAGGTTATGTTTAAGCAATGAAAAATGTCACATGATGATGACCAAGGGAGTGATCCTAGGTCACTACATCTCTGCAGCTGGAATACAGGTAGATCCAGCTAAGATAGAGGTAATCCTTCTATTAGCTACACCTTGTACACAGATAGAGGTACACAGTTTTTTGGGATATGCAGGATATTATCGTAGATTTATAAAGGATTTCTCACAAATAGCCGCACCTTTGTATGCATTAACTGGAAATCTTGAATTCCATTAGACTCATAAATGTGACACCACTTTTGCAGATTTGAAGAAACTGGTCTCGACAGCACCAATTCTACGAGGGCCTAACTAGAAACTGTCTTTTCACATCTCTTCAGATGCATCCAACACGGCAATAGGGGCAGTCCTTGGCCAAGAAGAAGACAAAAAGCCTTATGCTATCTATTGTATCAGCAAAAACCTCACTTCGCCAAATTAAACTATACAGTGACTGAAAAGGAGTTCCTACTTGTCATTTATGCTATTAATAAATTTAGGCACTATATAACTGGCTATCAAGTACTCTTGTATATTGATCACTCTGCCGTTAGATATTTAGCCAATAAACCAATCACGAATGGGAGATTAACTTGTTGGTTGCTGCTATTGCAAGAATTCGATATAACAATAAAAGATCGTCTAGGAAAGGAGAACGTGGTAGCAGACTTCCTATCCAGGGTTCCAAAGACGGATGACATGCTAGCAGTTGATGACCAGTTCCCTAATGAACATCTGTTTGCAGTAGCAATAAAAACACCATGGTATGTAGACGTGGAAAATTACTTGGCAGTAGGGAAGCTACCCAGACACTTAACATCAAGAGAACATAAAATGATTGTACAACATAGTGCAAGGTTCTTCTGGATTAGTGGATACCTCTTCCATATAGGGGCTGACTTGTAAATACGTAGATGCATTAGAGAAGACAAAATATATGACATCTTATGAGCCTGTCACGATGAACCTTGTGGCAGCCATTTCGTAGAAGGTAGAACAGGGCACAAAGTGTTACAATTTGGCTATTATTGGCCTACGATTTTCAAAGACGCAAAAAAATATGTCCAAGCCTGTGATAGCTGCCAAAGAATGGGCTGCCCAGGCCAAGCTGATGAAATGCCGCTACAACCACAATTAGTGGCAGAACCATTCGAACAATGGGCATTGGACTTCGTTGGACCATTAAACCCACCATCAAACTAGAAATTCTACATGTTGGTTTCCACAGATTATGTAACCAAATGGGTAGAAGTAGTGGCCTTGTCAAGAACCATGGAAGAATCGGTGATTAATTTTCTTTTTGAGCTGTTTGTGCGATATGGTTTGCCATGGGAAGTGATAACCGATGGGGGGGCATAATTCGTAGGTAATAAAATTATAGCCACTCTAAGGAATCACCACATCATCCATAGAGTTACGTCTCCTTATCACCCACAGGTAAACGAACAGGTCAAAAGCACCAACAAATTTCTAGAGGAAATTCTTACCAAAACTGTATCATCACATCGCCAGGACTGGGCCACTAGATTACCATAAGCCTTATGGGCTTATCGGACAACCTCAACACCACTAGATATTCACCATATCAGCTGGTATTTGGGTGATAACCTATCTTCCCTATTGAATTCGAAATCAAAACTCTAAGGATAGCCCAGAAGCTAGGGTTGGACTTAACAAAAGCCCAAGCTAGAAGACTCCAACAAATAAATGAATTAGACGAAATACGACTACTAGCCTTGCAACGCACAGCGATCATCCAACAACAGCAAGCTAAGTGGCATGACAACCTTATAAAAAAGAATATATTTTAAAAAGGAGATTGGGCACTCCTGTATGACTCCAGATTCCAAGATTTTCCAGGAAAATTACAAACAAGGTGGCTTGATCCATACGAAATTCAAGAAGTACACAACAATGGCACACTCACCTTGACCACCATATATGGGTTTGGTTCAACATTTCAAGTCAACGGGCACAAAATACGCCTCTATCACAAACCTCTCACGAAGGAATATTTTTTTCCAACAGGTACGAAACGATCCCACCATCCAAGTTGTGGCACAAAGGGGTGATAACCCCACAAACTCAAGTACATGAGAATTTTGCTACCATCATTTGTAAATAATGTATATACGTTCCTTATGATTCCTAGTTTTTACTTTGTTGTACATTCTTCATACTCACAATTGTATTATTTTTTCCTCTCATCCTCTTATATTGTTGTGTTTTATTTTTCTCGTTGTTCAATCCTTGAACGGCTGTTGTTCAATCCTCGAATAGCTATTGTTCAATTTTGTTGAATAGTCGTGTTTTGTGTTTTATTGTTGTTCAATCCTTGAATGGCTGTTATTCAATCCAATTGAACAATTGTTGTTCAATCAGATTGAATAGTTGCGTTTTTCATTTTTTTGTTGTTCAATCCTTGAACGGTTGCTATTCAATCCAATTGAACATTTGATGTTCAATCGGATTGAATAGTTGTGTTTCTGTGTTTTGTTTCATTGTTCAATACTTGGACAACTGTTGTTCAATTCAATTGAACAGTTTCTGTTCAATTCTATTGAATAACCGTGTTTTGCGTTTTTTTGTTGTTCAATCCTTGAACGGCTAATGTTCAATACAATTGAACAGTTGTTGTTCAATCCTTGAATGGTTGCTGTTCAATCCAATTGAACAGCCATGTTTCTTTGTTTTGTTTCGTTGTTCAAAACGTGGATGGCTGCTGTTCAATTCTGTTGAACAGTCGCGTTTTGTGTTTTTTTGTTGTTCAATCCTATTAAACAGCTATTGTTCAAATTAAACAACCTTGTTTGTTCTGCATCCTATTATTCCCTTATCAAACACCCTTTCCCTAATCCAAACCTGAGCTATAAAAGGCATCTCTAAGTAGGGAATAGAAATTGAAGAAGAGAGGGAAGCAGTAAAATTAACAATATGGTGATTCCTTAGCACTATAATCCCTAAACTAGAAGTTTACATCATACATACATGAAATGAACGGCTAAGTCCTCCCCAGTTCAAATATGTTATCATACAATACATGACCTTATGATGGTATATCTCTCTCCACTATTCAAGTAGTATTTCCCTCCAATATGAAGAAATGGGAATAAGGGGTATTAATTGTATTGGCATTCTTTTACTTCTCTCACCATCCCTAACTCTTAAGGATTTAATGAGCCTCCCTTCATATATAAAGAGAAACTATTATGTGTTCATGCAAATTTTTAAGAGGATAGGGGGTCTCATCACGAGCCAACCTACCATGATCATAGGGATTTAACAAGTGACATGCCCACAATGGCCATCACACCAGGGTAATGACCTTCTCATCTGCTTGAAGGACAGGAGGTCTCATCACGAGCCGGTCTGATCACTCTGTTACAATCCTAGTGAATGGCACTGTGACTATCTAGCTATCACACCAGCACAGTGACCTCCTTATAAATCAAAATGTTATGATTCAAAAAGAAGTATTGTGCTTACATGCATATTTTCAAGAGAGGATAGGGGGTCTCATCACGAGCCAGCCTACCATGTTCATAAGATCTTAGCAAGGGACATGCCCATAATGGCCACCACACCAAGGTAATGACCTTCTCATCTGCTTGAAGGACGGGAGGTCTCATCACGAGCCGACCTGGTCACCTTGCTACAGCTCTAGTGAGTGGCACTATGGTTATCTGGCTATCATACCATCATGGTGATCTCTCCACAAAATTGACAGAATAACTATTTTTACATAAGGATCTCGACTCATTATTTTGGGTTAAAATAGCAACCCTGTCGAGGCTATGAATGCCTGCTGGCAGTAGTGGCTTTGCTTATGGTATGAAAGTATGTTTCATCAAAAGCCAATTACTCTTACATATAATTTATCTTCCATTCTTCTTCCATAAGCTATTACTCGAATTATTGATAATTACAATCTACCACATGAATAACTATAACAAAGATATGCTTACATATTTGAACCTCGATATGACAACACCAGTCATTGCCTATCTCAGTCTTTCTTTCGTCATAATTTTTCATTAAAGAAGGACATCATATCATAATAATAGTTATACTGTTCCCTCTCCCTTCCTGGTCAGTTCCGCACGAGATGCAATCATGGAAAAGCTTCCAAACCCAACCTTTACACTGTGTAGGCTCATAATTACCCAATCCCCTAAAACTTGAAAGCCACGACCACCTACTTCACGTACAGGCCATTATAATTAAATCTTGACATTCCCCCGTTCGCATTCATGATTGGCCAAATCCCTCTTGTACTTGAGGACGTGGGCGCCCTTACTTCGAGGGAGGGGGTGTTATCAGTCTTAAATTGGCAAGCATGCAAAACTTTTGCACAAATCCCATTAGATACTCTGATAAAACCAGAGGAGCATTGCAAGTATGGCATGAAGTTACCTGCACAAAATCGTAATCCCTCTTTCGCGTGTATACAGTATTCATTCGAAACAACAGAGCTGAGAGAGAATGCAATCATAGGAAGAGATCCAGGAAAACACACTAGCTATGGGAGAAAATTCTCTTCAGAACGAGCCTTCAAACTTCCTGATTTCAGGTGCAGCTAGCGCCATCCTCCAGCAAGCCGGCTGGCTGACATATGTACACCAATTACAAGGATTTGATACAGAAGTAGCAATTGAGTTTCTGCTAAACCTGCAAGAAGAAAAAACCATAATCAAAGGTTGAGTCATACCAGTCACAGAGGAAATCATTTCTTAAGTCTCCAAATTACCAGCATAAGGAGAAAGATGGATAGAGAAACATCTCCTCCTACAAGAGGCAGTTACAGCATATCAGGATCCAGAGGAGCCATTGGAGCAAAAAGGAAAAGGGATTAACCCTACCTCTCTACACCAACCATGGCAGGAACTGACGACATTCATCCAAAGATTCATTACATGTGATGGACGCCAAGACGTGGTAAAATCTCATCAACTTAAACATTTTGTTGTACTTGACCGAAAGATTTCAATTAACCTGTCTGCTTTCTTAAATTCTATATTGCATAACACTGCTATTCGATTAAGAAGAGCTAAAAATCCCTAAGAAATAGTCAGTCACCATGGGCTAATCAAACTAGTCACCATACATGAGTTGGAAAAGCAACAGATAGCCTAGGACAATTTTGTTAACCCTGCTACACAGTTACCCGAGGTAAACCCTAGCGAAACCGAAATTGAGCTTCCCAGGGTAAACATACCTAGAAGAAAAAGGACTTGTACCGTAACCTCAAAACCAAGCAGGAAAAAATGGTACAAAACACTTCAAGGAACTTCGGACTTCATAGAGGAGGCAAGGCCTTCCCGTTCTCTACCCTCAAGCCCTCAAAATGCACCCTTACAAAATTTTGAGGAAGAGATGGCTCGAGTCCTAGAGAAATTGAGGGCAGACCATGAATCTAGAAGCCTATCGGAAGTAGAAGAACAAGGGGAACCCATAGATAAGTCTACCACTACCAGTAGTTCTGGCCACACTGAAGTTCTACCCTACCAAGAGGAATCACAGGTTGGTGGGGCTTTGTCCCCTCTTGAGAATTATGAGGTGAATAGTGAAGAGCAGGCAGAGGGGAGAATAGAATAAGAAAATCAGTCAGGAGACATTGTCCCTGTGGAGTAAAACACAAGCATAGACACAGTCCCTTTGACACCGGGAGGTAGCACTACCCCACCCAGTCGAGACCCTCATACAAAAGTAAACTCTAAAGATCAAATAAGAAACACCATCACAGGCAACCCTGAGGT
>CM076578.1:161536192-161917055 GCA_034641835.2 Pinus albicaulis | reverse complement strand
AAATTGCACTAGAAACTAGAATGCCCTGCAAAGTCATGGCTATTCCTCTCGTGTCTCCTCAGAAATAAAGTTAGACATGGGACAATCTTCAGAAAACATATAAACATGGTGCAGGTTGGTGCATGTTGTGAAAAAATGTAGAATAGATGGTAAATCATCTATTTTTAAGTTGTCCATTCACATTAAAAGTGTGGGAAGCATCACTGACACTCCAAGGACTCAACATGTAATCGAGAGGCTTAACATTGAGGAAGCTTGGGAAAATTGGTGGAATGTTGTGCAAGATGAAAAATTAAGGAATGTTCCACCAATAACCCTCTTGGGTGTATGGCTAGAAATAATTATTGAAATTGCTACAATCTTCTCTTTACTACTAATGTCCTTGTCGACTTCGGCTCCACGCATGATCCGAGAGGAAAAAATTAACCCACAGATCTCGTGGGAATATTTTTATGGAGCATCTGATGCTCATAATAGATGCAGGGAGGGACTGGTTATTTATATCAATAGCCATAAAAATTTAAAATCATCAGTAGGCCATGGAAGTGGCACAAACAACTATGGATAACTCCTCTCATTGAAATTATTATTATGTTGGGTTTGGGTACTTGGTTTAGATTTGATGCAAGTTTTTGGAGATTCATTAAATGTTATTAATTGGTTTAATGTAGTATATAGATGTCAAAATCATACTTTGATCCCACTCCTTAAATAAATTTTAACTATCAAACAAGATTTTGATTTCATCTCTATTTGCCACATATATACAGGGAACAGAACATAGATGCATATACCTTATCTAAATATTGTTTTCAACAGGTTTTAGGCAGATGGAATATTCGAGAGACCATAGATGGGAGGAATCGAGATTTCAACCATTTTCCTTTCATCATTTGACAATTTTTTGATACTACACAGGAAGCGTTCTTTCCAGATTTGTTTGATGCGATTTGATCAAATCTTTATAGTTTTTGAATACTTCCTGTTATCATTATAATATTGTTTAAATTATGTGTCCAAAGTCTGTTACTTTTATGAGCTTTTCTGATACAATACTTTATAGTTTTCTTGAACATGGCTATAAGAGGGTTGTTTTCTCGTACTTTATAGTTTCCTTGAACATGGCTATAAGAGGGCTGTTTTCTCTTTTTCATGGAGAGGCCTAGATAGTTTTTTCTTTTTTGATCCACTCAACACAATATGGATCTTGTCATAGAATATACATGTTTCTCTATGTCTCTGATGATAGACAAAACAACAATGATTTTGTATTTACAAATGTAACTTTTTATTGTCTTAATAAAAAAATCATATTTTCTATAGAAAAAATAAAAAGTACAAAAAACAACTAATAAACTTTACGAAGAACCACATATAAGCCGAATCTTAAAAAATGATAAGTCTATTTCACCGAATCCACCGAGAGAAAAGGCCAAACACTTTTAATGGAATAGTTTTTATTGAAAATGACATAAACTTATTTCATTGAATCAATTTTTTCTAGAAATAAGGAAAACAAATAATTTTACACTCCAAAAATATTAGATGTATCCTTCCTAATAAATTATAAATTATGACCTACACTTTTTTAATATTTTATATTATGGTTATGAGTATTTTTTCAACAAAAATCTCACTATAAAATTAAAAAAAATATATAAATATATTTGGTTGTTCAAATATAAAATATTAATTAATATAATTATATAAAATAAATATTTAATAAAAATTGATAAATAATAATTTATAATAAACATCAAAATATTCTTTTCAAAATATATTTAAAAAAAAACTTTAATTTGAACATTATTTTAAATTATTATTATAAATATATAAATTAAAAATACATGTAATAATAATAATAATAATAAAAAAAACATAAAAAATAACCAATAAGAAATCAATACTATAAATAAAAATGACATTGAAATGAAATCTAACATGGGTAAATATTACAAAAATGACATTGAAATGAAATAAAACCGGTAAATATTGCAATTTTTAATTAGATTAAAAAATTTAAGAGATAGAATCACTTTTAAAATAAAGTTCAATTACTAATAATAAATTGATTTTGTAATTTGTGTGACATTGAAATGAAATCTATCATTTGTAAAAATTACAATTTTTAGTTATATTAAAAAGATAAGAGATACAATTATTTTTAAAATAAAATTCAATTACTAATAATAAATTGATTTTATAATTTGTGTGATATCGTGTTTAGAAAATTAAACCCATAAATTTTCAATAATACATATATATATATATATATATTCCCTAGTTTGTAATTGTTTATGCTTTATTCTTAGAAGTTTCCATTTTGGAATAGGTTTTTGTGAGTGGGTGGTGGAAATATTATGTATCTCTAGATATTTCAAGGAAAAAGGCAATAATATTATATAAACATGGACGAGAAGAAAAAATAAAATATTTATGAGCTTTTTTATTAAATAAAGAATAAAAAATGTGATATATTATATATATATATATATATAGTTAGTTGTTGTGCTCATTTGTTAAGCCTTTTCTCTTTTGACGATTCTGGATCTTTTGAATTTTTCGCTACATTTTCTTTGTAAATGTCAACATCCCACAATGTGGATAACTTCTTTCTCTTAGGAACAAGGCTGTTGTGTAGAGGATAACATTTCAGAATGAGAGTCCAATCCTCCACGAATCTCTTACAGTTTTTGTTTTCCTCCATCTAAAAAACCTTCGATGTCCTTACTGTTTCCAAAAAAGCCACGCATAGAACTCTCTACTTCCTCGTGAAATTGTGGCTGGTAACCGTCTTTTTCCTTGGAAGGGCGGCTTATATGTTGCTTATCTCGATCATCAAAGACAAAGCATGTCTAGTTGTAGTCAGTGCCATAAACATGCTTGATCATCCACTTTGTTAGACAACTAATCCTCATGTTAGTTTGTGTTAGGCTAATCGATTATTAGAGTCTAAGAAACCCCGGGAACTGATTCAATTGTTTCTTGATGTATTTATATGTACACATTATACATCATTCTTTGTGATACATTCATTAACATATTTTTGAGTTTGTTTCCAATTTTGTGTGCCTTATAGTGGTATCAGAGCGGGTGAGATGCTCTATTGAATGAGAGCATGGTTAATTTGCTCACTTAGGAGGTTAAGTTGTTTATAAACTCCATGCCTACTCAGTTTGTTTTTGAGGAGGCATGGTTTGTTTGAAATTTATGGAGGCAATAATGTACCATCTTCATAAAACACATTCTGAGGAGGGCATTGCTTGCAGACACATGAGAGAACGACTACATGACTGCTGGAAATCAAGTTAAAAGAAACCAAGGTAAAATCTGCTATGAATATTGATTAATAGTAACATGGTGAAATAATTTTTTTGGGGGCTATATTATGATTTATTGTTGTTGATGAACTTTTATCGGTGGAATTAATTTCTTTGGAGGCCATATTGTGTTGGTGAATCTTTATTATTTGGTGAACCACAATTTTAATTTTAGAAGAAGCATGGCCATTTTTTTTTGGAAAAAAACTTTAATCATATTTACTACAATGAATGAGAATTTACAATGGTAGATATGTTATTTACTGCAGTGAATGAGAAATTACAGTGGTGTCAGAGAGGGTTGTTGATCCCCTTTGTAGATTAACTTATGCCACTAGTTTTGTGGCTATCCATGAGAAGTTGTCCAAGAATTCATCTGTGGTGATTGTACAATATTCCTGGTGTGTTCGTGGCAAGAAGAGATGGCAAGCGAGAGGTTGAGGCTATTGGCGAGTCAAAAACTAGTCTCTTTGGCCGTGCGTCTTAATTAAGAAGCCGACAGAGTTAAAAAGGTTGTAAGTCATTATTCAAGAAGGACGCTATCACCAACGAAGAAGCTAAAGATATTTGTTGTGCCTCAATGTTGCTGCGAATTGGCCACTCTGAATGTACACTGGTGCAAAACTATTATGCCAATTGAAGATATAAATACTCCTGTGGAGATGAGACCATTAAATTTTGAATGCATTTTTTAAACTCAGGTTTAAATAAAATTTTATTCTGTGAATTTTTATTAAACCTCTGATTTTGGGTGAAGTCGTGATTTTCATTGCCATATTATTGAAGATTGTGGTATGAGATTCATTGCTACTGCATTTGAGAATGAATTTGTGCACATGGTTTCCTCATGTCCCTCGTCGAGCAGCTTGTTGTCAAAATTTTTAATTAGCAAAAAAAATTTTCGCTATCAAATTTTTATGTGTGGTTTAAACGTTTTCTTGAGGGATGGCTCTGGAATATTACTCTGAAATTATAGCAACATATTTTCTTTTAAATTAAATAAAATAATACTTTATGTTTTGAGAACCCGATAACCCGGTATAATTAAAAAAATTAGAAGGGAATTTCCATATGCATGAAATGCATCTTTTCCACCGTGCTTATGTAATCAACGTGAACTAAGTGGAATCCTTGTCTCTAACGGAAAATCATTTTTTTGGAAATGATTTTTGCATTAAAATGAAGACACATTCTTTAAAGAAAGGAATGGTATATTAAGCCTTTCTTATTAAAAAGGTCCAACTCTCTTAAGTTTTTAATATAAAAAATGAAAATAACGTGAGCAACTACAAAATAAAAAAAAAATTGGTTGTAAGAGAAGTAGAGGGTTATGATTATGCAAACAACAAGGCAAAAAAGAAATGTTTATTTGTGTTTAATTGTGGATGTGTGAAGGATAAAAAAATCGAGAGCCATCATTGAAGTTGCTTAACTGCGTGGCGATTCTGGGGCAGAATACCGACTGTGTTAAGCTTGGAGCAAAAAGAAATTGTTTGAGGAAAAAAGTTAGACCCTGTAATAGCCGTGAAAAGATTTTTTCATTGTTGTTTGCTCCAAAAGGTTAACCGAGAGGCTGATGAAGGCTACCTCCCATTCATTCTTCATGCTCATTTGAAGTTATGTGCTGCAAAGGTCTACCACAATGAGTAGGGAGAAGGGGGTTTCTTCAACGTTTATTGCCCATACTGATTGAACAGGAAGCCCATCCTTTTTTTTTAAAGTTTACCCCTTCTAATTCAAGTGTTAGAAAAATTGATAAAGTTGTCATTTTTAAAATTATTAGAATTTTCTCTAAAGAGTATGTTGGGTAGAGTTAGTTACACATTTTGTATTAAAGCTCTGGCATCAAGATTTAATGAATTCTTATTTAAAAATAAAACTTTGGAGTTAGTTTGTTTGTAACATGAAAAACTTGACATTATATTGTCAGAGTATTTTATTGGATGGATAAGAAAATTGACATATTCAAAAGTGGGTTGGAGTATAGAATTTGCAGTGCATATATATTTTTTGGCTCGTTGATATTTCTCCTAGTAGACTTCCCAGGGAAAGTTTTGAAGTTTTGAAGTTGTCTGTTACATATTATGATTTGTATTGTTGATGGGTGCATGATCGGTTGAACCCAAAACTCGGTTAAATCATTGAAAATTTGTTTGTATTGGGTGCATTTTCAGTGGTAGTCGACACCCCTTTTTATAAGTTGATTGCAAGTTTACTTTGATACTGCACTGGAGAAAATGGCCAAACTAAATGATTTAGTACAATTATTAAGTAATTTAATGCTATTTACTGTCCATAACGATGTCCAAGTCAGCAAAGACATGCTCTCTAACATCCAATCATGTTTGCAAAATGCTAAAAGAAAAATTGAATTCTTGGAGTTAGAGTCACAGTTACAATGAGACAAACTTTAAAGGAAAACTTGTGATTCTGAACTAGTATTTGTTCAGAACAAAAATTTGTTTGAGCCTGATCATCAGTCAAAGAATGATACAAGAAATGAAGTGATTTCAGGTGAAAATTTGGATGTAGTTAGAAGTTCTGATGTGAAACATGTTATAAGACCATGGGAAGAGATTACACACAATAAACACAAAACTGGTATTGGTTATAACAATGATGTATCTTTTCACATTCCAGATTTCAGTAAACCTATAAAATTTTGCAGTGCAGAATTTCTGGATGGTGTAGTTCCATAAAAAGTTGATAGATGCCAACAGTGTAACAGAGTTGGACATGTGAAAGATCGGTGTTTTGATCTTCACCCGTGCGAGCATTGTGGAAAGCAAAATCACCAGTCAAACAGATGTTCCAAAAATAAGAGAACTGCAAGAGAGAAGTTATGTTTTGGATGGATTACTTCTTGGGAATAGACAAAAGAAGCCAAGAAGATCTACAGGTCATATCGAAGAATTTGTTCGAGAGTGACGAATCTTGCAGTGATGACGAATATTTCTCACCCTGTATCTTACAAGGGGGGATTTGTTAGTGGGTGGTTTACTACAGGTTCGAGTTCAAGATGTCAAGCAAGCATGAGTTAGAGGTCCACATCCTGAGCCACAACCTGTACCAGTTAGAGCCAGAGTTGTGAGACTTCAATGAGCACTTCCAGATTCATAATTGTTTGAGGGACTGCTGTGATAGTTCCAAAGTTTGTGGTCATATTAAAATCACATTTTTTGTTGTTATAACAAATGATATGTAGGTTACGGAGTTGGTGTTGGTTGAGAGCTTGAGTTCTCCCATTTTTGGTTTGTGGTCACCATTAAAAACCATATCTAAGAGACATTCAACTCTTGGATGAGATGAATTTCTGCATCATGAGCTCTCATTATTGGAATTTGGTACATCCCTTCGGATTAAGGGGGGAATGTTAGACAACTAATCCTCAGGTTAGTTTGTGTTAGGTTAATCGGTTATCAAAGTCAAAGAAACCTTGGGAACTAATTCAACAGGTTCTTGATGTATTTATATGTACACATTGTAAATCATTCTTTGTGAGACATTCATTAATATATTGTTGAGTTTTTTTTCCAATTTTGTGTGTCTTACACACTTTAATTTTTTCTCGTTGTGCCGCCCTTTATGATCAAAAGAAATATTGCTAGGTTTTTATATGGTTTCCCTTTTCGTAATACCTCTAGTCTTGTTCTCCACCACCCCTCGTCATCTTTGACTAAACTGAATGCCTTTGTTCCCCTCGTAATCTCTCGAATTGTATTTCCTCCTTGCTCGGAGGATGTGGAGGAGACTCATCCCTGCTTTTATGATGCTTAGCTTCAGCTTGTGGAGAAAATTTATGTTCCCCATGTCTATCTGCATTGTAATTTACATCTCCTCTTTCCATTGATCTCTGTGGTGCGAAGTGTCGAGTTTATAGAGACAGGTCAAGTTGAAATTGTAACTAAAACAATGCTCACTAGACCAAAGATGAAACTTCAGGGATGAAACCTGTTTTAATCACATGTAATGAATATATATGCCTTGATATATATAAATATACATAATTCTCTTTGGTTGACCGTCACATACTTTTCAATCAAGACGACTAGAGATTTTTTTTTTTTTTTTGTAATTACTATCAATATGTTATACCATGTATAAAAAAAAATTCATAAACTTAGCAAAAACAAGTTTATATATTCCAAAACATGCAAATAAAGCTGTCCAAATCAGAAAAATTCTCATTAAGTCAACCAAATTCGAAAAACAAGAAAATTCCCCAAATACACACTTCAAATATTTTTAAAAAAAATTAAATTAAATTTATTGTTTGATTATTAAAATTGGAAAATTGTCATTTTAATATTATTTAATAAAAAGAAATATTATCAAAATCAAAATTAATATTTTAAGTTTTTTTTTCTCTCTAAACTCAAGCTGGTTATTAACTTCACTTTAAAAGAAAAAGAGAGTGTCTGAAACCTTGTTATTAACTTCACTTTAAAAGAAAAAGAGAGTCCGGAATAAGTTAAATTAGCTTATTATTAACTTCACTTTAAAATAAAAAGAGATAGTCTCAAATAAGTTAAATTAAAAATTTATAACACAAATAATGTTGTTCATAAATATTAATGTTTTTTTTTTCTTTCTATTTTTAATATTATAATATTTTTAAAATAGTGATAAAACTTATTTTAATTTTGTTGTAATTTAATGATAAAAAATTATTAATGGTTGTTAGGTGTGAATGAAGTTAATTTGTTACTATTGTTTAAGAAACTATACAAGTAACTTGTTGATGGTTCTTAAGGGGAAAAAGTTGATAAAGAGCAGGTTTTTGGCTCTTATCAAATACTTTTAGGTTTTAGACCATTAATCAATTTCCTTATTTTTGAGGAACATGATCTCTTAACCAAATATAAGCATAAAATACGATTTTTATAAATCAATATTTTTATATAAACAAATTATAATTTAATAAATTAATTTATTACTATTTAGAAAAACCATTAAAATATTGGTATGTTCATATAATCATATTTGTTTATAGAAATATCATTTTAACATGTATTTATTATGCTTTTCATTATTTAACTTAACATCATATGCTATAAGGAATGGGAACATCAATATTATCACAACTAAAATTGTTTTGGAATTTAGGTATTTAAAAGTATGACAACAAGTGAAAATATGTTAAAGTGATGCCCATAACTATAAATTGTCCATTTGAAAAAAAATCACATTTTGATGATAACGATACCTTTTCACATAGTTTAGATAATATTGCCTCCCAAATGTCAACTACTATAGAGTGAATAATGAAAACTAGGAAATGAAAGTATGGAAGTGAAGTATTTTGACTTTTGTTTTAATGTTATTTATATTCGCAATAAAGTACCTTAGCTTAGATTGGTTGCCTTGATTGTGATCATTATGAACCAAATTATCATTGCAAATGTCACTAACAAAAATATTAAATATGGTTGTTTGAAGGCTAGCTTAGAAGGTGATGACTACCATTTTTACTATATTGTAAATTACATGGATTGCATATTCTTTTTTTTCAGAATAAGAGAGTTTATTATTGAATTTCAATGTATCTCATACATATTTGTTCATAACATAAGAATCATCAAATTTTTGGTCAATTTTGTTATGTAGATGCAAATTCTCAATTTTAAGAATCACTTTCTCTTTTATTAAGGTTGGCAACATTATTATGATAAGAAAAACAATATTTAACGAAATCTGCATGGCTCTCGATCAAGGATCGGCGAACTGAGGCTCTGCAACTTTGTATTCCTCCTAACCCTAGCTTCTCTGGCGGCGCTGAGGGCTTCTGTAGGCTCTGCCTTGTAGTTGGCTTCCCTATGCTCTCCACAGGGCGCTCTTTGAATGGGCCTATCATGGAGACTTCGGCTGCGAAGAACGGTCCCTCCTTCAAGGAGCAGGCGTTGGGCCCCTCCCACGTACCTGGCTCCTCCTTTTTCACTCGTCTTACAGCCTCGTCCGCGAGTCAAAGACCGGATCAGGTTATGATTAATAGCGTGCAAGCTCCTGTTAACAATGATGATGCTGGGTTCCAAAGCCCTGACAAAGAAGGACCTCAGAAAGCAGGAACCTCGGCTGGAATCCCACTCACGACAAGCCTCCCGGAGGACCCCAACTTGGGGGTCACCAAAACTGATCAGGACAAAGTACAGACCACAAAAGTCTGCCACCCGAAGATTTATAAAATACCAGAGATAATAATACAAGAACCAGATATAGAGGTATATAGAGATTATATGAAAGAACATGCGGTAATCTGTAAGTTTATGGGGATTTGGCCTTTGAAAAGAGCTCTGAAAGGTTGGATACAGGCTAAGTGGAACCCAAAAGGGCCCCTGGAATTGCAGCTCAGCTCAAAGGGCTTCTTCACAGTGGTATTCGCCTTTTTGGAAGATAAGGATCGCATCTTTGAGGGAGGACCTTACTTTTTCAACTCTGCTGGCCTTTAAATGACATTTTGGAAGGAAAACTTCATGCCTGAAAAAGAAGACTTCACAAGAGTCTCGGTCTGGATCAGACTATACTCGCTTCCAATAGACTACTAGGCTCCTACGGTGCTTCAAGCTATAGGGAATGTATAAAAATGTCAAAAGGCACTCGCAATGGCCACTACATCTCTTATGCAAGAATATGTGCCTATATAGATGTTTCGGGAGCTTTGCCTGAAGCCATTAGTCTAAACTTTAGAGATGAAATATGGCTTCAACCAGTGGATTATGAGCACATCTCATTTTAGTGCAGGAAATGCCATGAACATGGTCATCTATTTATAGACTGCCCTCAGAACTCGCCACCCCCAAAAGAGGATACCTCGAAGGCTCCTGAGGACCAGGGCTTCACCAAAGTTCATCACAAAAACAAGCAACAGAGAAGGCATCCAGTGGGAAATGATGCTCCCAAAAAGACCACGCACAGCCGATATGAAATCCTTTCTTCCACATCAATGGAAAGGGGACAACCAAGAAAAAGTGCAGAATAGACTTCGGAAAAGGAAAAATACATGGAAATGGACATGGAAAACAACAATAATATTCCTTCGCAGGAACAAGTCACTATGGAGGTTTCTGATATGGATTGTTCACAATACCCACCTACCTTAGCAGACACGGCCTTGGAAGAGATACTGGAAGGAATGGATCTACAAAAACTATCAAAGGAATGGTCTGCCAAAGGCTTTGAAGACATTCTAGAGGACTAGCTTAAAAAGATTGAAGAAGCTTTCAATATGCAACAGACTTTTCTAAAGCAAAGAGAGAATCAAAACAAAAGCGGGAAGCATCCAAGTGGAGGACTCAAGGCGAATCTCAAGGTCAACACTCACATCACCAAAGTGCAACCGAATAGAAAGGGAAGAAAAACAGAACAACAACACCTAACCGAACTAGGGTTCTCCCTCATTAACGCTGGCAAGGTAAAGGCTCTCACTTTCTCTCCAAATATTTTATCATGAATTGTACAACATGGAACATTAGAGGACTCAATAGTCCCTCAAAATGTAGGATTATCAAATCAAAAGTTATCTATGGAAAAGCAGATATTCTTCTGGTGCAAGAGACAAAAAGCAATCTGGCGGATATGCAATCAGTAAAACAGACTTGCTTCAGAAAACAGTATAGCCATATGGCTATTGCAGCTCAAGGCACCGCAGGAGGCATTTCCACCTTTTGGAAGGACTCCAGGCTTCATTTTATTGACTCTTTTGCTTCCAAGTATGCCCTGATAACCATTCTTCAGGTCATCAGTACTAAAGATAAAATCTGTATCACAAATGTATATGGTCCCCACTCGGTAAAAGAGAGACTGGCCTGGATCAATCAACTGAAATTATACCTACATTCATTCAACTACCGTATGAATATTCTAGCAGGGGACTTCAATATGATTTTGAATTTGGAGGAGAAGAGGGGGGTTCTACAACGCCTGGATTTAGACTTTGATGCTTTCCAAGGCTTAATAGATGATTTTCAGCTCATTGACATCCCCACTAAAAATGGGGTTCATACTTGGAACAATCAGAGAGGAGGGTGTTAGCCCCCCTATGAAATTCTTGACAAGCAAGAAGGGGGATAGATTGTTTTGGAGCCTTCAAGGAATGCATTTTCTCGAAAAATCATCATCCTTGAAGTCTCTCCATGCTTTGCCTTAGACAAATTTCCTCTGCTGATTCCCATCTCAAAAGGCCTACTGTTACCCCTTGTCCCCTTTGTCAGAGTTCCCCATGCTCCCCTCTTTTCCCCTATTAACCCTCTAAACCTCCCAAGATCCCCTTTAAATCCCATTTCCGCCCTTCGTTTAAACCTTTATACCCCTTTCCTTCCTATCATTACCCTTTATAGGCCTCAAAATGTATTAAAAATATTTAAGAACCCACTGTTACATTATAGTAGGCCCAGCCCCTTCCTGCTTAGCCCCGCACCTCTTCCTCCACGTGATCCAGTGATAGAACCACCCACCAGCACAAGAAGGCGCTAATCTCCAACATATATTGGGGATATTCCTAGCCATCGATTCAAACAGAAGGGACGGTGATCGCCGCCCCCACAGCAACCACTGTTAAACCCATGCATCGTCGATCACCACATCTTAACCGTTTATCTCCCACCATATCGACGGTCTGGAATACACCAGCCCCTATGGTCCCCGTGGCGCCACTATGTGGCTGGCGGTTTCTCCATGCCCCCCCTTTGCGCGGGGTGGATGGGGGATGGTATTCTCCTGCTGCCCAGCGATTCCACTCAGCTCTTGACACGTGGCCCCGACATGGTTGTAAAACCGCTGGCTCATCGCGCGTTAAATTTCAGTGCAGGACGTCGAGTGATATTGCTGCCAGCCATCGGATCTGCGATCGCCCATCCAACGGTTGTCGCTCCACGAAGCTGCGCACTATATAACCTAAGCCAAATATGCCTCTGGCCCACCATCCGACGCGTTTCCACTGTCGGTCTCCTTTCAGATCGGATGGTCCAGATCTATTCGTCCCCCGTCGCTGGCTGGTCCACCCACGTCATCACCCCTTCCACGTGTTCAGTCATATATTCACCTTCGTCATATGTATTCATTCAAAGGTCATTTTTCGTGATTTTTCATGTAAAACTGCCTTTGATTCGTGCACGTCCCCCAGACCCTATTTCATTTTTTCGCTGTATTTTCCGCCACCAACTAGCACACTCCTGCCGTCTCATCATCCAGCATGGCCATCCTCACCGTCTTCATTGTGTCTGTCACCCCCACGCATGATTCCTTAACAGTTTGCGTGTCCCACAGGGTTAGGAACGGCAGAAAACTACCGAGTTTCTTAGTCTCTGTGATAGTGATAGAGAACACCGAAGAGATTAGATTCAGAGATTAAATTAGTAAAGCCAAGCCTGGGAAGGTTATGGACGTGACTGCATTTAAGAACAGGGCCGAGAAATCTGTACAATCCTCCCCGGGCCATTAAAAGCGCAGTTTTCTCCAACAGAGATTTAAAATGGAACATCAAAGAGGTTAGGGCACACCAATGAAGGTTTTTGAGCCCTATGCAGTGGTTTGAGAAGCAAAACACCAGATGGAAGACCCAAAAACCACACAGAAGGTACGGCACACAGAAATCAATGCACATCAGGGTTTTCGCTGCAGCAGAATGTTTTTCTTCATTGGGTAAAGGGTGCCCATACAGTTTTTATTCCACACCGTGTCCCTAAAGAAATTTCCACCAGACAGCATATTGAAACTACCAAAGCATTTATATGGCAGACTTCTCAGCAATTTATTTTATTTTTGTTCAAATCACCAGGATTACCATGGAGTACTGCAGCTGAAATACATCAAAGTCATATCCAGAAGAAGCAGAGGCCTGAAGAAGACCACTATTTCATCTAAAAATCACAGGAATTGAATGCTTAGGATTTAAAGCAGAATGGGCTTCATCCCTCTTTCTTTTCAAGAGTTTAATACAGCATTTAGTTCTTCACCTACCTCTTCTGCTTCTCTTCAGCTATAAAATGCATGAGAAAATATTGTAATGTTGTTGATGAGATATCAGATAATTGCAAGCGGTTTCTCTTGAGACGAGTTCTCTGTGTATAATTGTAAGATAGGCTGAGGAAGGTGTATTCAGATTGAATGACTAATATATTGGCTATGTTGTACCTGATTGGTGTTGATATTTAATATGACAAGCACATTTCATTGGATCCTGATCTAAAGCTGCGGTGATGTTTTTCTATCTCTGTGTTTAATTCATTTCATTTCAGTTCTTCTGGCTTGCATCAGAAATCTGGTATAGGATTTACCCTTGATAGGTACCCTATACTTCTTCTCTCCTTGCCTTTAATGTTTTTCTGCTAATGTGTTATCTAAAGATCGATTTCAATTGATTTAACCAGTGTAGTGGATGATATTGCCTGCTAGCTGATGTATGAATTAATGGAATCTGTTTTTAGACGTGCTTGTTAGGATTTAGTTGAATGCGTTGAGAACATTGGGAGGTTTAGAACTTTGCCTCTGCCTCACTAGGATATTTCCATTCCAATTAAGCCTTTCTAAGTTCCCTTGTGCTGCCTCTGATTGTGTCCAAGCAGGTCTGGAGTTAAATGACCTCTGACCTGATCTATAGACAGAATTAGATGGTTCTCCTTCTTCATTTTCAGTCCTTAATGTCCCATACCACCCAATCACTTTAGGATCCAAGGCTTTAGATGACTATCCCAACTGAAAGCTTGTGTGTTGAGTAGCAAGTAAATCCTTTCTTGACTCCATTTCCCAATGGACTTGACATTCCTTGAATTACTTCTCTTTTGCCTAAATTCCTTTTTGCCTAGCCTTGTCTCATGCTGAACCCTTCCTTCCTGAATCCCAGCAACCAAACTCAAAATCAAACAAACAAACCTTGTGCCAATAACTAGCCTAACATCTTAAATTTGAGCTTCAAAGACATAAAACCTTTGACTATCATAGAGAGATCCTCTACGAGACCTAGGAGGAGCTAGATCCCTGGTGTCTGAAAGTGGTCCCGATGTTGTCTCATCTTTTGGTCTTGCAGTACGGCAAAACATGGGAACTGACATAATTGCGACTCACGTGAGAGATACGAGTGCATCTCACCTTAAACATTCATAGGGCTCGAAACTTAGAACTACGGGTTGGGATTTGTGATAAGTCACCCCTTTCTTGAATCAACCTCCATTTGTTGTGTGCCTCAATACTCTTAGACAGAGTCTAGAAAGGGCCAGGTAGCCACCGGATCTCACCCTCTTCGGAGGTGACATATCTGGTAAATGCCCTCCCAGTCAATCTCTGGTTGGAGTTTGTTGTTTTTGAGGTGATTCCTAAAAGGTGATAGTGCCTGAGCACTGTGGTGGACAGTGTAACCCCTTATACATACCCTAAACCTTCCACCTGGCGACTCCATAACTCTTAAACGATTAAAAGACTCCACTGGTGATCAGTAGGCCTGCTGATTATCCTGGTTTCACACAAGACTCCACTGGGAGACCAGCCTTCATAACAACATCAACCACAGTAGAAGTAACAAGTAGGGTTAAGCTACTTGATCGGAAACAACATTCTGGCTTCTAGAACCATTCATACAAGAGCTTACCCTGACCCAAACCCGCCTGAAATAGTTGACAACCCTGAGAGCATCCTCAAGGGAGCTCCTACACCTAAAAGATCAACTATTTCTGAATACATCCATAGAGCTGATTCCGTACCAGAAGATCTTAAAGCTCTATCACACTTTCACCTTGACCTAGACCTACCTAACAGCTTATCTAGAACTAGGTCATTCATTAGCTTAGACAGGCCGGAACCTAAGGACTTACGATTCTACAACAAAGTGGTAGACATCTTGGAAATAGACACACCCCTCCTTCTACACCTCCTGATATACATTTCATACAAAACTTGCGGTTCGGTCACCCAAGATCTACTCATCAGTCTTCTGCTAGTCATAATATCCCTGTCATCCACGTACCAGCTGCCCAAGTCAACCCTTTACCTCATCAGAACATCATCATGGCAGCCCAGTATGCACCTCTGGTTTTACCCCAACCTCTAGTACCCTTACCAAATGATTATCAGTCAAAGATCCCACACTTCACTGCAAAAGAGTCCATCACAGCCCAGCAACATGTAGATAAGATGGAAGATTCTTTTGACTACATGGAAATAGATGATGATATGGTCAAAATGAGAATCTTTGCCCAAAGATTAGGGGGTGATGTGAATAAATTGTTTAAGTGTTGGAAATGTTGTCATTGATGGCAAAGGAAGAACACCTGAGGCAGCAACAAGGCAAAGGAGATGGCAGAGGAAGAACACCTGAGGCAGTAACAAGGCAAAGGAGACGGCAAAGGAAGAACACCTGAGGCAACAAAAGGAGAATTAAGGAGTAGCATTAGTCAAGGAGCAGATGAAACAAAGAGAGCATAAGACAAGTAGCTGAGGAATGAGACAGAGTGATGAGAAGAAGAACACACGAGGTAGCAAGGAGAATTAAGGAGTAGCATCAGTCAAGGAGCAGATGAAACAAAGAGATCATAAGACAAGTAGCTGAGGAATGAGACAGAGTGATGAGGAACAATTATTCTAGTGGGAAGACTGTGAAGCACTGTTGGGGAGAATACTTCAATTCATTCTGCAGAATTAAATCAAGATGAGGAATAGAACTCTGGTAACATAGCGGAGTTCGAAGTTGAGGAAAAGAACTGTTGAATTGAAGGCGTAGAAGATCGGAGCCTCATAGGATGTGCTACAAGTATAACAGGGGTGGAGTGGATTCTAACACCGCAATAGAGAAGGGCACAAAGAAACTAAGACAGCGATAGCGAAGGGAAGGGCAAAAGTAACAAAGGCGACAAGGAGGCGGTGTTAGACGAAAATGGAGAGGCACAACGAAGAACAGAGGCAGGGCAGCAAAAAGAAGCAGAGGCAGAGGCAGAGCGACAGGAGCAGCAGAGGCAGAGGCAGAGCCGTTATAAAATTCCGAGAATCGCTTAACTCCAGCGGCAATACAATGCATATAATACAGAACCATATTCCGGGAATCGCACACTCCAACCGGCGTTATACATATAATATAACACAAACTTATTCCGGGAATCGCTTCACTCCAGCGGCAAAGATATATATAAACATATATGTGCAATGCATCACATAAACAAAGGTCCAAGGCATTTATATTATGGAGCGTATAAAACAAAGTTTGATAAGGTGGGACCCCTCCCCAATCGCAATCGGATATTGCAAGGGTAGCGGAACATGCAACCAACTGAGAGTTGCGATTGCGATTGAAGCCCAGACCCGATGGGTGTATAAACAGGGGATAATACATATTTGAGTTACGGTCAAATCGCATCGGCATTGGTCAATCGCATTGGAGAACATATGAGTTGCGATTGCGATTGGAAGTCTAGACCCGATGGAGGTATGAATTGTAATTCAAACTTGTTTGAAGTCCTTTCCCAATCACATCGGTAAAATAGAATGAACAGTGCCCAATCGCAACACATATTAAAAGATTTGCGATTGCGATTGAAGTGGCAGACCCAATGGCATTATACAATGGATTTAATAGGTTCAATCACATCTGGGGTCTTAATCACAATCGGAACTTTCCGATTGATCGCACGACTTGTGTAATATGTTGCAATTGAAGTGGCTGACCCGATGGCATTATACGATGGATTTAATAGGTTCAATCGCATCCGGGATCTTAATCGCAATCGAAACTTTCCGATTGATCGCACGACTTTTGTAATATGTTGCGATTGAAGTGGCGGACCCGATGGCATTATACGATGGATTTAATAGGTTCAATCACATCTGAGATCTTAATCGCAATCGGAACTTTCCAATTGATCGCACGACTTGTGTAATATGTTGCGATTGAAGTGGCGGACCCGATCTTGTTATATGCGGGAGTTAATATGTGCAAATCGCATCCGTGTTCTGATCGCAATCGGAACTTTTATACTGTGTGCCCCGATTGCATTTGTTCAAAGTTCGGACCCGATTGCGCTATGAGCCATGTTTTATGTGGTCATCGCCTCCATTTAGCATACTCCAATCGCAAGGTTTTCTTCTGACACAGGTGCGCCGAAGGAGATGACGGGCGGACACATATATATTAGAAACATGATTTGGTTATTAGTTTATAATATAAGACCGAAGGCAAGGTGGAAGCCGATTGTTTATATAAATAATTAATAAGATAGGCACGGTTTAACGGTTTAACTGTTCGTGTGCGTGGTGTGAGCCCCGCGGGCCTCGGCTCGCGGGGGGGGGGTGTGTGTATTAATTGTAATATATGTGTTCCGGCACGAACTACTTTATCAGCAAGACACTTGCTGCGTGTGCAAAAGTTGGGTGCAGTCCCGGCGGAGTTGTTTATATATAAAGCGCTGGTATAAAAATAAAATAAAAATGCAGTTCATAAATTCAGGAGTTACGCAACAGCCATAAACAGAAAGGCATACAGAGAAGAGAAAGGGGCAAAGAGATAGTTAGAGAAAAGACAAATGCGCAGCAAGCCAAGAGACAAAATGAGTGAGCTGGAGTTCACATTGTAATTTGAATGTAAAAGTTTTAATTGTTTTTGTTGTTTGTGATGCATTGGCATGTCTCCGGAAGAGAGGAAATATCCCACTGTAATATTAAAATAAGCACCTACAGTTACATTTTTCTGAGTAAGCTGAAAAGATATGAGAAGGCAAAAGGCAAAGAGACATGATTGTCCATTTCGAATTCCCAGTAGAATACAAATAGTCATGAAGCTATCTTGTATAAAAAGGGGGTAATATCCAAGAGGAGAGATTGATGAAAACAGAATGAGAAGAGGAGAGAGTATGCAGAAGAATTGAAGATAGTTGAAGAAAATAAGAAAGCTGCAAGAGGTCAGAGAGTGTGAATATAGAGAATGCTGAATATGAAGAATTGAGGAGAAAAGAAGAGAAGAAGGAAGGGCTGAGCATATATGATGCAGGTCTGATATAAGAGTTGATGAACAGCAGAAGAGAAAGTACATAACAGAGCTAATATCCA
This sequence comes from Pinus albicaulis, assembly GCA_034641835.2. Lineage (NCBI taxonomy): Eukaryota > Viridiplantae > Streptophyta > Pinopsida > Pinales > Pinaceae > Pinus > Pinus albicaulis. Next base: position 161,898,714 of record CM076578.1, on the reverse strand, counting down.
AGGTAAATCAGCAAGTGTTTTTCTTTTGAAAGAATAAGGAAGTTGGAGCTTCCCTATCAAGTTGTAGCTTGATAGATGTCAGTTGTAGCTGACTGAGGTAGGAGCCTCCTGTAGGTTGGTGCCTGCAGAAAATAGATGGGAGTTGGTGCTTCCACATCAAGTTGTAGCTTGACAAAATGTCAGTTGTAGCTGACTGAGGTTGGAGCCTCCTGTAGGTTGGTGCCTGCAGAAAATTGATGGGAGTTGGAGCTTCCTTGCAAGTTGTAGCTTGCAGAATTGAGGATAGAGCCTCCTATAGGTTGGTGCCTGCAGAAAGCAGTGGTGAGAGGGATTTGGAGCTTGCCTTTGCATCACAACAATAATAAGATGTGGTTTTATCCCTTTATGGGTTTCCACTTATATCTGGTGTCTCTGTGCATGATGTTTATGTGTTGATGTGATTTATCTCATCTGCTTAATACTTGCTGCTCTCATATTCATTCTGCTATTACATTAACAAATCTGTTTGATAGTAATACTTGTTGCTCACATATTAAGTTGACCATGAAATGAAGGTGTAAATAAGATTTAAAAGAAAAGTTTTAAAATTCCATGTATGTGTTAAACTGATTCATCCCCCCCCTCTCAGTTTAACTAAGGGTTCAAAAATTGGTATCAAAGCGAGTTCCTTTGGTGTAAGCTTAATAGCTTGAAGGAGATCTGGTTGAGTCATGGACTATCAAAATGTACCTGTGCTAAATACAACTAACTTTCCTGAATGGAGAGATAAGGTTAAGACATGATTTATGGCTAATGATCCAGAGGTATAGAAGCTTGTTTGTGATGGTTACTGCACAGACTCACCCACAGTGAAAGAAAAACAGAGGAATGCTAAGGCAAAATGTGTGATATATGACAATCTTCATAACAAGGACCTTGAGTTGATAATGGATTTAACCTCTGCAAAAGAAATCTGGGATAGACTGCACTTCATACATGGAGTAGACACTAAGGACTGCACTGACAAGAAGGATAAGAGAATTAAGAAAAAGAGAAATTCATGTCAAAAAGAAGATTCTCAATCAAATGAAGTACCTACTAGTGTGAATGGTAGTAAGAACCATGAAGAAATTACAGCTGAAGAAAGGGCCAAACTTGACACTTCTTTGACTGAAATAGAAAGATTGAAGAATGAAAACAAAGACCTTAAGATAGTGATGCAAATATGTGATGAGAGAGAATTTGAAGATAAGAAAGAAATTGTTGGCCTGAAGACACACCTTGAAGAAGCAAAGAAGATGAAGCAGCTCAGAAGATTCCCACTGAAGAAGAAGCCAGCAAGAACAAGATTTGTAAAGAAACAAACATAACCAAGCAACAACATGAGAAGACAAAGAATGAAGGGATGAAACAATCAGCTACTAAAGGCTCACATGCTCCTAAGGATGAAGTGAATAAATTTGGAAGTTGTCAAAGGAGGTTCTTTCCTCCTATGAAAAATAGCACATGTTTCTCTTGTCATAAACCAGGACATAATGCAGCACAATGTAAGAGAAGGTCTATCAACTCCAACCAACAAAAGATGCAGCAAAAGAGAAGAACCCCTCAAGCAAGCAAAGGGAAAAGACAATCTTCCACCAAGTATACAAATCATTTCCATGGCTACTGTTATGCATGCAATGAATTTGGACATAAATATGTTGATTGTAAATTATGTTCAAAAAGGGGAATGAAATATTATACATCAGCTCAAATGCACCTTGTTCAAATAAGATGTTATGTATGCCTCAAGCGTGGTCACAAAGCTAAAGACTGTAAACTGCCATATATATTAAAGAACTCCAGACAGATGATGAAATCCAATCCAATCAAACAAAACTATGAATCAGAAAGGAGTGTAGACATTATGATGAACCCCAATAGAGTATGGAAAGAAAAGAGAAAAGGGGAGCCTATCATCTCAATAACATAATAAATCCACCATAGTCTCAGGGGGAGCTGCTCTAGGAAGCAAAGCAAAAATCCATCCAGTGAAAAATATGAAGCAACATCCCAGGGGGAGAGCAGTTCATACATTTACCCCATGAAAGTAGTATAAGAAGATCTCCTTGGAATGATAACAGCTATGAGATCAGTAAGAGAAAGGAAGTTTCTCTAACAGAGATCTATGGAAGAAGAAGACCATCTGAAACTCACAATAGCCAGCAAAATTGTTAGAAGGAGAACAGAGGCAGCAAAGGCATTTGACTAGTTAAATCCTGTGACGAGAATTTCGTATGAATGAGACCGTGTAGCAGAATATTTATAAGAAATGCATAAGAAACCTCTGCGTAAGAATAATCGAAACCGTGTTATGTATGGTGGAAATCGGCAAAGGTTATGTATGGTGCAAGGGTTGTGAATGGTGAAGCGGAACCATAGTCAAATGTGCAATGTGAATGGTGGATCGAAACCTTCGTGAGTGGGTTCGAATCATTATAATATACTGAAAAACGACTATTTAATAAAGAAGACCGAAACCTTGGTGAAACACTGTAGCAAAACCACTTATGGTTTCCGGATTATTTCGCACCACTTTTGGTACGGAGACAGTATTATCTAGAGGGCTAGCGATTCCATAAGATTGTTGACACGTGGCATAGGTGGTATTGGAAGCCACCGTTTAACCTGCGATTTCGCAAGTTAACGTCAGTACCGGGACACCGAGCGGAATTTCTCAGGACCGTTGATTTGAAAAGGGGACATCCGGTGGTGACTATTCGATGAAGATACGCGAAGTTTAATAAAAGTGCGCGGAAGATAGAGGAGGTACGGTGCATAGGTGGGCCAGTCCGAAAGTCTTATTATAAAAGTTTGTTTTTCAAAGCATGGAGTATTAATACAAGGTCGGGCGGCGAACTATAAAGCGAGTGGTATATTCAAATCTTCAAAGGTTTGTTATGAAGTCTGGTTGCGATTATTAAAAAGGCATCAAGAAGCCATGGTAACAGTTGAATTGGTATATAAAGCAGTGTATAAAGCAGCAGTGATTCTGGAACTGTCATAGAAAATAAAATGCAGTGACATTCTTTCAAATCAGGATGACAAAATAAGTAGCAAGTTAATGATGCCAAGATCAGATTTAGTATATTGATGATTGTTGGTGTGAACAGTGGAAAGATCAATAGTGGAAACTATGGGTTCATGTGCAAGCTAAAATGAAATCTCTGCATGGTTTATCAAGGTAATATCAATTGGTACTAGGTACAGGTCGCATATCTATCAATAGAATATCAAGAGTTATCATGGAACAACAATATGATACATGTCCTCAAGATCAAAGAACTATGGCAAAAGAACCTCAAGCACAAAGGATTTGCAGGGGTTGTTTTGGAAGAGTGTGTAAGCAGTGAAAGTCATTAGTCTCTTATATTGAAAGATATTGCCTATCCTCACAATAAGCTGTAAGCTCTGGTGTGATTCATTTATTTACAATAACAACAAGGACCTTTTAGTCTTTAAGTGTATTATCCCTGTCAGCAGTTTAGCACAAATTACCAACAATAGGCAGTACAGGTGAACCACAACAATAGAAGATATATTGGCATCATCACAACGGAATAGATTTTGACTACAGATGTCTATTGCAGAAGAAGACATATTCCATCTGCAATCTTCCTCAATAGAAATATATTGGCACCCTACATCAGATATAGACCAAAGTATAGTTGAAGCAAGCCTGATATGTCACTCGGAGCATTCACAATCTTTAAGTCTTGATCCAATGATGCATCTCTTATTATACAAGTCTAATTATAGCTGTCATTAATTTGGAATGATATCGACTTAATGTGTATATACAAGTTAAAATATTCTCAAAAGTGTTCTCTCAACAAATATTGTACACCAGTATAGAGCAGCATGGTACAAAGTCAGAAGAAGAATGCCTAAACACATCTCAGAGAGAGAAAATGAAAAGATAGAATCTACACTAAGAAATGTGCAATCCTTTGCCATTGATGTCAAAGGGGGAGGAAAAGCAAGTAATAGAAGAAAGGGTCTTCTAAAAGAAGCTAGATAGAGGAAGACTTGGAGGAAGCATTGGATTATTGGTGGATGTGTTGCCATCAATGCCAAAGGGGGAGACTGTTGGAAATGTTGTCATTGATGGCAAAGGAGATGGCAAAGGAAGAACACCTGAGGCAACAACAAGGCAAAGGAGATGGCAAAGGAAGAACACCTGAGGCAGCAACAAGGCAAAGGAGATGGCAAAGGAAGAACACCTGAGGCAGCAAAAGGAGAATTAAGGAGTAGAATCAGTCAAGGAGCAGATGAAACAAAGAGAGCATAAGACAAGTAGCTGAGGAATGAGACAGAGTGATGAGGAAGAACACCTGAGGCAGCAAAAGGAGAATTAAGGAGTAGCATCAGTCTAGGAGCAGATGAAACAAAGAGAGCATAAGACAAGTAGCTGAGGAATGAGACAGAGTGATGAGGAACAATTATTCTAGTGGGAAGACTGTGAAGCACTGTTGGGGAGAATACATCAATTCATTCTGCAGAATTAAATCAAGATGAGGAACAGAACTTCAGTAACGTAGCGGAGTTCGAAGTTGAGGAAAAGAACTGTTGAATTGAAGGCGTAGAAGATCGGAGCCTCATAGGATGTGCTACAAGTATAACAGGTGGAGTGGATTCTATATACGCAATAGAGAAAGGAGCACAAAGAAACTAAGACAACAGATGTAGCAGAAAGGAAGAGACAAAGAAGTAACAAAGGCAGCAAAGGAGGCAGTGTTGAAGCAGAAACAGGCAGAGGCACAGCGAAGAACAGAGGCAGGGCAGCAAAAAGAAGCAGAGGCAGAGGCAGAGCCGTTATAAAATTCCGAGAATCGCCCAAGCCGGCAGATACATTCATATGCATAATTCCGGGAATCGCACACTCCAACCGGCGTTATACATATAATATAACACAAACTTATTCCGGGAATCGCTTCACTCCAGCGGAAAAAATATATATAAACATATATGTGCAGTGCATCACATAAACAAAGGTCCAAGGCATTTATATTATGGAGTGCATAAAACAAAGTTTGATAAGGTGGGACCCCTCCCCAATCGCAATCGGAGATCGCAAGGGCAGCGGAACATGCAACCAACTGAGAGTTGCGATTGCGATTGAAGCCCGGACCCGATGGGTGTATAAACAGGGGATAATACATATTTGAGTTACGATCAAATCGCATCGGCATTGGTCAATCGCATCGGAGAACATATGAGTTGCGATTGCGATTGGAAGTCCGGACCCGATGGAGGTATGAATTGTAATTCAAACTTGTTTGAAGTCCTTTCCCAATCGCATCGGCAAAATAAAATGAACAGTGCCCAATCGCAACACATATTAAAAGACTTGCGATTGCGATTGAAGTGGCGGACCCGATGGCATTATACAATGGATTTAATAGGTTCAATCGCATCCGGGGTCTTAATCGCAATCGGAACTTTCCGATTGATCGCACGACTTGTGTAATATGTTGCGATTGAAGTGGTGGACCCGATGGATTTAATAGGTTCAATCGAATCCGGGATCTTAATCGCAATCGGAACTTTCCGATTGATCGCACGACTTGTGTAATATGTTGCGATTGAAGTGGCGGACCCGATGGCATTATACGATGGATTTAATAGGTTCAATCGCATCCGGGATCTTAATCACAATCGGAACTTTCCGATTGATCGCACGACTCTTGTAATATGTTGCGATTGAAGTGGCGGACCCGATCCTGTTATATGCGGGAGTTAATATGTGCAAATCGCATCCGTGTTCTGATCACAATCGGAACTTTTATACTGTGTGCCCCGATTGCATTTGTTCAAAGTTCGGACCCGATTGCGCTATGAGCCATGTTTTATGTGGTCATCGCATCCATTTGATCAATCGCAATCGCAAGTTTTGTTTGACACCACCGATCCGCCGACGGAGATGTGGGGCCGGACCCCTTCATATATTAGAGGTTGTGATTTGATTTATTGGATTGTAATATAAGACCAAAGGCTTAAGGTGGAGGGCGATTGTTTATATAAAATAATTGCTGTGAGATATATAAAACATGGTTGCGGTTGTATTAAAACATGCCGCGTGGTCTGTAGACCCACGGGCCTCAGCTTAACGGGAGGGCGATTATTAATGTAATACAATTGTAATATATGTATGTTCTGGCCTGCGGAACTCGCCACATAAACAAGACACTTGTTGCGTGTAAAGGATTGAATTACAGTCAGCAGATTAATTTATATATAAAGCGCTGGTATACAAATAAAATAAAAATGCAGTTCATAAATTCAAGAGTTACGCAGCAGCCATAAACAGAAAGGCATATAGAGAAGAGAAAGGGACAAAGAGACAGTTAGAGAAAAGACAAATGCGCAGCAAGCCAAGAGACAAAATGAGTGAGCTGGAGTTCACATTGTAATTCGAATGTAAATGTTTTAATTGTTTTTATTGTTTGTGATGCATTGGCAAGTCTCCGGAAGAGAGAAAATATCCCACCGTAATATTAAAATAAGCACCTACAGTTACATTTTTCTGAGTAAGCTGAAAAGAGATGAGAAGGCAGAAGGCAAAGAGACATGACTGTCCATTTCAAATTCCCAGTAGAATACAAATAGTCATGAAGCTATCTTGTATAAAAGGGGGTAATATCCAAGAGGAGAGATTGATGAAAACAAAATGAGAAGAGGAGAGAGTGTGCAGCAGAATTGAAGATAGTTGAAGAAAATAAGAAAGCTGCAAGAGGTCAGAGAGTGTGAATATAGAGAATGTTGAGTATGAAGAATTGAGGAGAAAAGAAGAGAAGAAGGAAGGGCTGAGCAGATATGATGCAGGTCTGATATAAGAGTTGATGAACAACAGAAGAGAAAGTACAGAACAGAGCTGATATCCAAGGTAAATCAGCAAGTGTTTTTCTTTTGAAAGAATAAGTAAGTTGGAGCTTCCCTATCAAGTTGTAGCTTGATAGATGTCAGTTGTAGCTGACTGAGGTAGGAGCCTCCTGTAGGTTGGTGCCTGCAGAAAATGGATGGGAGTTGGTGCTTCCACATCAAGTTGTAGCTTGATAAAATGTCAGTTGTAGCTGACTGAGGTTGGAGCCTCCTGTAGGTTGGTGCCTGCAGAAAATTGATGGGAGTTGGAGCTTCCTTGCAAGTTGTAGCTTGCAGAATTGAGGATAGAGCCTCCTGTAGGTTGGTGCCTACAGAAAACAGTGGTGAGAGGGAGTCGGAGCTTGCCTTTGCATCACAACAATAATAAGATGTGGTTTTCTCCCTTTATGGGTTTCCACTTATATCTGGTGTCTCTATGCATGATGTTTATGTGTTGATGTGATTTATCTCATCTGCTTAATACTTGTTGCTCTCATATTCAATCTGCTATTACATTAACAAATCTGTTTGATAGTAATACTTGTTGCTCACATATTAAGTTGACCATGAAATGAAGGTGTAAATAAGATTTAAAAGAAAAGTTTTAAAAGTCCATGTATGTGTTAAACTGATTCACCCCCCCCCCCTCTCAGTTTAACTAAGGGTTCAACATTAAGGGCCTACCACCAGGTAGCATAAATGATCTCCCAGCTCTATATCAGACTTTCATAAACAAATGGGAAACTAGGGCAAATCCTCTCCAACTCTTGGCAGAATACATGACCCTTAAAAGAAACATAGGGAAGAGTGTCCATGATTACACAACAAGGTTTAACATCATTTACAACGCCCTCCCTCCACATATGAAACCCCCACAAGGCATGGCCTTAGAAAAATACCCCGAGGGTTTTGATGCTGACATGGCCTATGAGCTTAGGGATAAAGAGTACAACACATTGGAGGACATGCACAAGGGAGCTATAAACATAGAATCCAACCTGATCGAGAAAAGGGCAAGACTGAGAGCTGAGAAAAGAGTAACATATAGGGATGACAATGTAGCTTCCACTTCTGATCCCAATTATGATAGATTATCTAAGAATGTGGAAAAGTTACAACAAATGATGGAAAAAATGGTTGTCACAGTTAGCAATCAAAACAGAAACCAAAATCAGAACCAAAACTTTAGGAGAAACAATACCATTCCCAATAGACAAAAAGAATCAGATCAACAAGTCATTCCCCCATTCCAAAACTTCCTTGATGAGGAAGAGGGAATCATAGAAGAGTCTGAAGGGAATACAATAAACATGTTTGAAACAGTAAATTCAGTCCATGGCTATCCCACAGAAGAAGATCAGCCCTTATCCACGTATTGGGATGAGGAGTGGTCAAAATATGAGGATTACAGACTTGGATTTGAAAATTCTATCATGCAGGTCAGAGAACAATATGAACTTAGGAGCAAAAAGAATCTAGACACTTCCAAACCAGAGACTCCTGAGATTACCATTAAGAAAAGGCCTGAGAAATCTTCTAAAGCAACTGCTGTAAATAAAAAATCAACAGCTGAGAATTCTGAGAAAAACAAAGAAAAGGACAACCAAAACACTGAAAAACAAAGCCAACCAACCAGTAGCACTAGCACTACAGTTAGTGCTCCTGATAAAACAACTCCTGACCCTGTACATAGTGAGAAGTCACAAACTGATTTAGCCACTAAGACAGTGGCAAATAAAACAGAGTTAAACGCTGCAAAGACCCAATCCACTTTCAATATAGAAAGTGAAATTGCAAAGATCAAAATCTCTGTACCACTATCTGAGCTGGCCACTCAGGATGTATATAAAGGCCAAATTTTGAAAGCATTGAATCTGGGGGGAAACAATGACACTGTGAATTTGAGTGATGATCAACCTGCCCTCCTGTTTGGGCCAAAGATTGAGGGAAAGTTTCAGGAAGGGGTAGTGCCACCTTTTTATATCAGTCTCAACGTTCATGACAAGATCCTTCATAATGCAATGCATGATTCTGGAGCATCCCACAATTTAATGCCCAAGGTAGTCATGGAAAAACTAGGCCTAGAGATAACTCGCCCCTATAAAGATTTGTATTCATTTGACTCTAGCAGAGTAAAATGCCTTGGCCTAATTAAAGATCTATGTGTGAGCTTGACCCAGATCCCTACTAAATGCATGGTCATGGATGTTGTGGTGGCAGATGTGCCACCCAAGTATGGCATGTTATTATCAAGATCATGGGGAGCCAAACTGCAAGGAAGAATGCAGATGGATGGCTCATATGCCACTATCCCTACATTTGGCCAACTTAGAAGACTATATAGAGAGGCACAGATGAATTACCTAGTTAGCAGCCCCAAAAATCCTGAAAACTCCCCTCTATACTCTGTGCACACCAATCTGGATTCTTTAATTCTCTACAATGACCAATCCTTAGGAGAGCCAAGATCAGAAAACAGAGGTTCAAACAATGACACAGAGCCCATGGATTTTAACATAATGGCTACTTTAGAAGAATATGATGACGAAAATCATGGACAAGGTGCTAAAAACGAAACTCAGAATAAACAAGAAATACAATACAGTCAGCCTATTTGTCACCCTCCTCATACTTACCCATCACGTGAAGACCAAAACAACCCCCAGCCTAGTGCAGACTCTGCAACACAACACAATGGCGAACCCAATTGTAGGGAAGGAAATGACAATGAAATGAAAAACGAACCCCTGTGGGAAATGAGTTTCGATGGCTCCTGTACTAGAATAACTGCTGGAGCAGGGGTATGGGTACATAATACAAAAAGTGACTACGCCGAGAGCCATGCATGAAACTTGCATTTCAAGTGTACAAATAATATTGCAGAGTACGAGGCTCTCATCCTGGGTCTAAATCTGTTGAAAAAATTAGGGGCCGGTAGAATAACCGTGTTAGGAGACTCTGAGTTGGTTATCAAACAGGTGAATGGTGATTACACAGCAAAACACCCTAGACTGAGGGCATATAGGAATGATGCCATGGATATATTGAAAACCTTCATGGAATATGAGTTGGTATTTGTTCCTAGGAGTCAAAACGTTATTGCTAACGGATTATCTTGCCTGGCTAATTCATACCCTAAGGCTCCAGCTGACCAACAAATCATCATTCAGACCAAATTCAGACCTGCAGTGCCAGACAACGAAAAATATTGGCAGGTTTTTGAAGGAGACAAACCGATTGAAGATTTTCTGGTGGGAAAAAATGAGTTTGGATTTTCTAACCCAGACTCAAGATTTGACAATAGCTTCCCAAGTGAGGATCCCCCAGATGAACAAGAAACACCCTGTGACATAGAAATAAACACTGTTTCTGAAGAAACTGGAAATCCAACCGAAAAATGCAAAAACGCAGATAGTGAAGAAATGGAGGTGCTGCAGGCCAGAGATAAGAATATACCCAGAGGCCTGGCACCCTTAGAGGACCTCTTTGACTTTGATGATGTAGAAAAAAATGCCACTATAGAACATGCAGATTCAGATGTAGAAGAATGCAACATAGGCACTGAAGATAAACCCAAAATGTTTAAACTAGCTAAGTCTTTACCTGCAGACATGAAGATAAAATACATTGACCTATTTAAGGAATTAATTGATGTGTTTGCATGGAGATATGAAGACTTAAAGGCCTATGACACCAACATCATACAACACAAAATACCCTTGAAAGAAAATCAGAAGCCCTTTAGGCAAAAACTTCGCAGAATCAGTCCCAAACAATTGCCTGCAGTAGAGAAAGAGATCAAGAAAATGTATGAAGCAGGTATAATTGTGCCTGTGAGGTTCTCTGATTGGGTATCAAACTTAGTGGTTGTGAGGAAGAAAACAGGAGAGATCAGATTATGCATAGACTTCAGAAATCTTAACAGAGCCTCACTCAAGGACAATTACCCTTTGCCTAGAATGGACCACATCCTACAGAAGGTAGTGGGCTCTAAGAGGATCTCCCTACTAGATGGTTTTTGAGGATACAATCAAGTCCTAGTACTCCCAGAAGATCAACTCAAAACAACATTTACCACTCCATGGGGCACCTTCATGTATGTGAAAATGCCTTTTGGACTAATGAATGCTGGGGCCACCTTCCAAAGAGCGATGGATATAGCTTTCTCAGATGAGATAGGACACTTCATTGTTATTTACTTGGATAACTTAACTGTCTATTCTAAAACTGAAGAAGAACACCTGAAGCATCTGAGGAAAGTGTTTGAAAAATGTAGAAGGTTTGGTCTGTCCTTGAATCCCAAGAAAACTGTGTTCGGGCTGCAAGAAGGAAAACTTCTTGGCCACATTATATCTGAGAAAGGGATTAAGATAGACCCACAAAGAGTTGAGGGGATACTACAAATCACACACGCGAGAAACATCAAAGAATTGTAGTCCTTCATCGGGAAGATTAATTTCCTCAGGAGATTCATTCCCAACCTAGCTGAGCACCTTAGGAACATGACTAACATGCTGAAGAAAGGTGCAGGAATTAAATGGACTGTTGAAGCCAAGAAATCTTTTGAGTCAGTAAAACTCGCACTCACTCAGGCTCCTATTCTGATTAGCCTATATTTCTCAAAGGATTTCCTTATCTTTTCATTCGCCTCCCAGCATACAGTGGCTGCAGTTTTACTGCAGAAAAATTTAGAGGGTAATGAACAGCCTATAGCTTTTTTTAGCAAAGCCTTGAGAGATGCACCCTTGAAATACAACATCATGGAAAAACATGCCTATGCCTTGGTCAAGGCCTTGAAAGACTTTAGGGTGTACATTCTGCATTCTCACACCATAGCCTATGTGCAAAATATAGTGGTTAAAGATATCTTGTCCCAAGACCCTGATGCGAAAAGGGGAAAATGGATTGCTACAATTTTAGAATATGACCTCGAAATAAAACCCACCAAACTAGTCAAAGGTCAAGGCCTGGCCCAATTAATGGCTGAATCAAATTTGCAGGCCCTTGACATTAACATGGTAAATTCCTTAGATGAGCAGGAAGGATTGCCAGACCCCACTGTTGAGGATAAGTTTCAGAACTCCCCTTGGTACTCCGATATCCTTTATGTGCTCACCAATCTCAACGCCCATCCAGAACTGTCCAAAAATAAGGCCAGATTCATAAAAATAAAAGCCAGAAATTACTGCATTCTGAATGAGAATTTATATTGGAAAAGTCCAAATGGCCTATTGCTTAAATATTTACCTGAAGCTGAAGCTGAAAGAATCAAAAAAGAGTTCCATGCTGGAGAGTGTGGATGCCACCTGAGTTGGAAAGCCACTGCAAACAAGATACTCAGGGTTGGATACTATTTGCCTACGCTCTTCAATGATGTCCATAAAATGGTAACTGCCTGTCATAAATGCCAAATCTTCGAAGGCAAAAGAAGGCTCCTCCCCCTCCCTTTGCAACCAATCACCGTTGAAGGTCCTTTCATGCAATGGGGCTTAGAATTCATTGGAGAAATTCACCCCTCTTCTTCTGGGAAACACAAATGGATCTTAACTGCCACAGATTACTTCACCAAATGGATAGAAGCTATACCCACTAGGAATGCCACTAATTCTGTCATCATTAGGTTCCTAGAAGATTACATCCTCTCTCGGTTTGGCTGTCCAAGAAAAATAATCACTGACAATGCTGCTGCTTTTGGATCCAAGAAAATGGTTGATTTCTGTCACAGGTACGGAATAGCACTTGGTCATTCAACTGCCTATTACCCTCAGGGTAATGGATTAGCTGAATCATCTAACAAAAGCCTGGTCACTATCATTAAAAAGATACTGGAAGAAAACAAAAAGTCATGGCACAAAAAGTTGGTGCACGCCTTGTGGGCCGACAGGCTTACAACAAAAAAATCTATTGGCATGTCACCATTCCATCTTGTCTATGGAACGGAAGTAGTTTTTCCTACCAGCCTGGGAGTGCCAGTGATTAAGCTTGTCCAAGAGATTCAGATAGAAGAAGATAGTATGGTGAGAAGGATAAATGAAACAATTAATATCCAACAAACAAGGGAAGAGGTTTATAACAGGACTGCCAAAGTTCAGGAAAACATGAAGAAGCTGTTTGACAAGAGAATCAAAGTTGTTGATTTCAAAATTGGAGACAGAGTCCTGAAGTGGTACTCAAGAAGAGAGGAAAAAGGAAAGCACGGAAAGTTTGACAGTTTGTGGCAAGGTCCATATATCATCCAAGCCACTGTGGGTCGTAATGCATTTTTCTTACAAGAAATTGATGGTACAGAGCTGTTTGGGGGTCCTGTCAATGGCAGGATGCTCAAACATTACTTCTTCTAAATTGCAGTTTCCAGTTCCCATCTCATTGTACATAACATTGCAATTCTTTGTTTCAAAAAAAAAAAAAAAGGAAAAATAAGAAAGGAGAGGTTCAGACATGCCCAAAACATGAACCTCTGAAAAAATGCAAAGCAGCTAGTCCTAACATGCTCAAAATCTGGACCAGCAAAGAAAATAAGAATCAGCTCGAACATGCCCAAAATCAGAGCTGAATTTAAAAAAAAAGAGGAGGTGACTCTAATATGCTCAAAACCTGAGTCACAGAGAAAGAAGGATGTTTCAAAGTTGCAGATTCCATGCCTTCACAGTTTTGTCTTCAGTTTCCTACAATTTTTGGTCCAGCAAGCCAGACAGTCTAATCCTGGCTCGACTGATTTTCATTTTCTGTCTTAGAATGTAGAGAAGAAACCTGTTGGACAGTTTAATCCCAATGGGTAGTAGGTTAGGTAGAGAATCATATGAGACCAACAGTCTAATCTGGTCTCATGGAGTAATAAGGGTAGATTTAGAATAGGTTTTTTTTATATTTTCAAGAATAAATGATGTAAAGGGTCTGCTAATCAAAATGCACCCTGGGAGGAAAAAATGTTAGGACTGTAGTTTGGGTAGGTAGACTGGTTGGGAAAAGTTATTCTGCTGATGTTTCTATCATGTTGTGGCAACTGTAAATCAAAGTAAACAAGGGATGTGCCAAGCAGAAGGCATCTGGCCTACTCCAAAGATCATTTCTAGATTCATGCCTCCTTCAAGAAGAAGCCATCCCCATGTGGAGCCAATGTTAGCCCCCCTATGAAATTCTTGACAAGCAAGCAGGGGGCTAGATTGTTTTGGAGCCTTCAAGGAATGCATTTTCCCGAAAACTCATCATCCTTGAAGTCTCTCCATGCTTTTCCTTATACAAATTTCCTCTGCTGATTCCCATCTCAAAAGGCCTACTGTTACCCCTTGTCCCCTTTGTCAGAGTTCCCCATGCTCCCCTATTTTCCCCTATTAACCCTATAAACCTCCCAAGATCCCCTTTAAATCCCATTTTCGCCCTTTGTTTAAACCTTTATACCCCTTTCCTTCCTATCGTTACCCTTTATAGGCCTCAAAATGCAATAAAAAGGTTTAAAAAACCACTTTAAACATTATATCAGGCCTAGCCCCTCTCCCGCTTAGCCCCTTTTCCTCCAAGTGATCCAGTGCTAGAACAACCTGCCAGCACAAGAAGGCACTAGTCTCCAATGCATATCGGGGATATTCCTAGCCGTTGATTCGAACAGGAGGGACGATGATCGCCGCCCCCACAACAACCACCGTTAAACCCATGCATTGTCGATCACCACATCTTAACCGTTCATTTCCCGCCAGATCGACGGTCCGGAATACACCAGCCCCTGTGGTCCCCGCAGCGCACTATGTCAAAACCTGGCAATTTCTATCGCACCGCCTTTGCGTGGTGGGTGGTATTCTCCTGTTGCCCAGTGATTCCACTCAGCTCTGGACACGTGGCCCCGACACTGTTGCAAAACCGCCGGCTCATCGCGCGTTAAAGTTCGGTGTAGGACGTTAAGCGATATTGCTGCCAGCCATCGGATCTGCGATCACCCATCCAACGGCTGTCGCTCCGCGAAGCTGCACACTGTATAACCTAAGCCAAATATGCCTCTGGCCCACCGTCCGACGCGTTTCCACCGTCAATCTCCTTTGAGATCGGACGGTCCAGATCTATTCGTCCCCCATCGCTGACCAGTCCACCCACGTCATCACCCCTTCCATGTGTTCAGTCGTATATTCACCTCCGTCATATGTATTCGTTCAAAGGTCATTTTTCGTGATTTTTCATGTAAAACTGCCTCTGCTTCGTGCACGTCCCCCAGACCATATTTCATTGTTTCGCTGTGTTTTCCGCCACCAACCTGCACACTCTCGCCATCTCATCATCCAGCATGGCCATCCTCATCGTCTTCATTGTGTCCATCACCCCCATGCATGATTCCTTAACAGTTTGCGTGTCCCGCAGGGTTATGAGCGGCAGAAAACCGTCGAGTTTCTTAGTCTCTGTGACAGTGACAGTGAACGCCGAAGAGATCAGATGCAGAGATTAAATTAGTAAAGCCAAGCTCGGGAAGGTTATGGACGTGACTGCATTTAAGAACAGGGCCGAGAAATCTGTACAATCTTCCCTGGGGCCATTAAAAGCACAACTTTCTCCAACAGAGATTTAAAATGGAACAACAAAGAGGTCAGGGCACGCCAATGAATGTTTTTGAGCCCTATGCAGTGGTTTGAGAAGCAAAACACTAGATGGAAGACCCAAAAACCACGCAGAAGGTACAACACATGGAAATCAATGCACATCAGTGTTTTCGCTGCAGCAGAATGTTTTTCTTCATTGGGTACAGGGTGCCCATACAATTTTTATTCCACACCGTGTCCCTGAAGAAATTTCCACCAGACAGCAGATCGAAACTACCAGAGCATTTATATGGCAGACTTCTCAACAATTTATTTTATTTTTGTTCAAATCACCAGGAGTACCACGGATTACTGCAGCCGAAATACATCAAAGTCATATCCAGAAGAAGCAGAGGTCTGAAGAAGACCACTGTTTCATCTAAAAATGACAGGAATTGAATGCTTAGGATTTAAAGCAGAATGGGCTTCGACCCTCTTTCTTTTCAAGAGTTTAATACATCATTTAGTTCTTCAGCTACCTCTTCTGCTTCTCTTCAGCTATAAAATGCATGAGAAAATATTGTGATGGTTGTTGATGAGATATCAGAGAATTGCAAGCTGCTTCTCTTGAGACGAGTCCTCTGTGTATAATTGTAGGATAGGCTGAGGAAGATGTATTCAGACTGAATGACTATGTTGTACTTGATTGGTGTTGATATTTAATATGACAAGCACATTTCATTGGATCCTGATCTAAAGCTGCGGTGATGTTTTTCTATCTCTGTGTTTAATTCATTTCATTTCAGTTCTTCTAGCTTGCATCGGAAATCTGGTATAGGATTTACCCTTGATAGGTACCCTATACTTCTGCTCTCCTTGCCTTTAATGTTTTTCTGCTAATGTGTTATCTAAAGATCGATTTCAATTGATTTAACCAGTGTAGTGGATGATATTGCCTGCTAGCTGATGTATGAATTAATGGAATCTGTTTTTAGACGTGCTTGTTAGGATTTAGTTGAATGCGTTGAGAACATTGGGAGGTTTAGAACTTTGCCTCTGCCTCACTAGGATATTTCCATTCCAATTAAGCCTTTCTAAGTTCCCTTGTGCTGCCTCTGATTGTGTCCAAGCAGGTCTGGAGTTAAATGACCTCTGACCTGATCTATAGACAGAATTAGATGGTTCTCCTTCTTCATTTTCAGTCCTTAATGTCCCATACCACCCAATCACTTTAGGATCCAAGGCTTTAGATGACTATCCCAACTGAAAGCTTGTGTGTTGAGTAGCAAGTAAATCCTTTCTTGACTCCATTTCCCAATGGACTTGACATTCCTTGAATTACTTCTCTTTTGCCTAAATTCCTTTTTGCCTAGCCTTGTCTCATGCTGAACCCTTCCTTCCTGAATCCCAGCAACCAAACTCAAAATCAAACAAACAAACCTTGTGCCAATAACTAGCCTAACATCTTAAATTTGAGCTTCAAAGACATAAAACCTTTGACTATCATAGAGAGATCCCTCTCTGGACCTAGGAGGGCTAGATCCTAGGGTCTAAAAGTGGTTCTGATGTTTTCTCATCTTTTGGTCTTGCCAATCTGGCCAAAACATGGGAACCCCAACAGAGGGGATCGCCAAATTGCCTCTCGCTTGGATAGATTTCTTCTCTTCGAAGAGCTCTATCTTTCCTCTCTGGAAACAGAGGCCGCCATTGCTCCACAGGTGGGTTCAGATCATTGGCCGGTTGTGCTATCCTTTCAGTTATCCTTAAGACCCAGGAATGCTCCCTTCAGGTTTGAAGCCTTCTGGCTGGCCCACCCTGATTTTCAAGACAAAGTAAAAGAATGGTGCTCTTCAGATCTTCCCCCACAGAAAAGCAGGATGAAAACCTTCCATCAAAAACTCAAGTTTGTAAAGCAAGAGCTAAAGAAGTGGAATAGAGAAACTTTTGGGGATATAACCAGCGAGAAAAAAATCATAGAAAAAAAATGAAGGCCCTCCAACAAACCATCATTCAGAATGGGTTAACTGAGGAAACAAAGCAAAAGGAATAAGAGCTTTAGCAAGAATGGGACCAATGAGCCACTCAAGAAGAGATTTTATGGAGGCAGAAATCACGTATACAATGGCTCAGAGAGGGGGAACGCAACACATCCTTCTTCCACAAATCGATGATCCAGCATAGGAAGGTTAATAGAATCCTTAACCCCATGACAGAACAGGGGCAGAAAGTGGATACTCAACAACAAATTGAGGAAGAGCTACATAGGTATTTCTCAAGTATTCTCATGGAGAGAAATCACAACAATCAGGATCATATCAGAAAAATCACAAAGCACATTCCTACAATCTTAACCAAGAACATAATTAGATGATGCTAAAGAAGATAACTATGGAGGAGTTGGAGGAGGTAGTTCAAGCTATGCCAAAAGGAAAAGCCCCAGGACCTGATGGATTCACCATCGACTTCTACAAGGCCTGCTGGGACACCATCAAGGATTCAGTGTATGATCTGGTGGAGCAGTCGAGGGTTCGAAAAACTATCTGCCTTTCCCTCAATGCCACCTTCCTAACTCTCATTCCCAAATCGGACAATGCGAGCAAACCTGATCAATTCACACCTATTGCTCTCTGCAATGTAATATATAAAATCATTTCCAAAATCATTGCTAGCAAGCTAAAATCTCTTCTGCCTCTTCTTATCTCGGTGGATCAGATAGGCTATGTTGAGGGTCGGCAAATTTTGGACAGCATAATTATGTCTCAGGAGATCATCGATTCTCTCAAAGTTCAAAGGAAATCGGGAATGTTAATCCAATTAGATATGTCAAAGGCCTTTGATAAAATTAACTGGAATTATATCCGTCAGATGCTTTTGGCATTTGGTTTCAACAAAGAAACCATAGCTTGGACTATGGCCCTAGTCTCAGGAGTCTTCTTCTCTATTCTCCTCAGTGGATCTCCCACTCCAATAATTAATCCCTCTCGTGGTATTCGGCAGGGTGACCCCCTCTCTCCCTTCCTTTTTATCATCTTGGCGGAAGGTTTACGTCGCTCTATCTCTGCTGTTTTGGCTGAGGGTAGAATCATTGGTCTTGAACTCTATCCTCAGCTTCCTCCGGCTACCCATCAGCAATTCGTCGACGATACTCTCCTTATGGGATGTCCGTCGCTAAAGGAAGCCCTTGCCCTTCAATCAATCCTTAATGACTTTGCTTCAGCCTCTGGTCTAGATGTCAATCTTCTTTTCAACGGAGCTCCTTCCCCTCCAAGTATCTGGGTGTTCCTCTTACTAACAAGCCCCTTTCCTCTTTAAATTGGGAATCTCTCATCTCTAAACTCAAAAATAAGACTTCCAATTGGACCTTTAGGGCTCTTAAGCTCACTAGGAGACTAATCCTTGTCAAGTCTGTCCTTCAAGCCATGCCTATCTATCTCTTCTCGGAAATTGCTGCTCCTAAATCTGTATCCAACCATATCAGAACCATTCAAAGGGACTTCCTTTGGAAAGGTAAAGCTGACAAAGGAAAATGGGCTCTGGTCGCTTGGGATAAAGTCTGCTCCCCTAAGGTTGCAGGGGGTCTTGGTCTTCGGGATTCTGATCTCCTTGGCAGAGCCTTAGGAGCCAAAACTTGGTGGAGATGGATGTCAAATGCCTCAACCAACTGGGCTCAACTCTGGAAGGCTAAATATGCTCCCACGACTCCCTGGGACTCTCTCGTCAGGTTCTCTGGGAGTCTTAAAGGATCACCAATGTGGAATAAGGCCTGGGAAAACAGTTGGCTTATTCATTAGCATTATTTTTGGGAAATAGGCAATGGTCATCAAGCTCTTTTCTGGGAGGATGCGTGGGAGCAGAACCCTAGATTGGATATGGAACACAACAGATCCCTAAAAGAGCACTTGGAGGAGCAAGAAAAAAATAAATTCAGGGACTACTGGAAGTAGGAAAATAATGCAGGCTGGAGGGAGTGGGAGAATTTCAATGGCATCCTCCCTGTTCATCTCCACAATTATTTTAATACTCTCATGCTAGAACTTAGTAAGAGGCAGATTCAAAAAGAGGAAAGCCCTGACATTCTAAGATGGGGAAATAAATCAACAAGAACCTTCAGCATAAAGGAAGCCTACAACCATTTACAACACTCGACTTACATACAAGAGGACAATAAATGGAAAAGATTGTGGAATAGGAAGCAATGGCCAAAGATCAGCCTCTTCCTCTGGCTTTTGACGCACAGGAAAACTCTTACATGGGACAATATTCAAAGAAAAGGTTTTCAAGGCCCTTCGATCTACAGTCTTTGCATGATGGACAATGAATCAATTAACCATATTTTCAACACTTGTCTTTTTGCCTTGAATATTTGGTCTTGGTTCCTTCTGGTTTTCAAGGTCTTGAATCGGAATATACTTTCCATACATACCACCCTGGACAATTGGAGCTCCGATTTCTCTAGCCAACCTCTTGTTAATCTTGCCTGGACTCTCCTTCCAGGCATCATATGTTAGGTTATTTGGAAGGAGTGTAACTCTAGAATTTTCAGGAACGTGGCTTCCGTGGAAGAGCAGAGCATATTTAGCATTAAGAGCATCATGAGGGAATCGGCCTCAATTGCTAAGCTCCAGGATGCCCCCAACCCGCCTTCTATGGAAGACAAAAGGATTTTATCTCTCCTTGATCTTCCGGTTCCCTGCTGTGCCTTCTCTCCCTCCTCTGCTTCGATCTCCCCTTCGCCCTTAACTATCTGGACTCCTCCAGATCCTCCTCTTCTCAAGTTAAAATATGATGGAGCTTCCAAGCATAACCCGGGTCTTGCGGGCTTTGGTGGAGTGTTTCAAAATGCTCAGGGTATCATCAAATGGATATACTATGGCAACTTAGGCCATAACACCAAAAATGTGGCTGAATTTTAGGCTTTGGCTCATGGTCTCGAAATTGCTAAGCAGAACAACTTCTGGCCCCTCTTGGTGGAAGAGGATTCTCATATCGCTACCCAAGCTTGTAGAAAAATTCAGCAGGGTAGGAATCTGGAGAAAATATCTACGGGATGGAAAATTAACAGGCTTCTCTAGCGTATAAGTGACAACATAAAAATTGCGAAGGGGATCTCCTTCCATGCGGTCCGGCGAAAGACCAACGGTTTGGCTGATTTTCTGGCCAATTAGGGGGTCTTCTCGCATGAGAGAATTGTTTCCAGGGATTGGACCTCCCTCGAGGATGATGACATAAAGGCTAACTGCAAAGAAATTAGTAGAAACAACTTGAGCAAGGTTGGAGCCCATACCCAACCATCGATTTCTGACAACCTCTGCGTTAATGTTCTGATCCATGTGTCGATTCATGATCCCAGCGTGCGATCTCACAGGAAGGAGATCTGATCTTAGATTGGGCGGGTCTGCCTTCCCTCACTTCGCAATGAATTTGCATGATTCTATTAACTACCCTCTCATGCGCTCTTGTCCTGGGACAGCGCTCCGTTTCTATTTGCATTGCCCTCAGTGATTTTCTCACTCAATTTATATCAACCCTTGCATGCATCCTCCTCACTCTGCTTCCGTCTGGCCCCGTATTTTCCCCTTCGCTTCTCCTTTGGTTCCCCTCGACTCCCTGCTGCTGTTCCTTCTAGCCTATTTCCTTGCCCCTGTCATGGCTCCTCGCCATAGGCACCCCCCTCCCCCCCGTCCTCCCAGGCACAGCCGCGCCTCTAATTGGGACAATCCTGCTAGATCTCCCATGACTCGCGCTGAGACTCAGGCGCGTAATGCTACGCGAATTTTTCAGGAAGTCACCCCAGATCATTTGCAGTATTTCTTCACTGGTTTGGATGCTGCGGTGGCAGAGCGTCATCAGGCCACCCCGACGGAAGTGGTCGATGAAGATTTTTAGTGGATTCTGGACCCTGGGCTCACCAGGAGCAGGGAGAACCTATTCACCAGAGCGATTGACCTGCATTGGCACACTAAGACGCTCCTTTCTCTCGTGCTTCAAGAGCAGAACAATATAAACAGGAATATGGAGAAGAAGATTCAGGCCCTCTCTCAGAAATTTGAGACTTTTTTCTGCACGGTTCATCACCTGCGCTTCGTGGAGAGCTCCTCGCTGCACTACGAACTTCTGAAGAACCGCTCCAGGCTGCATCAAAGTGTGACGGTCAAAGCTGAGGCTGGCCCTTCAAAGCCCTCCCCTTCGGATGCTGGTCCTTCTCGCTGCTCCCCCACTGCTGGGCTAGACGACACTCCTGAGCGGCCGATAAACATTGACGTGGATGGCTTTGAGGCTGATGACTCAGGGGCTCCTCCTGATTTGTAACTCTCTTTGTTTTATTTGTTATGAATCTAATTTACCTTTCTATCTGTCTTGAGCCTGCGTGCTTGATTTTTTGCTGTCTTGAGCCTGCGTGCTCCTTTTTGGTCGTTGGAAGGTTTTTTGTTCTCCCCACCCAACTTCATCTTCCTTGTTATCCCTCTCCCTGGGTGCGGGATCCTTTTTGATCTGTGCAAGTCCATGGTTAAGCACCTTGTAGGCTCGTATATGTAACTATATTTTGTTGATTAATGTGAATATTCCCTCCATAACTTACAAAAAAAAGATAAGAAAAACAATATTTAAATGAAAAAATTAAAATATTGTCATTAAGATTTGCTCTTCTTGCATGAAGAATTTGTATGACAAGTAGAAGTTTCATAGTGAGAAGAACTTAATTTATTTTCTTCTTCATATTTTCCATCTCTCTCTGGAGATACATTCAAGTCTTCTTTGTTCTCGAAGAACCAAGCAGGTACTAGTTCTAGGTGCAACATTCAACACCTTGCCTCCTCATTTTCTCTTTTGTGACAAAAGGTACATGATACACAATAACTGTCATCAAAAGACCATTCTTCTGCTACAACATAACCCAAGCCTTCATACTTATGTATCTCCTTGGATTCTATTGGATTATTTATGCCTTGTTGGTTCACACCAAGACCTCCTCCCTTATAACCCATTTTATACAAGAGCTTGGATCCAATTCCATTACCATACTTTTAAAAAACTGCAAATGAACTTTCTTCAACACTTTATGAAAAGAACAAGCATGCAAATGCTTACCAATGGTTCCATCTTTTTCTTGAGGCACAAAGATGTTTGAAAAATCCCTTTTTATCTTGGATGTGTCCACTTGGAATCTTTGGTTCTCTTTCTTCAACTCCCCAAAATTAGGTACTAATTGAACCTCATCCTCCACATCATGTGGACAAAAGGCACAAAATTGTGCATCATATTTTTCTGAAGGACTTTCTACACGTGCATCTTGCACAAAGGTTGTAGAAAAACATGAAGTTTGTGGAGAGGATGGTGGCTTGACACCATTCTTGTGTCATTCTTCCCTTGAAGAACATTCTTCACTTGGAGGCGGTGTAGAGCTTTCACCATGCAACTTGGCGTTCCTCTCTTCATAGAGGACCCTCACAATATCTGCCATGTCTATAAAAGCCTTATTGAGAGCTTTTACATCTTCTAACATCTTAGTAGACTCTCCTCCTTGGAAATTTTTTTGTTTGAAGCATCAATATGGAACTTTGAGGCAGAACTCGTGGTAGAGACTTGCTCTCCTTTCCAAAATATTTCTCCTCGCTTGAGCTTCAAAACACCTTCACTTGAAACAACAGACAAATCCTTTTTGCAAAAATAAAAGCATGTGCTATGATACCAACTTGACATGAATGGGAATATTAGTTATGCTATGCTAAGATCCTGTTCTGAATATAGAGATTTGTGACTAAGGTTTTTCCTCCAAATGTTAAGTAGAAGTAGATGGTTTTGTGTGTTTTTTTTTAAATTTAAGTTCATGAATTATTTTTCATGAAATCAAACATAAAATGAAAGCATGTAATCAATAGTCTTACACTAGCCACTTTTTAAGGAATTCTCCCCTCCTTGGCTACATCTCCTTGGATCAGATCTAATGGCATGATCCCTTCTCATTATGCTCAATGATTTGTAAAGAGTAGTACAACAAATGATCAAAAAATGAATAATTAGTTTCTAATACAAAGAAAGATACTGTTGCAAGAAAATAATCCCATGAGCATGCTAACATTTATTCAAGCATGTAAACAATCAACAACAATAGGCATCTACTTCAATATCCTAAACTCCAGCTTCAAAGAGCTACAGTTTTACCACAAAACACCTTGTAGTGCATGAAAAATATCTCCTTCAAAGAAATAAAGAGGAAAGAAGAATGAGAAGATACAACTCTGATGAATTTGTTGTTTCAGAAAGAATATAGAGAATAGAAAACCCCTGCAAGGCCATCTTCATCATCAAAATTCTCCATAAGTTGTTTTAACACCATGGTTGATCATGGCACCGTTAGGCTTAAACCTGCAAAAAAATCCTATCTAGAGTGCTCTATAGATCTTTAGACCTGTTCCATTGAGTCCAGAATAGTAAAAAATGCTACCTTAGCCTCTTTTTGCATCCAATTTGGTCAAAAACTGGATGAGTTATGACCTCTCCTAGTCTTCCCACTATTCGCTCCACAAATTGCACAAAATCCGGACCGTTCCTACAAATCTGCCCAGAATTTGGCAAATTGTCCTACAATTTCACCAACTGGTGGAGCAAATTGTGGGACAATTAATTTTTCTAATAACTCCCATAATCCAAATTAGGCATTAACGAACTGTAATAATCATTAATTAAACCTAATTATCATTTTAATGGTGTGCTTATGGTTAGCGCCTCCTGCGCTCCGCTTGTGGTTCGAGGTATAGGTCACATGGCAACTTGTTTCAGGGGCTGGCCCCCTCTCCCCCCAATGACACATTTGGTAAAATTTAAATATATGCGGAGAGCATATATGGTTAAGATTCACGCGTAGAGGAGTTGGTGCCCGCATAGGTTTGTTCGACGAAGGTCTTGTGTTCGACCTCGACCTGGTCCATCTCTTCCATAAACAAGAAAATTTGATATGCTGTGAGGGGGGCACGTGGCAGCCCCTGGCTGAGCCACATGCCTCCTCCTCATTGGTATACCCACGACCAATAAAAACATGCCAACACACACCACTACGCGCCAACCATAAAATTCCATTTGGTAGTCTACTATTCGCTAGTGGTACGATTGACTAGCCTATTGACTTGCCCAATCAGCATGCCACGTCAGCAGTACAGACAGTTGACTGGGCTCCCTATCTGCACATTTTTTTGCGAAATTCGCCTCTTTAGGAAAACATACAGAACATGTTTCTGAGGCCATACATAGTCCATTTCGCATGAAACGAGTTATGCCGGATTCAGAACGACAAACACTATATGGTCATTCAGGTTTAACGTCATTTTGAGAACTTTTATTTTTGAGCAAAAATGTAGCTTTTGATCACCTATGATCTCAACTTTCGATTCATATCCAAGGAATATGCCATCTCCATCATAATTTTCATATTCACGAAAATAGTCCCTATGGGGAGTCATATGAAAGGAGGCACCTAAGTTGAATTGCATGTGTGCTTGAAGAAGCCACACACACATCACCTCCCTCCTTTGAGTTATTCTCTTCTTTGTAGGGATCATCATAAAATCCCTTCCCTCTCTCAAAGCTTATAGATATGTAATTTTTCTTGAAATGCCATTATTTTCCACATTTTGAGCATATTTTTTCAAAATTTCCCAAATATCTAGATCTACCTCTATATTTACATCTCCCACTCAAAGACTTATTCTTGTTTCTATCCCGTGAATATCCTCTTACATATAAGGAATTTGTACTCCAAATTTCCATGTTTTTCCACCTCATCTCCTCCAACAATAGGGATGAGACCACATTATCAAAACTTAGAAGTAGTTGCATTACTACCTATGGTTACAATCAAACTATCCAATGAGTTTGGTAAAGAGAAAAGTAAATTGAAACACCTACCTTGATAATTTTTTTTAATATCAGTAGGAATTAACTAAATTTCCATGGCATTGAAGGCATTCATATGCTCCATAACTAAGTACACATCATTCATCATTAGGCTATACAACTTCTTCTACAGGAACAATTTGTTCACCAGAGACTTAGACAAATAATGGCCCCTAACTTATTACATAATGCCTTCACTGTAGCTTCTTCTGAAATATTCAATAATATTGCATTTGAGAGACAAAACAATATTCTTCCTTTTTCCTTCCGATCAAACTCGGTACATTATTCTATCAAGATCCCAATAAGTTAAAAACCTAAATCCATAACAATCCACTAATATTTGTCTACCATTTGAAGTTCCTCCACATTGAGATTTCACAACTCAAAGCTTTGCACATTAAATTTCTCAGTCTTTATTTTCATATTGATCACCATTATTTTCCAACATAAGAATCACCACTACATAGATCCCACTATAACAAAGTTGATCATAAACACAATATAATCAAACCCTTATCCACAAGGGAATCCCCCTTCAAGCTAATAACCACTCTAATACAAAATGTATCTTTTAAAATTGATATAGTAATGCAATGCATATCAAATTATTAAGAAATAGATAAGTAAAACAATGAAAATCACATATTACATGTAAAGTTACCTTGTAAACACAAATCGGGAAAACCAACAAACCATTTAGAGCTATAACTCTAACTTTTATCATCAATCAACTTCTCGTAGCATCCAAAACCACTAATCCATTAATCCAAGTAAGATTACAACCATATCTCCTTAACTAAAATTATTAAACTATGGGTTAAACCACCATGTGCCAAAAAATCTCCAAAAGTGAAAACTATGTGTCAAAAACTTCTAAATACAAATACCCACGGATACAAATACATCATTCATCAAAAACTTCTAAATACAAATAGTCCACTTAACTATGTTTATGCTAAGTATAACTAGGAATTGATTTAGAATGGATCACCCAATAAAATGTGAAGATTAATTAAATAAGATAACTTTTATTAAATTAAATATATATAAAAGTGGAGGAGATGGATCCTCCACGCTTACATATTGGCTTAACATGTGCCACACTTACATATTGCCATAAGCATGTTTCTCTTAAAGCTTTTTACATAATGGTTTTCCCACAGACAAAGTGGCCAAAGTTGTGTGAGTCTATGTTGATCCCATCTATTAATCAAAGTTTGTCTGATGTGCACAATATCATACATTTATGTTTGGAGACTCAGTTTAACTATGCTTGTGTTAAGTGTAACCAGGAACTGATTTAGAATGGATCACCCACTAAAATGTGAAGATTTATTAAATGATTTAGAATGGATCACCCAATAAAATGTGAAGATTTATTAAATAAGAAAGCATTTATTAAATTAAAAAAATATATAGGTGGAGGAAATGGATCCTCCACCCTTACCTATTGGCTTAACATGTGCCACACTTACATATTGCCATAAGCGTGTGGCACTTAAAGCCTTTTACATAATGGTTTTCCCACAGACAAAGAGGCCAAAGTTGTGTAAGTCTAATGTTGATCCCATCTATTATTCAAAGTTTGGCTGCTGTGCACAATATCATACATTTATGTTTGGCTGCTGTGCACAGGATTTCCAAATTCTCTATCTACCATTTTGCATTACATAACCTACCAGGTTACACAATATCTACCATTTTGCATTACATGAATTGCTCATGTAAGACATTGCTCTTACTTGCAAGAGGCACAAGGAGGTGCAGATACTCTCTTTGAAAAATGAACAAAATCATCTTAATTATGATCAAGAGCCCAAACAGTCGTTGATGGGCAGCTATATAAGACAGAACCTCTCTGGACTCGCCCCTCAACTCGCCCAGATTTACATAGATAGAAATGAGAATAATAGAAAGTAGACATAACAAAGGTTCTAACTCTTTCACTTTAAAAGTCAACCAAATGATCACAGGCAACGTCATCATACCAAATCTCAGAGGATGGGCAGCTATAATGGAGAGATCTTTTATCAACTCTCTCATCTCCCTTACAGAGTCTCTCGCCTGTTTGAAGATGAAAATAATAATCAAAATTGAAAATATACACAGGTATAGCAAACTTATGGTCTCTCTCGTTATCCCCATCTCTCTGGTCTTGGCAGCTGCACAAAGAGAAGATTGAAGTTATTAATGAATGGGCGAACTAAGTTTCAGAGCGGGGGCTGGATTAGACGGAATACTCAATTATATATGTAGTTTGAACATTGTTTGAATGAGAGAATAACGTGATATATTTCAAAGGAATAACTTGGATAGCAAAATTGTAAAGGCAAGACGAAGAATGAGAATACATGATTTTGACAAGAGAGGAAGCAAAAGAAAATGACATAATATGATATAACCCTAAAGGAATAACTTGGATATCAAAGAGGAAACGAAAGAAAATAACATAATATAAACCAAAGGAATAACTTGGTTAATACAAAAGTAAAATGGAAAATGAGGTTGCAAGATGAAGAAGGTCAATGAAATGGAAACTGAGATAACGTGATAAAGAATGCGTGGAATGGAAGAATGTGAATCGAACAGAAAGCAATAAGGTACTTATGGTAAATGACTGTATCGAAAAGGTAAGTGGATATTTTTTATAAAAATTTAAGTGGATGATTTTGATTATTATTATTATTTTTAAAAGGTTGGTTGGTTTTTGTTTTGTTTTTTTTGGGTATATAATTGAATAATTTAATATATATGTTGGAATTTTTTTTTCAGGATATGTAGCTTAGTCCTTAATCTATTTAAAGAGTTTTATGGAAAAACAATGTGCTCACTTATGATATAATTTAAAGGAATAACTTATATATCAAAAATCCTAGAGATATAATCCAAAGGAATAACTTACATATCAAAGATCCTAGGAAAAACTTGGATATCAAAAAGGAAACGAAATAAAATAACATAATATAAACCAAAGGAATAGCTTGGTTAATATAAAAGTAAAATGGAAAATGAGGTTGCAAGATGAAGAATGTCAATGAAATGGAAACAAAACAATCAATGTACACCTCATATAATTATATAAATGGTTATTTATATATAAACGGTTAGGAAATTTTCTTGAAATCTTCTTCCTTCATCAAAATATCTAGATAAAATGTAGATCATTACTAAATTATGAACCTACTGAATATCGGCCTAGTCGCAACCATATTAGAATTAGAAACCTTATAAAAAAACACTAAAAACTACATATGAGGAAGAAGAAGAAAAATTAGATAAAAAAATCATTAATCTTTCAGAATATTTTATTCGCAGTTTTACTAAGTCAATGGGATTTATTGAAATTGATGCGATAACATTCGGTTAAAAAAAAAACACATCCCACCAAAATTGAAAAACTAAAATAAAAAATCTTGCAAATCTATTTATAAATAGAGAACCCTTATTCAAATACATTATATAGAAACACATTATTAAACTATATAAACACATTATTGAATTATGCAGAAACGCATCATTGAATAATATTGTGGTCGAGTTCATGCTCATAGCCATGAAAATAAATGTTATAATGACATTTGATAACTTAAAAAATATCCCAGACATTAATAGAACAATATCATAAACACTACAAAATTGTAGTTGGCAATTTCACAAGGTTTTAACCAATTTACCTTTAAAGTGTAAGAATAATTAATATTACAACAGGCTTAAAATCTCATTTCACAAGGTTTTAACCAATTTACCTTCAAAGTGTAAGAATAATTAATATTACAACATGCTTAAAAGATAGATTTTAAGTGATTTTAGGTTATATTTGTACACACAAATTTAATGGAGTGAAGGAATAAAATACAGTTTTTAAACCTAACCTTTCCTTAAGTTGAAGAAGTAATTTTTTTCCTTTTCTAAATTTTATTTTATACGATACAATTTAGTTAATCAAACTCTTTAACACATAGAGTGAGAACATATTACTCATTTGATTTATAAAAATAGTATTCAACTTTGAGTATAATGGGTCCAAAGTAAGTTTATTGTGGTATTTTAAATCACAACTCTTAGTAATAGTGGCTGAGATTATATAAAAAAAACACGCATAGAAAAAAGTTGAATGGATAAGAATATATAAAATAAAAAAAATAAATAGTTAAAGAAAATGATTTGGATTTAAGATGTAAATTAAATAGAATATAGATTAAAATCAAAATATAGATGTACAATAAAACTAAATTTTAATTAATAAATAGAAATGTTGAAACTGTTTACATGCATGATAAAATAAATTAGTTTGAATGGTGGTAATTTATTTTTGAGAAGAGATGTGATGGTTATGCCCTTCCTGAATTATCTTACAATGAGACTTAAATGTATTTTTATCATGAAGAAACAATGAGAACCCCAAACATCTAAAACTCTAACTCTAGGAGATTAAGTGCCAACGGCTTATAGGCCCCGATGGGGTTAGTTGGAATGTTAGCTTCTTGGGGTCGTAACATTGGCCTTTGATCTTTGTTTCATGTGCATTATAACTTGTTAGAAAGATATACCCGAGGAGGACGAGTTTCAACTGGAAATATTCAATTCATGTTTGCATGTTTCCCCAAAAAAGGCAATTTGGGGCTTTAAAACAACTTTGGAAGTTCATGACTTGAAAACTGCCAAACTAGGAAAGTGCTGAAAATAGGAAATTGATAGGAAAGTGTGTTATGAGCCAAGTAGAATAGGTGGGTGGAAACCAATATCCACCTAGATCAATCCTCTCCCCCCCTTAGGAAGCAATGGTTCCCATTGCATCGAGTGCCTCCATGAAATGGGGAAACTTCTACTGAACTTGGTCCCTGGTGAGCCACTTGCTTTGGTGTAGGAGTTGGCTTGCTTTGACAACCTGACACAACTAGATCCTCTATTGGTGAGTGTTTTGAATCCGTGTTAGTGATTTGATTAGTTGTGGCTTGTTAAATGTAATCCAGGTTGAGCTTTGTTGGTGTTAGCTGTTTTGCAATTTCTGATGTGTTTAACAATGGTGGAAAGTAGGGTCAGAGGAGGTCCACATTAAACACTAGGTGTAGGCCAAGGAATGGGGGGATACTCAACTCAAAATAATTGTCACCTACCACCTTGGTTATGGTGTAAGGTCCATAGTGGATTGGCCGAAGCTTTCGATGGGCCTCGACAAAGTGTTCTTTCTGCAAATGTAACCAAACCTTATCTCCCAAATGAAAATTGTGTGTTTCCTGATGCTTATCATGTTGTTGTTTGTACTTAGCATTGAATTTGTGAAATATATCACGGACATGTTCAATGATGAATCTATTGAATTCGTTCAAAAAACTTGGTAGCTTTGTTGACTTCAAATTGAACATGTGTAGATTCTGCCTGGGTAGTTGCAAGGGGCAATGCAAGATCCATGGGACACAATGGTTGAAATACCAGGCCTACTTGGAAGGGGCTATGTTTATTTGAGCTATGAAGATACCTGTTATAACTGTGTTAGACATAGGAAATAATCTCATCCTATGTTCTTGTATGCTTGGAGTTGTACATTCACAATATGTGCACGATCATACTATTGATGACTTCTGTCTAACCATCAATCTCGGGATGGAAGGAAATGGACTTGGTGAGCTTGGTTTCCAACAATGACCAAAGGATTGACCATAATGCACTTAGGAATCTACTATCCCAATTTGATACCATGGTATGTAGAATCCCAAAATGTACCAACACTTGTTCAAAGAAGATCTTAGTAGTGGTTTCTGTTGTGATACTCTTCTTGTAGGCAACCAAAATAGCCATCCTATAAAATATCTCAACGATCACAAATACACTGTCTACCATGCTTGGTATGTTGAACCCTTAGTTAAACTAAGAGGGGGTGGAGAGGGGGGGGGGGGGGGGGTGGGGGGGTGAATCAGTTTAACACATTCATGGAATTTTAAAACTTTTTCATTAAGACTTATTTATACCTTCATTTCATGTTCAACTTAATATGTGAGTAATCTTAGAATGTGAGCAGCAAGTATTAATATAATGTAACAATAGACTTAATATGTGAGCAGCAAGTATTAAGCAGAATAGATATACCATATCAACACAGAGACATCATGCACATAGACACCAGATATAAGTGGAAACCCATAAAGGGAGAAAACCACATCTTATTATTGTTGTGATGCAAAGGCAAGCTCCAACTCCCTCTCACCACTGATTTTCTGTAGGCACCAACCTACAGGAGGCTCCTACCTCAATTCTGCAAGCTACAACTTGCAAGGAAGCTCCAACTCCCATCAATTTTCTGTAAGCACTAACCTACAGGAGGCTCCAACCTCAGTCAGCTACAACTGACATTTTATCAAGCTACAACTTGATGTGGAAGCACCAACACCCATTTATTTTCTACAGGCTACAAACTATAGGAGGCTCCTACCTCAATCAACTACAACTAACATCTATCAAGCTACAACTTGATAGGGAAGCTCCAACTTCCTTACTCTTTCAAAAGAAAAACACTTGTTGATTTACCTTGGATATCAGCTCTGTTTTATACCATATTCACTGTTGTGCATCAGTCTTAATATCTGCCTTATATCATTTCTGCATCTTCTCAGATTCACTATCAGCTCCTCCTTCTTCTCTGCCTCACTGCTTCATTTCTGCATTCTCTAACTTTTCACAGCATCTCATTCTGCTCCTCCTCCTTATCTTCTCTGCCTCAATTCAGTATTCTTCAACCTCTCTAACCTCTCTATGCATATCAAGGCGATATCATTTACAGAGATTTCCGTATGACTGTTAGCATTCCACAGGTAATTCGAAATGGACAGCCATACCTCCTTGCCTTTTGCCTTCTCATTTCTTTTACTAGCTCACTCAGAAAAATATAACTATATGTACTAATTTCAATATTACAGTGGGATTTTTGTTTTCCTCCGGAAACTTGCCAATGCATCACAAACAATATAAAATCAATTACAACATTTACATTCACATTTTCAGTTACATAAAAACAATTTCACTCAGCTCATTTTCTAGCCTTTGGCTTTGCTAGTTTTGTCCTTTCTGCTGCTGTTAAGAAACTGTTCTGCATACCTCTGCTGTTCACTGCAATTATGTATCTGCAACTGTCATGTAACTATTCTGCATACTCTGTTCACTGTCTTTTTCAGTTCTACATATTCTCCTGCTTTCTATGCTTGTACACTTGTCAAATTCATTCCTGTGCATATTCCTATTCACTGTGTATGTATACCTGTCGAGCCCACATTTTCATTCCTTTATCATGGAAACTTCTTTTATTAACTGAAGTACTTTGCCTGAGGTTCTTCTCTTTCAATTTATCTGTAGCTGAGCATTATAACCCCTTTCATTCTTATGTTCCGAAAACTATAATATATCAAATATAAGTCTTTTCTCTTTCATTTAAAACTCAACATATCTTACTGTTGGTTTCACGCATATATGACTTTATATAGAGCCAAATTATGACTCTATGGTCCGGTAACATATATTTTATCATATATCAGTCTTCGCTTGGGTTAACACTTTAACAACCCACCATATGATAATATTTCACATTCGGGGCCACAATTCAATCATGTGGAAAATTCACACTCATTCGAACTAACATTTGGGCTTCAATCTAATGTATCGCAGCTTATGTTCACACATATGGCCCACACTCATTTCATACTAGCTTCGCTTTATCATATAATATATATATACCTCGACATACATTACACTTTCACAAAGATTCGGATCAACACTCAAGACTTTGGAACAAGACTCAAGGTATTCGGGCCCACAATATCAAACCTTTTTCTATTTTCCAATGCGATTATTCGCAACTGAATACTTTCGATTGTGATTACTTCCCTTGCGATCATTCCGATGCGAATAATCGCAATCGCATTCTTCAAAGGTATGTTCCAATGTTTTGCTTTTTTTTTTCTATGCGATGGCCCACTTTGATGCCTTTTAAGTCGGAACTCAAACACATATGAATCACAGTTCATAAACACATCGGGTCCGCATTCTTTATCGCGATCACAATAGCGCAATCGCGTCCTCCAATAGATCGGTGCGATGAACAAAGGGTCCCACAAGGTTAATAATCTCTTTTTTCCATTCTATTTGCACATTCGGAATCAATTTGGGCTTAACCTTTGATAAAATAATATTTTATTGAATGTCAGCAGCTTTGACAGTATGCGGAAGTCATTTCTTTATATACCCACGGCTTTATAAACTTACCACTATTCAAGAGCCGAACTCTTAATATGATTTTAATATTCGAGGACCCATGTATTTTAATGTGTACCCCATACTCAATTTAATTCCTGTAAGGTTCAACTTGCCACATAATATATATATCACCATATATATATATATATATATATATATATATATATATATATATATTCCCCGAACCCAGTGTTAAGAAATATTAATAAACCTTGGGCTTTTAGTAAAGTGCTACGACTATGATATCTCAATATACATTACGCCTCCCATTCAAACATTATAATAAAACCCTAAGTCTTATCATAACATTAAATGGCTTTCACCCATCGGCTTTAATACTTTAACACCTATCACTCACTCGAAGGTTTAACTTCTATAACCCACGTATGTCAAACCCATATCCGAACTTTACAAACCTCAATGTGTTAACATAATGGTGCGACCCACATAACACATCCAACCTACATATAGCATTCTTATATGCACACTTGACTATAATATACCAACATTTCAATGGGTGTTAACCCCCGACTTCATGTAATGTTGACTTACCTTGATGATCCGACGGTTATAAGTTCATTGCGCTCCAACCGGATGGCCACCACCATCGATCTATGCCTTTATAAACCTCCAACCGACTTGTTGCATGATCACCATCAGATCTCCTTCGCTCAAGATCGAATGGTAACGACGAATATCGCGTTATTTCTTGTTCTGAGCTTTAATGTCTCAAAAGAACGCCATGAGCGTAGTTTTTATAAACCGCTCTTGGACATGTGGCAGCCAGCAACCCTAATCGCGTTTTTTCACCAAAAATTCCTTACCACTTTGTCAACGCACGATACCGTTGGTTTCTCGCACGCCGGTTTTACTATGTATTTCACGGTTCCGTTCCTCGCTGCTCCAGGTTTTTCTTCATTCCTTATAACTTCGATTCACGGGTTCTCCGCAGTAATTCAACAAAAGTCAAAAGCTCCACTATTCATCACGACAACCACAAATATTTTCTCTATCACAGTAGAGTTCCAAACATACAGTGGGTTCTATCTCGTCCGCAAACCCTGTTCTTGTCAATCTCGGTACTAAACAAAATTGCAATCTAGGTCTATGCAAATCGGATCCCTTGTCGATTTCCCTCAACAGAAGTCGATTGGAACCACTTCACACGGTGTTTGTTTATAGTTAAATCGTAGCCAAAGGATGTGGGTTCGATATGCATTCGGAACCATAAGTCTTCACACCGAGACTTGAACCATGTGGATCAGTGAAGATTAGGGGATGAAATTGATTCTTGCACAGGGTGTAATAACCCAGTCTCTTCCACAATTTAATTACTCAGAAAAGGGAGTCGAACCCTCTCTCCCACATTCAACACCCGACTCGATTCATGTTAAGGGTCTTACACAAAATTATTCCTTTCTTAGTGAGTTCACAATTTGATTTATCTTGGGGCACATCTAACTTGGCATATATATATAAACTGACACGAGTAGTCAAGGGCTTTATTAGAATCGATCCTTCCAGTGATCGATTCTCCCCATTTCTATTAAAATTAAACCACACAGTTACTCGCATAGACTCAAATCCTTCTCACACAGAATTACTGAATCAGTAAATAACACAGAGTTCGCAACTTAACCGCAGACTCAATATTTATCATATAAATTCGACCAAGAGACTCAAATCCTTCAGTTACAATTTCATGGCTGGCCAGATATTCAGTTTTATGGCCATTATCCTCCTACTTTGTTCCTGAAAAAGCTCTTTCACATAGAATACTATCTTTGTTTCATTTGCTTCCTAGGCTGCCTCTTTTCCTTGTCTGTTGCCTCTTTGCCATCTCCTTTGCTATCAATGACAACATTTCCAACAGTCACCCCCTTTGGCATTGATGGCAACACATCCACCAATAAGCCAATGCTTCCTCCAAGTCTTCCTCTACCTACCTTCTTTTAGAAGACCCTTTCTTCTATTCCCTGCTTTTCCTCCTCCTTTGACATCAATGGCAAAGGGTTGCACGTTTCTCAGTGTAGATTTTATCTTTGCACTTATTTTCTCTGAGTTGTGATTAGGCCTCCAGACTGGTGTAAAAGAGTTGTTGAGAGAACACTTTTATTGGATCAAAAACTAACATACTGAGAATGCTTCAAATATACTTTAGTCCCTAGCATGATCTTCATCAGAAATACATATCTGTTGAGGAAGATTGTAGATGGAATAAGTCTTCTTCTGCAATACACATCTGTAGACAACATCTGTTCAATTGCGACGATGCCAATATATCTTTTGTGGTTGTGGTTCACCTGTACTGCCGGTTATTGGTGATATGTGCTAGACTGTTGACAGAGATATTACTCTTAAAGACTGAAAGGTCCTTGTTGTTGTTGTGAACAATGAATCAAACCAAATCTTACAACTTGTTGTGAGAATAGGAAATATCTTTCAATATTAGAGGCCAAATGACTTTCCTGCGTATACAATGTATTTTCAAAACAAACCCTTGAGGCTTCAATGTATTAGTTAGTCTCACTTATCAATTATGCAATTTCCTTTATGACATAACTAATCCTTCATGCTTTCAATACTTTAACTGTTCTATTATGATGATCTTCAGAAAAACATATTCAAGATGTTTAGTTGAAATTTCAGCAAACAGACTTCACACGATGTTATGAATGAATTCAAGAGAGAGGCCTGATATATATACATATGTACTGTCTTTAGGAAGGCATGCAATTATATATAGAAAATGATACTGCTTCTATGCTCAATATACTACTTCAAGTATAAACAAGATACTGATCCTTTTGCCTTTTCAATGACCCTTTTATGCTTGGTGTATTCTTGCCATAATCCTTTGATCTTGAGGACCTGTACCATACCACTGCTCCACTGATAACACTCGATATTCTACTAATAAGCATGCTGCTTGTACCAAGTTCCAATTGATACTCCCTTGAAAAATTATGCAGAGATTTCACTTTAGCTTGCACATTAACCCATAATTAAGACATCCTTCATAAATTCTACTATTGAGCTTTCCACTGTTCACACCAATCATCATCAATATACTAAATCTGATCTTGACATCTTTAACCTTTTGTTTATTCTGTCATTCTGTTCAAAGGAATGTCACTGCATTTTCCTTTATAAGACTGCTCCAGAATCATTGCTGCTTTAAGTACATTTCAACGGTTGTTATAGCAACATTTCTCACCTTGACATGATTCATGATTGCTACATGGCTTTATGGGCACCCATTCCTACAGACTTGGACAAATTCACTTAAAAACAGTGGAAAATCCTTCATACGCGACTATGCCCGTGTTTTTCCGTCAACGGTCTTAACATAATGATCTTCGGGAAGACATCTTCAATTTCTTTACTAGGAATCTTCATCGGTAGATCACTCAAAGATTAATCACTCACTTAACTACATTCCACCAGGGGGAATTTTCATAGATGAATGATGTAATTACATAATGATGACAGGTTATTTTCTTACTCATCCTCCTTTAAGTGATTCATTGTTAGTTCTAGTAGTATGATGCATTCTGTGATCATCCTTTAATGTGCTGATATCTTCTTAGCTTATATTTTCATTGCTGATGTTTTCTCTATCATCATGGCTGCTTGCTGATTTTTCTCCTTCTATCAACTTGCTGTCTATTGTGTTTTTCAGGTGATTTTCTTCCTCTATAGTTCTCTGTTAGAGGAATTTTCTTTTCCTTCCTAATCTCATAGCTGTTCTCATTCCAAGGAGCTCTTCTTAGACTACTTTCATGGGGACTGTTTATGGGCTGCTCTCCGCCTGAGATGTTGCTTCATATTTATCACTTGGTTGGATATTTGCTTTGTTTTCTAGAGCATCTCCCCCTGAGACTATGATGTTTTAATTATGTTATTGAGATAATAGGCTCCCCCTTTCTCTTTTCCTTCCATACTTTATTGAGGTTCATCATAATGTCTACACTCCTATTTGATTCATAGCTTTGTTTGATTTGATTAGATTCCATCCTCTGTCTAGATTTCTTTAGTGTATATGGTAGATTACAGTCCTTTGCTTTGTGACCATGCTTGAGGCATACATAACATATTATTTGATCAATGTACATTTGAGCTGATGTATTATATTTTGCTCCCCTTTTTGAATACAATTTACATTCAACAGATTTATGTCCAAAATTATTGCATGCATAACAGTAGCCATGGAAATAATTTTTGTACTTGGTGAAAGATTGTCTTTTCCATTTGCTTGCTTGAGGGGTTCTTCTCTTTTGCTACATCCTTTGTTGGTTGGATTGGGTTTTCTTTGTCTTACAATATGCTGCAGTATGTCTGTGTTTGTGGCAGGAAAAACAAGTGATGCTTCCCATAGGAGGAAAGAATTTTCTTTGACATCTTCCAAATTTATTCAATTCAATTTCAAGAGTGTGAGAGCCTTTTTCAGCTGACTGTTTCATCCTCTCATTCTCTGTCCTTCCATGTTGCTGCTTGATTCTATTTGTTTCTTCACAAATCCTGTTCTTGCTGGCTTCCATTTTTGTAGGAATCTGTTGAGCTGCTTCACTGTCCTTTACTGCTTTTACAAAAATGACATTCATGTTATCTTCAACCTTGGACTTACTGGTTTCTCCTTCATATCCTATACCAGACTTTATGAGAGGTGACCTTTGAGCCTTTAGAATCTGGTCCAACTGTTCAGAGCTTTTCCTTGTAGGTGTGTTCATTAATGATTCTCTTTGGTATTTTTCTAATTTCTTTCTTAGGCACACTATTTCTTGTTCCAATTTTTCACATTCCATACTTTTCTCTCTCATTTGTTGCAGCAGAGTGTCTTCTACTTTCCTTGCTTCTTCAAGCTGTGTCTTTAGGTCAACAATCTCTTTCTTATCTTCATACTCTTTCTCACCACAAATTTTCACCAATGTCTTCAGGTCTTTGTTTTCATTCTTCAGTCTTTCTATTTCAGTCAAGACTGTGTCAAGTTTGGATTTTTCCTCAGCTGCAATTTCTTCTTGGTTCTTACTACCATTCACACTAGCAGGTACCTCATTTGATTGAACATTTTCCTTTTGACATGAAATTTTCTTTTTCTTAATTCTCTTCTCCTTCTTGACAATGCAGTCCTTTGTGTCTACTTCATGCATGAAATGAAATCTGTCCCAAATTTCTTTTGCAGAGGTTAAATCCGTTATTAACTCAAGATCCTTGTTATGAATATTGTTATATATCACACATTTTGCCTTGGCATTCCTCTATTGTTCTTGCACCGAGGGAGAGTCCGTGCAGTAACCATCACATACAAGTTTCCATACCTCAGGTTCATAAGCCATTAAACCTGTTTTAACCTTATCTCTCCATTCAGGAAAGTTTGTAGTATTTAGCACGATCACATTTTGATAGTACATGACTCAACCAGATCTCCTTCAAGCTATTAGGCTTACACCAAAGGAACCGGCTTTGATAACAATTGTTGAACCCTTAGTTAAACTGAGAGGGGGGGGGGGGGGGTGAATCAGTTTAACACATTCATGGAATTTTAAAACTTTTTCATTAAAACTTATTTACACCTTCATTTCAAGTTCAAATTAATATGTGAGTAATCTTAGAATGTGAGTAGCAAGTATTAATATAATGTAACAATAGACTTAATATGTGAGCACCGAGTATTAAGCAGAATAGATATACCATATCAACACAGAGACATCATGCACATAGACACCAGATATAAGTGGAAACCCATAAAGGGAGAAAACCACATCTTATTATTATTGTGATGCAAAGGCAAGCTCCAACTCCCTCTCACCACTGATTTTCTGTAGGAACCAACCTATAGGAGGCTCCTACCTCTATTCTGCAAGCTACAACTTGCAAGGAAGCTCCAACTCCCATCAATTTTCTGCAGGCACTAACCTATAGGAGGCTCCAACCTCAGTCAGCTACAACT
The DNA here is from genome assembly GCA_034641835.2 of Pinus albicaulis. Lineage (NCBI taxonomy): Eukaryota > Viridiplantae > Streptophyta > Pinopsida > Pinales > Pinaceae > Pinus > Pinus albicaulis. The sequence goes on along the minus strand of CM076578.1, from coordinate 161,859,246 downwards.
GAAATTTTATCAAGCTACAACTTGATGTGGAAGCACCAACTCCCATCTATTTTCTGCATGCTACAACCTACAGGAGGCTCCTACCTCAGTCAGCTACAACTGACATCTATCAAGCTACAACTTGATAGAGAAGCTCCAACTTCCTTGCTCTTTCAAAAGAAAAACACTTGCTGATTTACCTTGGATATCAGATCTGTTATGTACCATATTCACTGCTATGCATCAGTCTTCATATCTGCCTTATATCATTTCTGCATCTTCTCAGATTCACTATCAACTCCTCCTTCTTCTCTACCTCACTGCTTCATTTCTGCATTCTCTAACTTTTCACAGCATTTCGTTCTACTTCTCCTTCTTCTTATCTTCTTTGCCTCAATTCAACATTCTCCAACCTCTCTAACCTCTCTATGCATATCAAGGTGATATCATTTATAGAGATTTTCGTATGAATGTTAGCATTCCACAGGTAATTCGAAATGGACAACCATACCTCCTTGCCTTCTGTCTTCTCATTTCTTTTACCAGCTCACTCAGAAAAATATAACTATATGTACTAATTTCAATATTACAGTGGGATTTTTGTTTTCCTCTGGAAACTTGCCAATGCATCATAAACAATATAAAATCAATTACAACATTTACATTCAGATTTTCAGTTACATAAAAAATTTCACTCAACCCATTTTCTAGCCTTTGGCTTTGCTGGTTTTGTCCTTTCTACTGTTGTTAAGAAACTGTTCTGCATACCTCTGCTGTTCACTGCAATTGTGTATCTACAGTTGTCATGTAACTATTCTTCATACTCTGTTCACTGTCTTTTTTAGTTCTGCATATTCTCCGGCTTTTTGTGCTTGTACACCTGTCAAATTCATTCCTGTGCATATTCCTGTTCACTGTGTATGTATACCTGTCGAGCCCACATTTTCATTCCTTTATCATGGAAACTTCTTTTATTAACTGAAGCACTTTTCCTGAGGTTCTTCCCTTTCAATTTATCTGCAGCTGAGCATTATAACCCCTTTAATTCTTATGTTTCAGCAACTATAATATATCAAATATAAGTCTTTTCTCTTTCATTTAAAACTCAACATATCTTACTGTTGGTTTCACGCATATATGACTTTATATAGAGCCAAATTATGACTCTATGTTCTGGTAACATATATTATATCAGATATCATTCTTCACGTGGATTAACACTTTAACAACCCACCATATGATAGTATTTCACCTCCGGGGCCACAATTCAATCATGTGGAAAATTCACACTCATTCGAACTAACATTTGGGCTTCAATCTAATGTATCGCAACTTATGTTCGCACATATGGCCCACACTCATTTCATACTAGCTTCGCTTTATCATATTATATATATACCTCGACATACATTACACTTTCACAAAGATTCGGATCAACACTCAAGACTTTGGAACAAGTCTCAAGGTATTCGGGCCCACAATATCGAACCTTTTTCTATTTGCCGATGCGATTATTCGCAACTTAATACTTCCGATTGCGATTACTTCCCTTGAGATCGTTTCGATGCGATTAATCGCAATCGCATTCTTCAAAGGTATGTTCCAATGTTTTGCTTCTTTTTTTTTTCGATGCGATGGACCACTTTGATGCTTTTTAAGCCGAAGCTCAAACACATATGAATCATTAGGGGAGTTTTTAGGTCTAAAATGGACCTCCTAAGGAAATAATAAAATAATATCTAAATCAATAAAATAATATTTATGAATTTGCAATTCACTTTTTGTACCACAATCAATGTAACCATGGTTAAATTCAATTCAAAAGTTGTACCAAAATAAAATTAATAAAAAAATTGTATTGATGTGACTATAAATAAGAATGAGTTTCTCAAGAAAAATTCATTATCATTGAACAACTAATGCATTTGTCATTTGTACTTAAATAACTTAAAATAAAATATAAATATATATTCATAAATTATTAATTATATAATATGTTATTAATTAAAATTTATATTATTTAAATTGTATAATAACATGTAATCAATGTACTATATAAAAATAATATAATAGATGTAATATATTATTTGATGTATGAATTTTATTCAAAAAATGTGAAATGACATTTATTGTGAGTACTTTACTTTGACTTTAAAAGTACTTAGAGCACTACCATGGTTAACCATGAAAATAATATAATAAATGTAATATATTATTTTGTGTATGAATTTTATTCAAAAAAATGTGAAATGACATTTATTATGAGTACTTTACTTTGACTTTAAAAGTACTTAGAGCACTACCATGGTTAACCATGAGCTTTTATCCACCATTGAGAATGTGACAAGTAACTACCTTTAACTCGAGCAATGCCACCTCAACCATTAGGGATGATGTCATCCCCTAAAATGTGATTGGTTCTCATAAAGTGAATTTTGATTGTACATTTTCCTTAGGAGGCCCATTTTAGACCTCAAAATTCCCTTAATGCATAGTTCATAAACACATCGGGTCCGCATTCTTTATCGTGATCGCAATATCGCAATCGCGTCCTCCAACAGATCGATGCGATGAACAAAGGGTCCCACAGGGTTAATAAAATCTTCTGTCCATTCTATTTACACATTCAGAATCAATTCGAGCTTAACCTTTGATAAAATAACATTTTATTGAATGTCGACAGCTTTGACAGTATGCGGAAGTCATTTCTTTATATACCCACGGCTTTATAAACTTACCACTGTTCAAGAGCCGAACTCTTAATATGATTTTAATATTCAAGGACCCAGGTATTTTTATGTGCACCCCATACTCAATTTAATTCCTGTAAGGTTCGACTTGCCACATAATATATATATCCCCATATATATATATATATATATATATATATATATTCCTCGATCCCAGTGTTAAGAAATATTTATAAACCTTGGGCTTTTAGTAAAGTGCTACGACTATGATATCTCAATATACATTATGCCTCCCATTCAAACATTATAATAAAACCCCGAGTATTATCATAACATTAAACGGCTTTCACCCATCGGCTTTAATAATTTAACACCTATCACTCACTCGAAGGTTTAACTTCTATAACCCATGTTTGTCAAACCCATATCCGAACTTTACAAACCTCAATGTGTTAACATAATGGTGCGACCCACATAACACGTCCAACCTACATATAGCATTCTTATATGCGCACTCGACTATAATATACCAACATTTCAATGGGTGTTAACCCCCGACTTCATGTAATAACGTAAGGCCACAGTGTTGACTTACCTCGACGATTCGACGGTTATAAGTTCATCGCTCTCCAACCGGATGACCACCACCATCGATCTATGCCTTTATAAACCTCCAACCGACTTTTTGCATGATCACCATCGGATCTCCTTTGCTCAAGATCGAATGGTAACGACAAATATCGCGTTATTTCTTGTTCCGAGCTTTAATGTCTCAAAAGAACGCGATGAGTGCAGTTTTTATAAACCGCTCTTGGACACGTGGCAGCCAGTAACCCTAATCGTGTTTTTTCACCAAAAATTCCTTACCACTTTGTCTACGCGCGATACCAATGGTTTCTCGCACGCCGGTTTTACTGTGTATTTCACGGTTCCGTTCCTCACCACTCCAGGTTCCGTTTCATTCCTTATAACTTCGATTCATAGGTTCTCTGCAGTAATTCAATAAAAGTCAAAAGCTCCACTATTCATCACGGAAACCACAAATATTTTCTCTTTCACAGTAGAGTTCCAAACATACAGTGGGTTCTATCTCGTCCGCAAACCCTGTTCTTGTCAATCTCGGTACTAAACACAATTTCAATCTAGGTCTATGCAAATCGGATACCTTGTCGATTTCCATCAACAGAACACAATTGGAACCACTTCACACGGTGTTTGTTTATAGTTAAATCATAGCCAAAGGATGTGGGTTCGATATGCATTCAGAACCATAAGTCTTCACACCAAGACTTGTACCATGTGGATCAGTGAAGATTAGGGGACGAAATTGATTCTTGCACAGGGTGTAATAACCTAGTCTCTTCCACAATTTAATTACTCAGAAAAGGGAGTCGAACCCTCTCTCGCACATTTAACACCCGACTCGATTCACATTAAGGGTCTTACACAAAATTCTTCCTTTCTTAGTGAGTTCACAATTCGATTTATCTTGGGGCACATCTAACTTGGCATATATATATAAACTGAGACGAGCAGTCAAGGGCTTTATTAGAATCGATCCTTCCAGTGAGTGATCGATTCTCCCCATTTCTATTCAAATTAAACCACACACTTACTCGCAGAGACTCAAATCCTTCTCACATAGAATTACTGAATCAGTCAATAACACAGAGTTCACAACTTAACCACAAACTCAATATTTATCATATAAATTCGACCAAGAGACTCAAATCCTTTAGTTACAATTTCATGGCTAGCTAGATATTCAGTTTGATGGCCATTATCCTCCTACTTTGTTCTTGAAAAATATCTTTCACATAGAATACTGTCTTTGTTTCATTTGCTTCCTACTCTGCCTCTTTTCCTTGTCTGCTGCCTCTTTGCCATCTCCTTTGCTATCAATGACAACATTTCTAATAGTCTCCCCCTTTGGCATTGATGGCAACACATCCACCAATAAGCAAATGCTTCCTCCAAGTCTTCCTCTGCCTAGCTTCTTTTAGAAGACCCTTTCTTCTATTCCCTGCTTTTCCTCCCCCTTTGACATCAATGGAAAAGGGTTGCACATTTCTCAATGTAGATTTTATCTTTGCACTTCTTTTCTCTGAGTTGCGTTTAGGCCTCCAGACTCGTGTAAAAGAGTTGTTGAGAGAACACTTTTATTGGATCAAAAACTAACATACTGAGAATGCTTCAAATATACTTTAGTCCCTAGCATGATCTTCATCAGAAATACATATTTGTTGAGGAATATTGTAGATGGAATAAGTCTTCTTCTGCAATACACATATGTAGACAACATCTGTTCAATTGTGATGATGCCAATATATCTTTTGTGGTTGTGGTTCACCTGTACTGCTGGTTATTGGTGATATGTGCTAGACTGCTGACAGAGATATTACTCTTAAAGACTGAAGGGTCCTTGTTGCTGTTGTGAACAATGAATTAAACCAGAGCTTACAGCTTATTGTGAGAATAGGCAATATCTTTCAATATTAGAGGCCAAATGACTTTCCTGCTTATACAATGTATTTTCAAAACAAACCCTTGAGGCTAGATACATTCAGTGTATTATTTAGTCTTACTTATCAATTATGCAATTTCCTTTATGACATAACTAATACTTCATGCTTTGAATACTTTAACTGTTCTATTATGATGATCTTCAACAAAACATATTCAAGATGTTTAGTTGAAATTTCAACAAACATACTTCACACGGTGTTATGAATGAATTCAAGAGAGAGGCCTGATATATATATATATATATATATATATATATATATACTATCTTCAGGAAGGCATGCAATTATATATAGAAAATGATACTGTTTCTATGCTCAATATACTACTTCAAGTATAAACAAGATACTGATCCTTTTTCCTTTTCAATGACCCTTTTATGCTTGGTGTATTCTTGCCATAATCCTTTAATCCTGAGGACCTGTACCATACCACTGCTCCACTAATAACACTCGATATTCTAATGATAGGCATGCTGCTTGTACCAAGTTCCAATTGATACTCCCTTGACAAATTATGCAGAGATTTCACTTTAGTTTGCACATTAACCCATAATTAAGACATCCTTCATAAATTATACTATTGAGCTTTCCACTGTTCACACCAATCATCATCAATATACTAAATCTGATCTTGACATCTTTAACCTTTTGTTTATTCTGTCATTCTGTTCAAAGGAATGTCACTGCATTTTCCTTTCTAAGACTGCTCCGGAATCATTGTTGCTTTAAGTACATTTCAACGGTCTTAACATAATGATCTTCGGGAAGACATCTTCAATTTCTTTACTAGGAATCTTCATGGGTAGATCACTCAAAAATTAATCACTCACTTAACTGCATTCCACCAGGGGGACTTTTCATAGATGAATGATGTAATTACATAATGATGACAGGCTCTTTTCTTACTCTTCCTCCTTTAAGTGATTCATTGTTAGTTCTAATAGTATGATGCATTATGTGATCATCCTCTAATGTGTTGATACCTTCTTAGCTTATATGTTCATTGCTGATGTTTTCTCTATCATCATGGTTGCTTGCTGCTTTTTCTCCTTCTATCAACTTGCTGGCTATTGTGTGTTTCAGGTGATCTTCTTCCTCTATAGTTCTTTGTTAGAGGAATTTCCTTTTCCTTCCTAATCTTATAGTTGTTCTCATTCCAAGGAGCTCTTCTTAGACTACTTTCATGGGGACTGTTTATGGGCTGCTCTCCCCTGAGATGTTGCTTCATATTTATCACTTGGTGGATATTTGCTTTGTTTTCTAGAGCAGCTCCCCCTGAGACTATGATGTTTTCATTATGTTATTGAGATAATAGGCTCCTCCTTTCTCTTTTCCTTCCATACTTTATTGGGGTTCATCATAATGTCTGCACTCCTATTTGATTCATAGCTTTGTTTGATTTGATTAGATTCCATCCTCTGTCTAGAGTTCTTTAGTGTATATGGAAGATTACAGTCCTTTGCTTTGTGACCACGCTTGAGGCGTACATAAGATATTATTTGATCAATGTACATTTGAGCTGATGTATAATATTTTGCTCCCCTTTTTGAATACAATTTATATTCAACAGATTTATGTCCAAAATTATTGCATGCATAATAGTAGCCATGGAAATAATTTGTGTACCTGGTGAAAGATTGTCTTTTCCATTTGCTTGCTTAAGGGGTTCTTATCTTTTGCTGCATCCTTTGCTGGTTGGACTGGGTTTGCTTTGTTTTACAATATGCTAAAGTATGTCCTTGTTTGTGGCAGGAAAAACAAGTGATGCTTCCCATAGGAGGAAAGAATTTTCTTTGACATCTTCCAAATTTATTCAATTCAATTTCAAGAGTGTGAGAGCCTTTTTCAGCTGACTGTTTCATCCTCTAACTCTCTGTCCTTCCATGTTGCTGCTTGATTCTATTTGTTTCTTCACAAATCCTATTCTTTCTGGCTTCCATTTTTGTAGGAATCTGCTAAGCTGCTTCACTGTACTTTATTGCTTTTACAAAAATGACATTCTTGTTATCTTCAACCTTGTACTTACTGGTTTCTCCTTCATATCCTATACCATCCTTTATGAGAGGTGACCTTTGAGCCTTTAGAATCTGGTCCAACTGTTCAGAGATTTTCATTGTAGGTGTGTTCATTAATATTCTCTTTGGGCTTTTTCTAATTTCTTTCTTAGGCACACTATTTCTTGTTCCAATTTTTCACATTCCAGACTTTTCTCTCTCATTTTTTGCAGCAGAGTGTCTTCTACTTTCCTTGCTTCTTCAAGCTGTGTCTTCAGGTCAACAATCACTTTCTTATCTTCATACTCTTTCTCATCACAAATTTCCACCAATGTCTTCAGGTATTTGTTTTCATTCTTCAGTCTTTCTATTTTAGTCAAGGCTGTGTCAAGTCTGGCTTTTTCCTCAGCTGCAATTTCTTCTTGGTTCTTATTACCATTCACACTAGCAGGGACCTCATTTGATTGAAAATTTTCCTTTTGACATCAATTTTTCTTTTTCTTAATTCTCTTCTCCTTCTTAACAATGCAGTCCTCTGTGTCTACTTCATGCATGAAATGTAATCTGTCCCAAATTTCTTTTGCAGAGGTTAAATCCATTATTAACTCAATATTCTTGTTATGAAGATTGTTATATATCACACATTTTGCCTTGGCATTCTTCTATTGTTCTTGCACCAAGGGAGAGTCTATGCAGTAACCATCACATACAAGTTTCCATACCTCAGGTTCATAAGCCATTAAACCTGTTTTAACCTTATCTCTCCATTCAGGAAATTTTGTAGTATTTAGCAACGGCACATTTTTATAGTCCATGACTCAACCAAATCTCCTTCAAGCTATTAGGCTTACACCAAAGGAACCAGCTTTGATACCAATTGTTGAACCCTTACTTAAACTGAGAGGGGTGGGGGGTGAATTAAGACATTCATGGACTTTTAAAACTTTTCCATTAAAACTTATTTACACCTTCATTTCATGTTCAACTTAATATGTGAGTAATCTTAGAATGTGAGCAGCAAGTATTAAGCAGAATAGATATACCATATCAACACAGAGACATCATGCACATAGACAGTAGATATAAGTGGAAACCCATAAAGGGAGAAAACCACATCTTATTATTGTTGTGATGCAAAGGCAAGCTCCAACTCCCTCTCACCACTGATTTTCTGTAGGCACCAACCTATAGGAGGCTCTTACCTCAATTCTACAAGCTACAACTTGCAAGGAAGCTCCAACTCCCATCAATTTTCTGCAGGCACTAACCTACAGGAGGCTCCAACCTTATTCAGCTACAACTGAAATTTTATCAAGCTACAACTTGATGTGGAAGCACCAAATCCCATCTATTTTCTGCAGGCTACAACCTACAGGAGGCTCCTACCTCAGTCAACTACAACTGACATCTATCAAGCTAGAACTTGATAGGGAAGCTCCAAATTCCTTACTATTTCAAAAGAAAAACACTTGCTGATTTACCTTGGATATCAGCTCTGTTCTGTACCATCTTCACAGTCGTGCATCAGTCTTCATATCTGCCTTATATCATTTCTGCATCTTCTCAGATTCACTATCAGCTCCTCCTTCTTCTTATCTTCTTTGCCTCAATTCAAAATTCTCCAACCTCTCTAACCTCTCTATGCATATCAACGTGATATCATTTATAGAGATTTCCGTATGACTGTTAGCATTCCACATGTAATTCGAAATGGACAGCCATACCTCCTTGCCTTTTTCCTTCTCATTTATTTTACCAACTCACTCAGAAAAATACAACTATATGTACTAATTTCAATATTACAGTGGGATTTTTGTTTTCCTCCAGAAACTTTCCAATGCATCACAAATAATATAAAATAAATTACAACATTTACATTCACATTTTCAGTTACATAAAAACAATTTCACTTAGCCCATTTTCTGGCCTTTGGCTTTCCTAGTTTTGTCCTTTCCGTTGTTGTTAAGAAACTGTTCTACATACCTTTGCTGTTCACTGTAATTTTGTATCTGTAGCTGTCATGTAACTGTTCTGCATACTCTGTTCACAGTCTTTTTCAGTTCTGCATATTCTCCTGCTTTCTGTGCTTGTACACCTGTCAAATTCATTCCTGTGCATATTCCTGTTCACTGTGTATATATACCTGTCGAGCCCACATTTTCATTCCTTTATCACGGAAACTTCTTTTATTAACTGAAGCACTTTGCCTGAGGTTCTTCTCTTTCAATTTATCTGCAGCTGAGCATTATAACCCCTTTCATTCTTATGTTTCGGAAACTATAATATATCAAATATAAGTCTTTGCTCTTTCATTTAAAACTCAACATCTCTTACTGTTGGTTTCACACATATATGACTTTATATAGAGCCAATTTATGACTCTATGGTTCGGTATCATATATTATATCAGATATCAGTCTTCGCGTGGGTTAACACTTTAAAAACCCACCATATGATAGTATTTCACATTCGGGGCCACAATTCAATCATGTGGAAAATTCACACTCATTCGAACTAACATTCGAGCTTCAATCTAATGTATCACAGCTTATGTTCACACATATGGCCACACTCATTTCATACTAGCTTCGCTTTATCATATAATATATATATATACCTCGACATACATTACACTTTCACAAAGATTCATATCAACACTCAATACTTTGGAACAAGACTCAAGGTATTCTAGCCCACAATATCGAACCTGTTTCTATTTTCCGATGCGATTATTCGCAACTGAATACTTTTGATTGCGATTACTTCCCTTGCAATCGTTCCGATGCAATTAATCGCAATCACATTCTTCAAAGGTATGTTCCAATGTTTTTCTTTTTATTTTTTTATTTTTTCAATGCGATGGCCCACTTTGATGCCTTTTAAGCTGGAACTCAAACACATATGAATCACAGTTCATAAACACATAAGGTCCGCATTCTTTATCGCGATCACAATATCGCAATCGTGTCCTCCAACAAATCGGTGCGATGAACAAAGGGTCCCACAGGGTTAATAAACCCTTCTGTCCATTCTATTTACACATTCATAATCAATTCGGGCTTAACCTTTGATAAAATAACATTTTATTGAATGTCGGAAGCTTTGACAGTATGCGGAAGTCATTTCTTTATATACCCACCGCTTTATAAACTTACCACCGTTCAAGAGCTAGCCAAACTCTTAATATGATTTAACATCTGGGTAGTAATATATATGTTAATTTACATCCCTATGTCAATTTAATTCTGTGGCTTACTTGCCACATAAATATTATATACATCACCACATATATATATATATCTATATATATATATATATATATATATATATATATATATATATATTCCTCGATCCTAGTGTTAAGAAATATTAATAAACCTTGGGCTTTTAGTAAAGTGCTACGACTATGATATCTCAATATACATTACGCCTCCCATTCAAACATTATAATAAAACCTGAAGTCTTATCATATCATTAAATGGCTTTCACGCATTGGCTTTAATACTTTAACACCTATCACTCACTCGAAGGTTTAACTTCTATAACCCACGTATGTCAAACCCATATCCGAACTTTACAAACCTCAATGTGTTAGCATAATGGTGCGACCCACATAACACGTCCAACCTACATATAACATTCTTATATGCACACTCGACTATAATATACCAACATTTCAATGGGTGTTAACCCCCGACTTCATGTAATAATGCAAGGCCACAGTGTTGACTTACCTCGACGATCCGACGGTTATAAGTTCATCGTGCTCCAACTGGATGGCCACCACCATCTTTCTATGCCATTATAAACCTCCAACCGACTTGTTGCATGATCACCATTGGATCTCCTCCGCTCAAGATCGAACGGTAACGATGAATATCACGTTATTTCTTGTTCCGAGCTTTAATGTCTCAAAATAATGCGATGAGCATGGTTTTTATAAACTACTCTTGGACACGTGGCAACCAACAACCCTAATTGTATTTTTTCACCAAAAATTCCTTACCACTTTTTCAACGCGCGATACTGCTAGTTTTGCGCACGCCAGTTTTACTGTGTATTTCACGGTTCTGTTCCTCGCCGCTCTAGGTTCCATTTCATTCCTTATAAATTCGATTCACGGTTTCTCCGCAGTAATTCAACAAAAGTCAAAAGCTCCACTATTCATCACGACAACCACAAATATTTTCTCTATCTCAGTAGAGTTCCAAACATACAGTGGGTTCTATCTCGTCCACAAACCCTGTTCTTGTCAATCTTGGTACTAAACACAATTGCAATCTAGGTCTATGCAAATCGGATCCCTTGTCAATTTCCCTCAACAGAAGTTGATTGGAACCACTTCACATAGTGTTTTTTTATAGTTAAATCGTAGCCAAAGGATGTGGGTTCGATATGCATTCAGAACCATAAGTCTTCACACCGAGACTTGAACAATGTGGATCAGTGAAGATTAGGGGACGAAATTGATTCTTGCACAGGGTGTAATAACCCAGTCTCTTCCACAATTTAATTACTCAGAAAAGGGAGTCGAACCCTCTCTCGCACATTCAACACCTAACTTGATTCACATTAAGGGTCTTACACAAAATTCTTCCTTTCTTAGTGAGTTCACAATTCGATTTATCTTGGGGCACATATAACTTGGCATATATATATATATATATATATATATATATATATATATATATATATATATATATATATATATATATATATATACATATATATATATAAACTGACACGAGCAGTCAAGGGCTTTATTAGAATCGATCCTTCCAGTGATCAATTCTCCCCATTTCTATTCAAATTAAACCACACAGTTACTCATAGAGACTCAAATCCTTCTCACACAAATTATTGAATCTGTAAATAACACAGAGTTCACAACTTAACCGCAGACTCAATACTTATCATATAAATTCGACCAAGAGACTCAAATCCTTCAGTTACAATTTCATGGCTGGCCAGATATTCAGTTTGATGGCCATTATCCTTCTCCTCTGTTCCTGAAAAAGCTCTTTCACATAGAATACTATATTTGTTTCATCTGCTTCCTAGGCTACCTCTTTTCCTTGTCTGCTGGCTCTTTGCCATCTCCTTTGCCATCAATGACAACATTTCCAACATGGTAGAAGGAAGGCCAACCATATAGTTGTTACATGTCATTTTTTCACCATGGAAAATGACCGTCAATATGGATCTTTCATTATTCATCAATGTGTTCCAGAACATTCCTCTGCAAGGCTAGAAGCTAAAAAATCCTAAAGAAAATGAAAATTCTGGATTACAAGGTCTAAAAACCCACTTTTAGTCACCTGCACATTTTCCTAGGCAAATTCTGCACATACACAGATTTGACCATTACACCTAGCGCAAAAGTGTGCTTTTTCATGTTGGTAAATGACCATACACAGATTTGACCATTTCAGAGTCGAACCCTCTCTCCCACATTCAACACCCGACTCGATTCATGTTAAGGGTCTTACACAAAATTATTCCTTTCTTAGTGAGTTCACAATTTGATTTATCTTGGGGCACATCTAACTTGGCATATATATATAAACTGACACGAGTAGTCAAGGGCTTTATTAGAATCGATCCTTCCAGTGATCGATTCTCCCCATTTCTATTAAAATTAAACCACACAGTTACTCGCAGAGACTCAAATCCTTCTCACAAAGAATTACTGAATCAGTAAATAACACAGAGTTCACAACTTAACCGTAGACTCAATATTTATCATATAAATTCGACCAAGAGACTCAAATCCTTCAGTTACAATTTCATGGCTGGCCAGATATTCAGTTTTATGGCCATTATCCTCCTACTCTGTTCCTGGAAAAGCTCTTTCACATAGAATACTATCTTTGTTTCATTTGCTTCCTAGGCTGCCTTTTTTCCTTGTCTTTTGCCTCTTTGCCATCTCCTTTGCTATCAATGACAACATTTCCAACAGTCTCCCCCTTTGGCATTGATGGCAACACATCCACCAATAAGCCAATGCTTCCTCCAAGTCTTCCTCTACCTACCTTCTTTTAGAAGACCCTTTCTTCTATTCCCTGCTTTTCCTCCCCCTTTGACATCAATGGCAAAGGGTTGCACGTTTCTCAGTGTAGATTTTATCTTTGCACTTATTTTCTCTGAGTTGTGTTTAGGCCTCCAGACTGGTGTAAAAGAGTTGTTGAGAGAACACTTTTATTGGATCAAAAACTAACATACTGAGAATGCTTCAAATATACTTTAGTCCCTAGCATGATCTTCATCAGAAATACATATCTGTTGAGGAAGATTGTAGATGGAATAAGTCTTCTTCTGCAATACACATCTGTAGACAACATCTGTTCAATTGTGACGATGCCAATATATCTTTTGTGGTTGTGGTTCACCTGTACTGCCGGTTATTGGTGATATGTGCTAGACTGCTGACAGAGATATTGCTCTTAAAGACTGAAAGGTCCTTGTTGTTGTTGTGAACAATGAATCAAACCAGAGCTTACAACTTGTTGTGAGAATAGGAAATATCTTTCAATATTAGAGGCCAAATGACTTTCCTGCGTATACAATGTATTTTCAAAACAAACCCTTGAGGCTTCAATGTATTAGTCAGTCTCACTTATCAATTATGCAATTTCCTTTATGACATAACTAATCCTTCATGCTTTCAATACTTTAACTGTTCTATTATGATGATCTTCAGAAAAACATATTCAAGATGTTTAGTTGAAATTTCAGCAAACAGACTTCACACGGTGTTATGAATGAATTCAAGAGAGAGGCCTGATATATATACATATGTACTATCTTTAGGAAGGCATGCAATTATATATAGAAAATGATACTGCTTCTATGCTCAATATACTACTTCAAGTATAAACAAGATACTGATCCTTTTGCCTTTTCAATGACCCTTTTATGCTTGGTGTATTCTTGCCATAATCCTTTTATCTTGAGGACCTATACCATACCACTGCTCCACTGATAACACTCGATATTCTACTGATAAGCATGCTGCTTGTACCAAGTTCCAATTGATACTCCCTTGAAAAATAATGCAGAGATTTCACTTTAGTTTGCACATTAACCCATAATTAAGACATCCTTCATAAATTCTACTATTGAGCTTTCCACTGTTCACACCAATCATCATCAATATACTAAATCTGATCTTGACATCTTTAACCTTTTGTTTATTCTGTCATTCTGTTCAAAGGAATGTCACTGCATTTTCCTTTCTAAGACTGCTCCAGAATCATTGCTGCTTTAAGTACATTTCAACGGTCTTAACATAATGATCTTCGGGAAGACATATTCAATTTCTTTACTAGGAATCTTCATCGGTAGATCACTCAAAGATTAATCACTCACTTAACTACATTCCACCAGGGGGAATTTTCATAGACGAATGATGTAATTACATAATGATGACAGGTTATTTTCTTACTCATCCTCCTTTAAGTGATTCATTGTTAGTTCTAGTAGTATGATGCATTCTGTGATCATCCTTTAATGTGCTGATATCTTCTTAGCTTATATTTTCATTGCTGATGTTTTCTCTATCATCATGGCTGCTTGCTGATTTTTCTCCTTCTATCAACTTGCTGTCTATTGTGTTTTTCAGGTGATTTTCTTCCTCTATAGTTCTCTGTTAGAGGAATTTTCTTTTCCTTCCTAATCTCATAGCTGTTCTCATTCCAAGGAGCTCTTCTTAGACTACTTTCATGGGGACTGTTTATGGGCTGCTCTCCGCCTGAGATGTTGCTTCATATTTATCACTTGGTTGGATATTTGCTTTGTTTTCTAGAGCATCTCCCCCTGAGACTATGATGTTTTAATTATGTTATTGAGATAATAGGCTCCCCCTTTCTCTTTTCCTTCCATACTTTATTGAGGTTCATCATAATGTCTACACTCCTATTTGATTCATAGCTTTGTTTGATTTGATTAGATTCCATCCTCTGTCTAGAGTTCTTTAGTGTATATGGTAGATTACAGTCCTTTGCTTTGTGACCATGCTTGAGGCATACATAACATCTTATTTGACCAATGTACATTTGAGCTGATGTATAATATTTTGCTCCCCTTTTTTAATACAATTTACATTCAACAGATTTATGTCCAAAATTATTACATGCATAACAGTAGCCATGAAAATAATTTTTGTACTTGGTGAAAGATTGTCTTTTCCATTTGCTTGCTTGAGGGGTTCTTCTCTTTTGCTACATCCTTTGCTGGTTGGATTGGGTTTTCTTTGTCTTACAATATGTTGCAGTATGTCCTTGTTTGTGGCAGGAAAAACAAGTGATGCTTCCCATAGGAGGAAAGAATTTTCTTTAACATCTTCCAAATTTATTCAATTCAATTTCAAGAGTGTGAGAGCCTTTTTCAGCTGACTGTTTCATCCTCTCATTCTCTGTCCTTCCATGTTGCTGCTTGATTCTATTTGTTTCTTCACAAATCCTGTTCTTGCTGGCTTCCATTTTTGTAGGAATCTACTGAGCTGCTTCACTGTCCTTTACTGCTTTTACAAAAATGACATTCCTGTTATCTTCAACCTTGGACTTACTGGTTTCTCCTTCATATCCTATACCAGCCTTTATGAGAGGTGACCTTTGAGCCTTTAGAATCTGGTCCAACTGTTCAGAGCTTTTCCTTGTAGGTGTGTTCATTAATGATTCTCTTTGGGATTTTTCTAATTTCTTTCTTAGGCACACTATTTCTTGTTCCAATTTTTCACATTCCAGACTTTTCTCTCTCATTTGTTGCAGCAGAGTGTCTTCTACTTTCCTTGCTTCTTCAAGCTGTGTCTTTAGGTCAACAATCTCTTTCTTATCTTCATATTCTTTCTCACCACAAATTTTCACCAATGTCTTCAGGTCTTTGTTTTCATTCTTCAGTCTTTCTATTTCAGTCAAGACTGTGTCAAGTTTGGATTTTTCCTCAGCTGCAATTTCTTCTTGGTTCTTACTACCATTCACACTAGCAGGTACCTCATTTGATTGAACATTTTCCTTTTGACATGAAATTTTCTTTTTCTTAATTCTCTTCTCCTTCTTGACAATGCAGTCCTTTGTGTCTACTTCATGCATGAAATGAAATCTGTCCCAAATTTCTTTTGCAGAGGTTAAATCCATTATTAATTCAAGATCCTTGTTATGAAGATTGTTATATATCGCACATTTTGCCTTGGAATTCCTCTATTTTTCTTGCACCGAGGGAGAGTCCGTGCAGTAACCATCACATACAAGTTTCCATACCTCAGGTTCATAAGCCATTAAACCTGTTTTAACCTTATCTCTCCATTCAGGAAAGTTTGTAGTATTTAGCACGGGCACATTTTGATAGTCCATGACTCAACCAGATCTCCTTCAAGCTATTAGGCTTACACCAAAGGAACCGACTTTGATACCAATTGTTGAACCCTTAGTTAAACTGAGAGGGGGGGGGGGAATCAGTTTAACACATTCATGGAATTTTAAAACTTTTTCATTAAAACTTATTTACACCTTCATTTCAAGTTCAACTTAATATGTGAGTAATCTTAGAATGTGAGTAGCAAGTATTAATATAATGTAACAATAGACTTAATATGTGAGCACCGAGTATTAAGCAGAATAGATATACCATATCAACACAGAGACATCATGCACATAGACACCAGATATAAGTGGAAACCCATAAAGGGAGAAAGCCACATCTTATTATTGTTGTGATGCAAAGGCAAGCTCCAACTTCCTCTCACCACTGATTTTCTGTAGGAACCAACCTATAGGAGGCTCCTACCTCAATTCTGCAAGCTACAACTTGCAAGGAAGCTCCAACTCCCATCAATTTTCTGTAGGCACTAACCTACAGGAGGCTCCAACCTCAGTCAGCTACAACTGACATTTTATCAAGCTACAACTTGATGTGGAAGCACCAACTCCCATCTATTTTCTGCAGGCTACAACCTACAGGAGGCTCCTACCTCAGTCAGCTACAACTGACATCTATCAAGCTACAACTTGATAGGGAAGCTCCAACTTCCTTGCTCTTTCAAAAGAAAAACACTTGCTGATTTACCTTGGATATCAGATCTGTTCTGTACCATATTCACTGCTATGCATCAGTCTTCATATCTGCCTTATATCATTTCTGCATCTTCTTAGATTCACTATCAACTCCTCCTTCTTCTCTACCTCACTGCTTCATTTATGCATTCTCTAACTTTTCACAGCATTTCGTTCTACTTCTCCTTCTTCTTATCTTCTTTGCCTCAATTCAACATTCTCCAACCTCTCTAACCTCTCTATGCATATAAAGGTGATATCATTTATAGAGATTTCCGTATGAATGTTAGCATTCCACAGGTAATTCGAAATGGACAGCCATACCTCCTTGCCTTCTGTCTTCACATTTCTTTTACCAGCTCACTCAGAAAAATATAACTATATGTACTAATTTCAATATTACAGTGGGATTTTTGTTTTCCTCTGGAAACTTGCCAATGCATCATAAACAATATAAAATCAATTACAACATTTACATTCAGATTTTCAGTTACATAAAAAATTTCACTCAACCCATTTTCTAGCCTTTGGCTTTGCTGGTTTTGTCCTTTCTACTGTTGTTAAGAAACTGTTCTGCATACCTCTGCTGTTCACTGCAATTGTGTATCTACAGTTGTCATGTAACTATTCTTCATACTCTGTTCACTGTCTTTTTTAGTTCTGCATATTCTCCGGCTTTTTGTGCTTGTACACCTGTCAAATTCATTCCTGTGCATATTCCTGTTCACTGTGTATGTATACCTGTCGAGCCCACATTTTCATTCCTTTATCATGGAAACTTCTTTTATTAACTGAAGCACTTTTCCTGAGGTTCTTCCCTTTCAATTTATCTGCAGCTGAGCATTATAACCCCTTTAATTCTTATGTTTCAGCAACTATAATATATCAAATATAAGTCTTTTCTCTTTCATTTAAAACTCAACATATCTTACTGTTGGTTTCACGCATATATGACTTTATATAGAGCCAAATTATGACTCTATGTTCTGGTAACATATATTATATCAGATATCATTCTTCACGTGGATTAACACTTTAACAACCCACCATATGATAGTATTTCACCTCCGGGGCCACAATTCAATCATGTGGAAAATTCACACTCATTCGAACTAACATTTGGGCTTCAATCTAATGTATCGCAACTTATGTTCGCACATATGGCCCACACTCATTTCATACTAGCTTCGCTTTATCATATTATATATATACCTCGACATACATTACACTTTCACAAAGATTCGGATCAACACTCAAGACTTTGGAACAAGTCTCAAGGTATTCGGGCCCACAATATCGAACCTTTTTCTATTTGCCGATGCGATTATTCGCAACTTAATACTTCCGATTGCGATTACTTCCCTTGAGATCGTTTCGATGCGATTAATCGCAATCGCATTCTTCAAAGGTATGTTCCAATGTTTTGCTTCTTTTTTTTTTCGATGCGATGGACCACTTTGATGCTTTTTAAGCCGAAGCTCAAACACATATGAATCATTAGGGGAGTTTTTAGGTCTAAAATGGACCTCCTAAGGAAATAATAAAATAATATCTAAATCAATAAAATAATATTTATGAATTTGCAATTCACTTTTTGTACCACAATCAATGTAACCATGGTTAAATTCAATTCAAAAGTTGTACCAAAATAAAATTAATAAAAAAATTGTATTGATGTGACTATAAATAAGAATGAGTTTCTCAAGAAAAATTCATTATCATTGAACAACTAATGCATTTGTCATTTGTACTTAAATAACTTAAAATAAAATATAAATATATATTCATAAATTATTAATTATATAATATGTTATTAATTAAAATTTATATTATTTAAATTGTATAATAACATGTAATCAATGTACTATATAAAAATAATATAATAGATGTAATATATTATTTGATGTATGAATTTTATTCAAAAAATGTGAAATGACATTTATTGTGAGTACTTTACTTTGACTTTAAAAGTACTTAGAGCACTACCATGGTTAACCATGAAAATAATATAATAAATGTAATATATTATTTTGTGTATGAATTTTATTCAAAAAAATGTGAAATGACATTTATTATGAGTACTTTACTTTGACTTTAAAAGTACTTAGAGCACTACCATGGTTAACCATGAGCTTTTATCCACCATTGAGAATGTGACAAGTAACTACCTTTAACTTGAGCAATGCCACCTCAACCATTAGGGATGATGTCATCCCCTAAAATGTGATTGGTTCTCATAAAGTGAATTTTGATTGTACATTTTCCTTAGGAGGTCCATTTTAGACCTCAAAATTCCCTTAATGCATAGTTCATAAACACATCGGGTCCACATTCTTTATCGTGATCGCAATATCGCAATCGCGTCCTCCAACAGATAGATGCGATGAACAAAGGGTCCCACAGGGTTAATAAAATCTTCTGTCCATTCTATTTAGACATTCGGAATCAATTCGAGCTTAACCTTTGATAAAATAACATTTTATTGAATGTCGACAGCTTTGATAGTATGGGGAAGTCATTTCTTTATATACCCACGGCTTTATAAACTTACCACTGTTCAAGAGCCGAACTCTTAATATGATTTTAATATTCAAGGACCCAGGTATTTTTATGTGCACCCCATACTCAATTTAATTCCTGTAAGGTTCGACTTGCCACATAATATATATATCCCCATATATATATATATATATATATATATATATATTCCTCGATCCCAGTGTTAAGAAATATTTATAAACCTTGGGCTTTTAGTAAAGTGCTACGACTATGATATCTCAATATACATTATGCCTCCCATTCAAACATTATAATAAAACCCCGAGTATTATCATAACATTAAACGGCTTTCACCCATCGGCTTTAATAATTTAACACCTATCACTCACTCGAAGGTTTAACTTCTATAACCCATGTTTGTCAAACCCATATCCGAACTTTACAAACCTCAATGTGTTAACATAATGGTGCGACCCACATAACACGTCCAACCTACATATAGCATTCTTATATGCGCACTCGACTATAATATACCAACATTTCAATGGGTGTTAACCCCCGACTTCATGTAATAACGTAAGGCCACAGTGTTGACTTACCTCGACGATTCGACGGTTATAAGTTCATCGCTCTCCAACCGGATGACCACCACCATCGATCTATGCCTTTATAAACCTCCAACCGACTTTTTGCATGATCACCATCGGATCTCCTTTGCTCAAGATCGAATGGTAACGACAAATATCGCGTTATTTCTTGTTCCGAGCTTTAATGTCTCAAAAGAACGCGATGAGTGCAGTTTTTATAAACCGCTCTTGGACACGTGGCAGCCAGTAACCCTAATCGTGTTTTTTCACCAAAAATTCCTTACCACTTTGTCTACGCGCGATACCAATGGTTTCTCGCACGCCGGTTTTACTGTGTATTTCACGGTTCCGTTCCTCACCACTCCAGGTTCCGTTTCATTCCTTATAACTTCGATTCATAGGTTCTCTGCAGTAATTCAATAAAAGTCAAAAGCTCCACTATTCATCACGGAAACCACAAATATTTTCTCTTTCACAGTAGAGTTCCAAACATACAGTGGGTTCTATCTCGTCCGCAAACCCTGTTCTTGTCAATCTCGGTACTAAACACAATTTCAATCTAGGTCTATGCAAATCGGATCCCTTGTCGATTTCCATCAACAGAACTCAATTGGAACCACTTCACATGGTGTTTGTTTATATTTAAATCGTAGCCGAAGGATGTGGGTTTGATATGCATTCAGAACCATAAGTCTTCACACCGAGACTTGTACCATGTGGATCAGTGAAGATTAGGGGACGAAATTGATTCTTGCACAGGGTGTAATAACCTAGTCTCTTCCACAATTTAATTACTCAGAAAAGGGAGTCGAACCCTCTCTCGCACATTTAACACCCGACTCGATTCACATTAAGGGTCTTACACAAAATTCTTCCTTTCTTAGTGAGTTCACAATTCGATTTATCTTGGGGCACATCTAACTTGGCATATATATATAAACTGAGACGAGCAGTCAAGGGCTTTATTAGAATCGATCCTTCCAGTGAGTGATCGATTCTCCCCATTTCTATTCAAATTAAACCACACACTTACTCGCAGAGACTCAAATCCTTCTCACATAGAATTACTGAATCAGTCAATAACACAGAGTTCACAACTTAACCACAAACTCAATATTTATCATATAAATTCGACCAAGAGACTCAAATCCTTTAGTTACAATTTCATGGCTAGCTAGATATTCAGTTTGATGGCCATTATCCTCCTACTTTGTTCTTGAAAAATATCTTTCACATAGAATACTGTCTTTGTTTCATTTGCTTCCTACTCTGCCTCTTTTCCTTGTCTGCTGCCTCTTTGCCATCTCCTTTGCTATCAATGACAACATTTCTAATAGTCTCCCCCTTTGGCATTGATGGCAACACATCCACCAATAAGCAAATGCTTCCTCCAAGTCTTCCTCTGCCTAGCTTCTTTTAGAAGACCCTTTCTTCTATTCCCTGCTTTTCCTCCCCCTTTGACATCAATGGAAAAGGGTTGCACATTTCTCAATGTAGATTTTATCTTTGCACTTCTTTTCTCTGAGTTGCGTTTAGGCCTCCAGACTCGTGTAAAAGAGTTGTTGAGAGAACACTTTTATTGGATCAAAAACTAACATACTGAGAATGCTTCAAATATACTTTAGTCCCTAGCATGATCTTCATCAGAAATACATATTTGTTGAGGAATATTGTAGATGGAATAAGTCTTCTTCTGCAATACACATATGTAGACAACATCTGTTCAATTGTGATGATGCCAATATATCTTTTGTGGTTGTGGTTCACCTGTACTGCTGGTTATTGGTGATATGTGCTAGACTGCTGACAGAGATATTACTCTTAAAGACTGAAGGGTCCTTGTTGCTGTTGTGAACAATGAATTAAACCAGAGCTTACAGCTTATTGTGAGAATAGGCAATATCTTTCAATATTAGAGGCCAAATGACTTTCCTGCTTATACAATGTATTTTCAAAACAAACCCTTGAGGCTAGATACATTCAGTGTATTATTTAGTCTTACTTATCAATTATGCAATTTCCTTTATGACATAACTAATACTTCATGCTTTGAATACTTTAACTGTTCTATTATGATGATCTTCAACAAAACATATTCAAGATGTTTAGTTGAAATTTCAACAAACATACTTCACACGGTGTTATGAATGAATTCAAGAGAGAGGCCTGATATATATATATATATATATATATATATATATATACTATCTTCAGGAAGGCATGCAATTATATATAGAAAATGATACTGTTTCTATGCTCAATATACTACTTCAAGTATAAACAAGATACTGATCCTTTTTCCTTTTCAATGACCCTTTTATGCTTGGTGTATTCTTGCCATAATCCTTTAATCCTGAGGACCTGTACCATACCACTGCTCCACTAATAACACTCGATATTCTAATGATAGGCATGCTGCTTGTACCAAGTTCCAATTGATACTCCCTTGACAAATTATGCAGAGATTTCACTTTAGTTTGCACATTAACCCATAATTAAGACATCCTTCATAAATTATACTATTGAGCTTTCCACTGTTCACACCAATCATCATCAATATACTAAATCTGATCTTGACATCTTTAACCTTTTGTTTATTCTGTCATTCTGTTCAAAGGAATGTCACTGCATTTTCCTTTCTAAGACTGCTCCGGAATCATTGTTGCTTTAAGTACATTTCAACGGTCTTAACATAATGATCTTCGGGAAGACATCTTCAATTTCTTTACTAGGAATCTTCATGGGTAGATCACTCAAAAATTAATCACTCACTTAACTGCATTCCACCAGGGGGACTTTTCATAGATGAATGATGTAATTACATAATGATGACAGGCTCTTTTCTTACTCTTCCTCCTTTAAGTGATTCATTGTTAGTTCTAATAGTATGATGCATTATGTGATCATCCTCTAATGTGTTGATACCTTCTTAGCTTATATGTTCATTGCTGATGTTTTCTCTATCATCATGGTTGCTTGCTGCTTTTTCTCCTTCTATCAACTTGCTGGCTATTGTGTGTTTCAGGTGATCTTCTTCCTCTATAGTTCTTTGTTAGAGGAATTTCCTTTTCCTTCCTAATCTTATAGTTGTTCTCATTCCAAGGAGCTCTTCTTAGACTACTTTCATGGGGACTGTTTATGGGCTGCTCTCCCCTGAGATGTTGCTTCATATTTATCACTTGGTTGGATATTTGCTTTGTTTTCTAGAGCAGCTCCCCCTGAGACTATGATGTTTTCATTATGTTATTGAGATAATAGGCTCCTCCTTTCTCTTTTCCTTCCATACTTTATTGGGGTTCATCATAATGTCTGCACTCCTATTTGATTCATAGCTTTGTTTGATTTGATTAGATTCCATCCTCTGTCTAGAGTTCTTTAGTGTATATGGAAGATTACAGTCCTTTGCTTTGTGACCACGCTTGAGGCGTACATAAGATATTATTTGATCAATGTACATTTGAGCTGATGTATAATATTTTGCTCCCCTTTTTGAATACAATTTATATTCAACAGATTTATGTCCAAAATTATTGCATGCATAATAGTAGCCATGGAAATAATTTGTGTACCTGGTGAAAGATTGTCTTTTCCATTTGCTTGCTTAAGGGGTTCTTATCTTTTGCTGCATCCTTTGCTGGTTGGACTGGGTTTGCTTTGTTTTACAATATGCTAAAGTATGTCCTTGTTTGTGGCAGGAAAAACAAGTGATGCTTCCCATAGGAGGAAAGAATTTTCTTTGACATCTTCCAAATTTATTCAATTCAATTTCAAGAGTGTGAGAGCCTTTTTCAGCTGACTGTTTCATCCTCTAACTCTCTGTCCTTCCATGTTGCTGCTTGATTCTATTTGTTTCTTCACAAATCCTATTCTTTCTGGCTTCCATTTTTGTAGGAATCTGCTAAGCTGCTTCACTGTACTTTATTGCTTTTACAAAAATGACATTCTTGTTATCTTCAACCTTGTACTTACTGGTTTCTCCTTCATATCCTATACCATCCTTTATGAGAGGTGACCTTTGAGCCTTTAGAATCTGGTCCAACTGTTCAGAGATTTTCATTGTAGGTGTGTTCATTAATATTCTCTTTGGGCTTTTTCTAATTTCTTTCTTAGGCACACTATTTCTTGTTCCAATTTTTCACATTCCAGACTTTTCTCTCTCATTTTTTGCAGCAGAGTGTCTTCTACTTTCCTTGCTTCTTCAAGCTGTGTCTTCAGGTCAACAATCACTTTCTTATCTTCATACTCTTTCTCATCACAAATTTCCACCAATGTCTTCAGGTATTTGTTTTCATTCTTCAGTCTTTCTATTTTAGTCAAGGCTGTGTCAAGTCTGGCTTTTTCCTCAGCTGCAATTTCTTCTTGGTTCTTATTACCATTCACACTAGCAGGGACCTCATTTGATTGAAAATTTTCCTTTTGACATCAATTTTTCTTTTTCTTAATTCTCTTCTCCTTCTTAACAATGCAGTCCTCTGTGTCTACTTCATGCATGAAATGTAATCTGTCCCAAATTTCTTTTGCAGAGGTTAAATCCATTATTAACTCAATATTCTTGTTATGAAGATTGTTATATATCACACATTTTGCCTTGGCATTCTTCTATTGTTCTTGCACCAAGGGAGAGTCTATGCAGTAACCATCACATACAAGTTTCCATACCTCAGGTTCATAAGCCATTAAACCTGTTTTAACCTTATCTCTCCATTCAGGAAATTTTGTAGTATTTAGCAACGGCACATTTTTATAGTCCATGACTCAACCAAATCTCCTTCAAGCTATTAGGATTACACCAAAGGAACCAGCTTTGATACCAAATGTTGAACCCTTAGTTAAACTAAGAGGGGTGGGGGGTGAATTAACACATTCATGGACTTTTAAAACTTTTCCATTAAAACTTGTTTACACCTTCATTTCATGTTCAAATTAATATGTGAGTAATCTTAGAATGTGAGCAGCAAGTATTAAGCAGAATAGATATACCATATCAACACAGAGACCTCATGCACATAGACAGTAGATATAAGTGGAAACCCATAAAGGGAGAAAACCACATCTTATTATTGTTGTGATGCAAAGGCAAGCTCCAACTCCCTCTCACCACTGATTTTCTGTAGGCACCAACCTATAGGAGGCTCTTACCTCAATTCTGCAAGCTACAACTTGCAAGGAAGCTCCAACTCCCATCAATTTTCTGCATGCACTAACCTACAGGAGGCTCCAACCTTATTCAGCTACAAATGAAATTTTATCAAGCTACAACTTGATGTGGAAGCACCAAATCCCATCTATTTTCTGCAGGCTACAACCTACGAGAGGCTCCTACCTCAGTCAACTACAACTGACATCTATCAAGCTAGAACTTGATAGGGAAGCTCCAAATTCCTTACTATTTCAAAAGAAAAACACTTGCTGATTTACCTTGGATATCAGCTCTGTTCTGTACCATCTTCACAGTCGTGCATCAGTCTTCATATCTGCCTTATATCATTTCTGCATCTTCTCAGATTCACTATCAGCTCCTCCTTCTTCTTATCTTCTTTGCCTCAATTCAAAATTCTCCAACCTCTCTAACCTCTCTATGCATATCAACGTGATATCATTTATAGAGATTTCCGTATGACTGTTAGCATTCCACATGTAATTCGAAATGGACAGCCATACCTCCTTGCCTTTTTCCTTCTCATTTATTTTACCAACTCACTCAGAAAAATACAACTATATGTACTAATTTCAATATTACAGTGGGATTTTTGTTTTCCTCCAGAAACTTGCCAATGCATCACAAATAATATAAAATCAATTACAACATTTACATTCACATTTTCAGTTACATAAAAACAATTTCAGTTAGCCCATTTTCTGGCCTTTGGCTTTCCTAGTTTTGTCCTTTCCGCTGCTGTTAAGAAACTGTTCTACATACCTTTGCTGTTCACTGCAATTTTGTATCTGTAGCTGTCATGTAACTGTTTTGCATACTCTGTTCACTGTCTTTTTCAGTTCTGCATATTCTCCTGCTTTCTATGCTTGTACACCTGTCAAATTCATTCCTGTGCATATTCCTATTCACTGTGTATATATACCTGTCGAGCCCACATTTTCATTCCTTTATCACGGAAACTTCTTTTATTAACTGAAGCACTTTGCCTGAGGTTCTTCTCTTTCAATTTATCTGCAGCTGAGCATTATAACCCCTTTCATTCTTATGTTTCGGAAACTATAATATATCAAATATAAGTCTTTGCTCTTTCATTTAAAACTCAACATCTCTTACTGTTGGTTTCACACATATATGACTTTATATAGAGCCAATTTATGACTCTATGGTTCGGTATCATATATTATATCAGATATCAGTCTTCGCGTGGGTTAACACTTTAAAAACCCACCATATGATAGTATTTCACATTCGGGGCCACAATTCAATCATGTGGAAAATTCACACTCATTCGAACTAACATTCGAGCTTCAATCTAATGTATCACAGCTTATGTTCACACATATGGCCCACACTCATTTCATACTAGCTTCGCTTTATCATATAATATATATATACCTCGACATACATTACACTTTCACAAAGATTCATATCAACACTCAATACTTTGGAACAAGACTCAAGGTATTCTAGCCCACAATATCGAACCTGTTTCTATTTTCCGATGCGATTATTCGCAACTGAATACTTTTGATTGTGATTACTTCCCTTGCAATCGTTCCGATGCGATTAATCGCAATCACATTCTTCAAAGGTATGTTCCAATGTTTTTCTTTCTTTTTTTTCTTTTTTCGATGCGATGGCCCACTTTGATGCCTTTTAAGCTGGAACTCAAACACATATGAATCACAGTTCATAAACACATCGGGTCCGCATTCTTTATCGCGATCACAATATCGCAATCGTGTCCTCCAACAGATCGGTGCGATGAACAAAGGGTCCCACAGGGTTAATAAACCCTTCTGTCCATTCTATTTACACATTCATAATCAATTCGGGCTTAACCTTTGATAAAATAACATTTTATTGAATGTCGGAAGCTTTGACAGTATGCGGAAGTCATTTCTTTATATACCCACCGCTTTATAAACTTACCACTGTTCAAGAGCCAAACTCTTAATATGATTTTAATATTCAAGGACCCAGGTATTTTAATGTGCACCCCATACTCAATTTAATTCCTGTAAGGCTCGACTTGCCACATAATATATATATCACCATATATATATATCTATATATATATATATATATATATATATATATATATATATATATTCCTCGATCCTAGTGTTAAGAAATATTAATAAACCTTAGGCTTTTAGTAAAGTGCTACGACTATGATATCTCAATATACATTACGCCTCCCATTCAAACATTATAATAAAACCCGAAGTCTTATCATATCATTAAATGGCTTTCACGCATTGGATTTAATACTTTAACACCTATCACTCACTCGAAGGTTTAACTTCTATAACCCACGTATGTCAAACCCATATCCGAAATTTACAAACCTCAATGTGTTAACATAATGGTGCGACCCACATAACACGTCCAACCTACATATAACATTCTTATATGCACACTCGACTATAATATACCAACATTTCAATGGGTGTTAACCCCCGACTTCATGTAATAATGCAAGGCCACAGTGTTGACTTACCTCGACGATCCGACGGTTATAAGTTCATTGCGCTCCAACTGGATGGCCACCACCATCTTTCTATGCCATTATAAACCTCCAACCGACTTGTTGCATGATCACCATTGGATCTCCTCCGCTCAAGATCGAACGGTAACGATGAATATCACGTTATTTCTTGTTCCGAGCTTTAATGTCTCAAAATAATGCGATGAGCATGGTTTTTATAAACTACTCTTGGACACGTGGCAACCAACAACCCTAATTGTATTTTTTCACCAAAAATTCCTTACCACTTTTTCAACGCGCGATACTGCTGGTTTCTCGCACGCCGGTTTTACTGTGTATTTCACGGTTCTGTTCCTCGCCGCTCTAGGTTCCATTTCATTCCTTATAAATTCGATTCACGGGTTCTCCGCAGTAATTCAACAAAAGTCAAAAGCTCCACTATTCATCACGACAACCACAAATATTTTCTCTGTCTCAGTAGAGTTCCAAACATACAGTGGGTTCTATCTCGTCCACAAACCCTGTTCTTGTCAATCTTGGTACTAAACACAATTGCAATCCAGGTCTATGCAAATCGGATCCCTTGTCAATTTCCCTCAACAGAAGTTGATTGGAACCACTTCACACAGTGTTTTTTATAGTTAAATCGTAGCCAAAGGATGTGGGTTCGATATGCATTCAGAACCATAAGTCTTCACACCGAGACTTGAACAATGTGGATCAGTGAAGATTAGGGGACGAAATTGATTCTTGCACAGGGTGTAATAACCCAGTCTCTTCCACAATTTAATTACTCAGAAAAGGGAGTCGAACCCTCTCTCGCACATTCAACACCTAACTTGATTCACATTAAGGGTCTTACACAAAATTCTTCCTTTCTTAGTGAGTTCACAATTCGATTTATCTTGGGGCACATATAACTTGGCATATATATATATATATATATATATATATATATATATATATATATATATATATATATATATATATATATATATATATATATATATATATATATGTTGTTCTGGCTTGATCAAGGGCTTTATTAGAATCGATCCTTCCAGTGATCAATTCTCCCCATTTCTATTCAAATTAAACCACACAGTTACTCATAGAGACTCAAATCCTTCTCACACAAATTATTGAATCTGTAAATAACACAGAGTTCACAACTTAACCGCAGACTCAATACTTATCATATAAATTCGACCAAGAGACTCAAATCCTTCAGTTACAATTTCATGGTTGGCCAGATATTCAGTTTGATGGCCATTATCCTTCTCCTCTGTTCCTGAAAAAGCTCTTTCACATAGAATACTATATTTGTTTCATCTGCTTCCTAGGCTACCTCTTTTCCTTGTCTGCTGCCTCTTTGCCATCAATGACAACATTTCCAACATGGTAGAAGGAAGGCCAACCATATAGTTGTTACATGTCATTTTTTCACCATGGAAAATGACCGTCAATATGGATCTTTCATTATTCATCAATGTGTTCCAGAACATTCCTCTGCAAGGCTAGAAGCTAAAAAATCCTAAAGAAAATGAAAATTCTAGATTACAAGGTCTAAAAACCCACTTTTAGTCACCTGCACATTTTCCTAGGCAAATTCTGCACATACACAGATTTGACCATTACGCCTAGCGCAAAAGTGTGCTTTGTCTTCCACTATAAATTGTGCACATGGCTCAAAGAAAGTAAAAATAAAAAATGAAATATAGAATCTTTGTTGGGAGAATATTTCCCAACTGTAAGCTTCGAGGCGATGCTTAATCGAGCCTAATCCCTTTGTTGATGGAGCTAATTCCCATTATTTATGGAACCCTAATCCCACCATTTGAGGATCTCATCCTTGAGATGAGGATCTCAAACCTCTCCCTCTTGGCCTATAAATCAAAAACATACCAGAGGGTTAGAGGGGACTACTGAAGGTAAACTTATGCTGCAGAAATAAGGCTAGAAGGCTTGTCATCCAAGGAGAAGATTTGAGATCATTGGAAGGAGTCATACTTCATCAAGGCTTAGGTTATGTGTTATGAAACCAACTCATAAAATAGAAGAAAGGAGAGATCAACGACTTAAAAATCATCCACTTCGAGGAGGAAACCTCCTTTTACATTTCATAAATGAAAAATTCTTGGATGATACAAATGAAAAAACCTCCTTTCTATATATGGGAGTCCATGGGGTCACAATATAATCCTAGCCGACCTAACAATAATAATATAAGGGCACAATAATAACAATAATGGCTTTTTATGGGGCACAATAATAACAATATGGGGCCTACAAGGGTACAACAATAACAATAAGGGGGTTACACTAACAACAATAAGGGACTACACTAGTAATATATGGACCTAACATGCCCCTCTCCTTCAAAAAATTGTTGTCCTCAACGCTTGATTTGCTCTGGATGCTTCTGTATAAAATTCTCATCCTACCATGTGGAATCTTCAGTGGGTAAGAGATTCCACTTGATGAGATACTATGAAATTGATCGATTTTGTAGCTATCGAGTTCTTGTTTTCGTGGCTGCTTCAGGTTCCAATATGAATTTTCCTTCCTCATCAAGTTCTAGCAATATTTTTTGAACTGGAAGTTTGTCACCTATAACCTTCTTTAAGCATGAAACACGGAGAATTGGGTGCACTCAAGACAAAGTAGGAAGCTCCAATTTTTATGCCAGAGCACCAATATTTTGAAACACCTTGTAAGGAACATAGTACTTTGGTGATAATTTATTTTCCTTCTTAGCTTGCTTGAGGGACATTTGTTTGTATATTTGTAGCCATAAAAATACCCAATCTCCTACATCGAAACCTCTCTCGCTGCAATGTTGATCTTCATGTTGTTTCATTCGATTTTGTGTCAAATTTAGGTTATCCTTTAAGTGTTGGAGAACTTTTTGTTGATTCTCGATGTGATATTCCTCTCCTTGAACCTTATAATTTTCTCTTAAATATGATGTGATAGACGGTGGATGATATCTATAAAGTGCTATAAATGGGGTCACTTTTTCTGCAGTATGGAAGGAAGTGTTATACTAGCATTTAGCCAGAGGTAACCTCTTGAACCATTGTGTTTGTTTATCAAATACAAAACAACGAAGATATCCTTCCAAACATTTTTTCACTATCTCAATTTTCCCATCAGATTGAGGATGATAAGATGAACTATGAGCTATTTGAGTACCCAAACAAGAAAATAATTCCATCCAAAAATTTCCAGTAAAAATGGGATCTCCGTCGCTTACAATAATCTTTGGGTTTCCATGTAGCTTTTGAATTGTTTCCATAAATGCAGTAGCAACTGTACTTGATTTAAATGGATGAGATATTTCACAAAAGTGTGCACACTTGGTAAGTGTATCAACTACCACCATGATGACACTCTTTCCTTCGGACTTAGGTAAAACTGTGATAAAATCCATTGAAACCTCCTCCCAATGTTGTCTTGGAATGGATAAAGGCTGTAGAAGACTCGGGGTCTTAATTATCTCAACTTTATTTTGATGGAAAACCAAACATTCCACCACAAAATTTTGAATATCCAATTTAAGACCATCCCAAAAAAAATATTTCTTCACCCTGTGGTAAGTTTTACAAAGATATAAGCGATCTTTGTACCATAAGGAATCATTTTTCCAACTAAATGTATCAGATGTACTAGGATCTTGCTGCAACTTTTGAATGAATGTCCACACTTCTTCTTCATTCTTCCATTCATCACTTGCTTCAGTTATCCAATCTGGTTGGATAATAGAAATGGCACAAAGCAATGCTTCCACCTCTTCATCCTTTCATGAGAGTGCATCGACAACAACATTTAGCTTTCCTTTTTTGTAGATGATTTCAAAGTCATAACCCAAAATCTTTGTGACCCATTTCTGTTGCTCTCTTGAAGATAGTCTTTGTTCCAAAAGGTATTTAAGACTATCATGATCAATTTTTACCTTGAAGTGTCTTCCCATTAGGTAAGGTCTCCATTTATTTAGTGCATGTAGTATTGCCAACATTTCCTTGTCATAAATAACTTTATTCAAATACTTTCCTTTGATTGGATGACTTTCAAAAGTAATGGGTATTCCTTCTAGCATTAAAACAACACCAATTCCATTTCTTGAGGTATCACATTCCACATTAAATTTTTTTGTGAAGTCTGGCGTAGCTAAGACCGGTGCTAGGCACATTGTCTCTTTAAAATTGTTCAAAGGCCTTAGTTGCTTCAAGAATCTATGAAAATGAAAATTTCTTCAATAATGTTGTTAGAGGTGCTACTATTCTCCCATAGTTATTAACAAACTTGTGATAATACCATGTTAACCCGAGAAATCTTCACAACTGATTTATGGTTGTGGGGACTTTCCATTCCTTAATGGATTTAATTTTGTTAGGGTCTACCTTAACACCCTCCTGAGATACAATATGACCTAGATATTCCACCTCTTGTACTCCAAAGAAACATTTGGAGGTTTTTTCATATAATTGTTTCTCCTCAAATAGTTTGAGCACCTTGTCAACATGTTGAACATGATCCTTCCAAGACATGTTGTAGATTAGTATATCATCAAAAAATATTAACACAATTTTTCTAAGGAAGAGTTTGAAAATGGAATTCATCAACCCTTGAAATGTAGAAGGTTCATTGGTAAGGCCAAAAGGCATGAGCAAAAATTCGTAATGAACCTCATAAGTTCGAAATGCTGTTTTTGGAATATCTTCAATCTTCACTAATTTGATGATATCCTGAACGAAGATCCAACTTGGTAAAATAAATTACTCCATGTAATTCATCCAATAATTCATCAATCATAGGAATAGGAAATTTATCTTTAATAGTGAGCTTATTGAGCTCCCTATAATCCAACCACATTCACCATGATCCATCCTTCTTGTGCACGAATACTACTGGAGCATAGAAAGAATTTTGGCTAGGTTGACTTATACCAGCCTCTAACATTTCTGCAATCATACATTCAATTTCGCTCTTTTGGACATAAGGATATCTATAAGGCATGATTTTTGGAGGAACACTTCCTGGAATTAAATGAATATCATGATCATGATCACGAATAGGTGGGAGTCCTTTGGGAGTTTCAAACACCTTGGAATGATTGTCCAAGACTTTTTGGAGATATGGAGAAATATATGATTTTTATGTTGGAACTTCTAGTGAGCATAATTGTGCAATTACGCCTCATTGTTCTTTCTTCAGAAGATTTGTCATGACATTAGAGCTTATTATCTTTGTCAACTTCCTTGCGATACCCCGTAATTCAACTTCCTTTCCTTTTGAAAAAAATTTCAAGAAAAGTTCTTGAAAATTAAAAGCTACCGTCCCTAAAGATTGTAACCATTGTACTCCTAGTACAACATCAACACCTCCCATTGGAATGGAAAACATTGGTCTATTAAATACATATTCCCCCATGGTTAGTTTGATATTATGGCATTTTCTAGAGCAATTTATAGTTCCTCCATTTGCAACCATCACTTGAAACTCTCGTCCAAGGTATAGGAAGCAATTCAATTCCTTCGCTACCTTACAATGAATAAAATTATGGGTACTACCCGAATCAATAAATACTATTACCTTTTATTATTGATATGTCCTTCTATCTTGAGAGTTTTAGGAGTGGTAATTCTTGCCAATGCATTACAGGATATGATCAGAATCATTTCTTCTTTCTCTAGGGTTGGTTCCTAGTGTATATCCTCTTCTTTTGAAGTTTCTTGTTCATTTTCTTCCTCCTCTTTACAATCTATGTAAAATAATTTCTTCTCAGTGCACTTATGACCTTTAGTGTATTTTATATCACAAATGTAGCAAAGCCATTTTGATCATTTTTCTTCCAATTGTTGTGGTGTCAACCTTCTAGGTTGTGGAAGTATAGGAGTAGAAACACTTCCATCTTTATAGATGTGAGTGGTAGGCTTCCTTATCACCATAATTTTACATTCAATTTTTCTTGCCAACCTGAATGTCTTCTCTAATAAATCAAGTTCCCAAAGGTGAACCTTATGTTGGATGTTATCCTTTAAAGTCCCTATGAAGACATCAATCTTGTTTTCATCTGGAATATCAACTACCCTTATATTCAATTTTTGGAAGTCCTCAATTTGCTCTACCACTAAACCATTTTGTTTGAGATTTATCAATTGGCTAAAGAAGGTGTTGCTCTTTGTATCCTCATAATGCACTATCATTTCCTCCGTAAAAATTGGCCAAGTGACAATTTTTTTACGGGAGCAAAGCCATTGATGCCATAAAAATGTATTTTGTTTTGAATATAAAGTTGCAATGCATACCTTTTGTGTGTTTTGCACATTATTGAGATAAAAATATTGCTCCATCTATCATATCCATGTTATGGGATCCTTGCCATTAAAATTCCCATATCGATCTTTGGAATATGGTGGGTCTTCAATCCAACATTAGAGTTTATGAAATCACGATTAACATTTATTTTGTTCTCATTATGAGTTTCCTCTACTATCTTTTCGCCATTAGGAATCATTTCTTGTATCAACTTTGTCAAACCTTCCATGTCTTCTTTTAGATCATTCTTCATGTCTTCCATTTTGTCTATATTTTTTATTCCATGTGTTCCATGCCATTATTCAAACCATCCATCTTAGCTTCTACGTATTTCTTCAAAAGTTCCATCTCATTTTTTGTTTCTCTTTGCGAGAGCGAAAGTTGTTGCACTTTCTCTTGTAATTTTGATATTTCATGTGGCACTTCTTCCTCGTCATGAGTCATAGTAGAGGCTTCTGAGGGCTTAATGGGTGTTGAATTATTTTTTAGGGGGAATTTTAGAACCCAATACTAATATCTATGCTTCAATATGCCCTTGGAATCACTTTAAACTGATTTGTCAAACAAGACTTATGAAATTTGAAAAAAAATACACACATTTTTCTTGCTTTTGAGGAGCTCGATGTTTAAACTGATGTATCTCTGTAGTTTCAGATCCTCGAGATTTTATCTTCAGTCCTTTAGTAGCCCTCTAAATATTCTTTCCCATGCCACAAGTCTGACCTGATTTGGATTCTTCAAGACAAAGTTATGCCCAATCTCCCACAATGACCTAATTATGGACTCATTCAGTAGAGTGAACTTGTACATCATTCCACATGTCATTGTTTCGTCCTTCAGCTCTGAAATTGATACGCAGGAAATTGAAATTCGTATAATTTCGGCCACTTTTTACAGAATTCCAATTCGATGCTCAAAGAGAGAGTTATGACAATTTTCCCAAGGTCACCTCTTTGAGATGAAATTCGGGAGCCTAAAAAAATCCTAACTTCCACAGATCATATCTCTGAAAATATTGCGAACCAAGATCTAAAATTTTTACACGAAGTTCCTCGAGATTTTTTCACAAATGGTTTTTTTAGCTTCAGAACCTTCATAGAAAAAACTTTATACAAAAATTCCTTGATGACGCAGCGAAACCCTAGAATCCAAAGCCTTGATACCAAATGTTATGAAACCAGCTCACAAAATAAAAGAAAATAGAGATCAACGACTTAAAAATAATCCACTTCGAGGGGGAAACCTCCTTTACATTACATAAATGAACAATTGTTCGATGATAAAATGACAAAACCTCCTTTCTATATATAGGAGTCCACGGGGTCACAATATAATCCTAACCGACCTAACAATAATAATGTAAGGGCACAACAATAACAATAGTGGCTTTTTATGGGGCACAATAATAACAATATGGGGGCTACAAGGGTACAACAATAACAATAAGGGGGCTACACTAACAACAATAAGGGACTACACTAGTAATATAGGGACCTAAAATTGTTTAACTACTTTATTCTTGGGATTAATACAAATGAGTTTTTATTCCCATTGTATTGTTCAATGGAATTGATGTATTATGTATTTGTGTCCATCTTTCCATTGCTAATGATATTAGGTACTAGTTTCCTTGATCAATAGTATGATTTGTATTGAATCATTTATCTATCATATGCCTTTGATCTTTTGTTGTTACTATGTTTGCAAATATGGCTTCTAAGCATTGAGGGGTTGCAGCAAACCATGGTGAGGATCTTCATCAAGCATTTCATTTGAAAGGTATGGATTCCATCTCTTACCATTATTTTCTATGATTCAATAGGAATGAAATCAGGGAAACATTTTCTTGCTTGTTTGTTTGTTACTAGAGTCAGTCATTGAATCTACGGAGATTTCTTCTGCATGCATAAGAAGTTAGTATTCCATAACAATAGTCTATCAAGACAGATTCCCAAGGTCAATCAAGAGTTGGAAGAGGGGTGTATAGTACTTGATTCTTAATGGTTAGTTTGGTGATGACATAGATAATACATGATATGATATAATTTCCAACATCCTGTCAAAGTTTTGGACAATATAGATGCTTTTGTAGTACTGCAACTATCTTCTCCACACCAAAGTTTCTTATGACTCGACTGTAATGTGCCTCCTAAATCAGCTTGGAACACTCACTTGAAGGATCATAAAGGTGTCCTAGGTAGAAAAACAATCCATCCTAAAGGTGGAAGTCTGAAACTGAATTTCCAGTCATCAAAATCTTGTAGGTGGCAACAAATTCCAAGTCATCGTCGTATAGCTACTACCATTAAGAGGTATCATGCCCAGAAGAGTTGAGAATTGTGTTTGGTGCCATAGTCAAGGGTCAACTAAGGTAGTATGTGATGTGATTGGTTCCACCCCTTTTGTATTTAATGTTCAAATGGAATTGTTGCAGATATGTGGACCATTTATAATGGTGATCGTTCTGCAATTTACCCCATGTATTCATAAATTGAAGAGGATGCTGATCTATTTGGATGATCGTATCCTTCCCTAAAATATAATTTTTACATTACAGACAAGCCTGTATGATGGAATACATTTCTTATCATAGGTAAGGTATATTCAGAGATTATCGAAGAGTGTCTCACTGCGATAGGCCACTAGATGCCCTTGTTGAGTGAGGAATGCACCAATAGCATAGTCATAGGCATGTGTATCAATATCCAATGACTGTTGCAGGTCTAACAATGTGAGGACTCGTGAAAAAAAAGGCGGTGTTTCAGTTCAACGAATGCCTTTTGTTGTGACTCAAATTTTTTTTTTTTTTTTCTTTAGCCTTGGTAATTTGACTTAAGGGTCAAGTGATATGAGAGAACTCCAACAAGAATTTTTGGTAGGAATTATGAAATCCCAAGAAGCTGCAAAACACTGTTAGAGTCGTTGGGGCTGGTTAATCCCGAATGACTTGGTTCTTAGTTGGATCCACATGCACACCTTTCTCATCAATTATGTAACCCAGATATTGGACCTGGTCCATGCCAAAGGAGCGTTTCTCTAGGTTAGCACATAGCGTGTGTTGCAATAGAGTGTGAACGACCTATTAAATATGTCACAAGTGATCTTCACAATTCCTGTTCAAGATGAGGATATCATCCATATATACAACCATGAAAAAATTGGTGAAAGGCCACAAGATTTCATCTATCAACCTCATAAAAGTTGTGGGGAATTCATCAAACAAAATGGCATGACCAACCAATCAAAGAGACCCTCCTTGGACTTGAAGGAAGTCTTCCATACATCCGTGGGTACTATTGGAACTTGGTGATAAACAAACTTCAAATCAATATTGCTGAAGTACTTTCCCCCCTTTAGTTGGTTAAGAAGGTCATCAATCTGTGGAATCAAGTATCTATTCCTAATTTTGATTTTGTTTAGAGCCCGATAATCAATGCAAAGTCTCTAGGTACCATCCTTATTCTATATGATTACAATTGGGCTCCCACATGATGAGGAACGTGGTTGAATGTGCCCCTTTTGTAGCAACTACTGGATCTACCACTTGATTTCCTCGTTTTATAGAAGAGAACGACGATAGATTGGCCCATTAATTAGAGGTGTGTTGGGAGTTATATCGATTGAATGCTTGACCCGATAGTGCAAAGGCACCCCCATTGGTGGGGAGAAGATGTCCCTATACTCTTCTAAGACCTTATCCACTTGCTTATACTGCGTGAAGGAAGCATTTTTGGAGTGATGGATGTGGCCATGATTTCCTCCTTAATTTAAGAGAAAATCATAAAGAAAACAAATTTCCTAGTCGAGGAGATAATATTACTACATTTCCAAACAAAGATCAAATAAATTCCAATAGGCGGGGCTACCTCTAGTATCATGAATAGTTTTCTACCCAAAGTAATAATAATACGATGAGGTCTAGAATCATACACAACATGATTCTTCCACAAGTATGGTTGGCCTAATAAAAGATCACAAAATTCAGGGGGATCAATATCAAAAAAAAATGCCATCCATGAAAGGCTTGATGTTGTAGTAGAGGTGACTGTATTGACTTACATGGATGCCTCACCCTTGGTGGAGCCACCTGATGGTGTATGACTATGGGTGTGGTGTTGTCGGTAGGCCCAAATGCGTAATTCCCTCTACACAGATGAGTTTATTTTGACTCCCATTGTCGATAATGAAACATAGCAGAGCACCCTTCTTCCACATCTGTGAGTGGAAGAGACACTCACCTTCCTCCAGATCTTCAGGCTCACTTTTCTTGACCTCGATGGTGGAAAAGATAGCATTAGGTTCTACATCAATGATTTGTTTTCCCTTGTCAGGTTCTGGCTCAGAGTTGGAACTTGCATCTGACTTTGAATATTTTAACTTAGCCACCAATGACTTCTTTGCACGAAATTCATTTATATTGTCAATAGTATCTTGTGGAACGAACACCACTTTCATGTGTCTTTCTTGGTCTTCCCAATAATATTCTTTTCCTACAACTTCTATGGGTTATTATAAGGTGTTACACCTTGGCTATATCCTTATTTTTTTAGTTTTAGGGTGCCCTTGCCCTACTTCAAACTCACAAATATAAAGTCTCTCTTCTTCTGTTTAATATTTTTCTCAATTTTGATAGCATATTAGTATGTTATGCGAAGTGACAAGATGTCCAGGAACTCCATTTCTACCCATATGTATTTGTACAAACAACCACAATATTTGAGCATAGATGTTGCTCAGAATCCTTGATACCCAACTTCGTGTGTAAGGTATGAAATACATATGTGAACTCTGGCACTTCTTGGTCCCATTCATGTCGTAGTATGGTCCATTTTATGTTCTTGTCTTCATAACTTCCAACAGGGTAATGTTGTTCCTTAACTACATCTTGAAAAGAGTTCCAAGAGGGTGCGACTGAAAATTGTGGGGGTTCCTCCCTAACCATTTGATCACAGTACATTTCCCACCATTCCTTGACATGCGGGGTGGCCTTTAGGAGTGAAAATGTATTATTTTCTCTATTGGAGAAATTATGGATTGAAAAAATCCTTCTAGTAGATTTAACCATTTATCTAGATCATCTGCATATATCTGGCCTTTAAATAGAGGAATATCAAAGTTAACTTATAACTTGAAGGGGGCAGTGCCTTCGAAGGAACTGTTAGATGAAGATGCATTGCCCATTGTTATCCGCAGAAGGATCTGGGAAAAATTATCCATCATCTCATTCCTGTGTTGCTTGAGGGATTCTTCAAGAAACAACTTGACAGGATCTCCTGCTCCCTCATCTTTCTTTTCTTCCACCATGGGAGGACATCGAGGTCAACAAGGATAGTCTTGCAAGGGTTCAAGCAGTTCGAGTCCCAACTCCTTATACCCCAACCTCGTTGGGGACATGCATAAAAAAATAGAGAAAGAGCAGACTGCTCTAATACCACTGATTCTGATTTAAGGCAAGAACAAAATGAAATACATATTAAAAGCAAAACACAAAGATAGAGTCAAACTGAATTTCAATTACTAAATAGAAATTTTGAAACTATTTATAAGCAAAATGAAAGAAAATAACTCGAATGGTAGTATCTTATCATTGAGAAGAGATGTGACAACTACACGCCTTTCTAAACTATCTTACAATGAGGTTGAGAGGCCTTTTTATCATGAAGAAAAGATTATTAACATTAAACACCCGAAACCCTAACTCTGTGAGATGAATCTCCAAAGGCTTATGGGCCCCGATGGGATAATTTGGAATGTCAAATTCTCAAGGTTATAACTTTGGCATATGATATCCATTTGCAACGTATGATAACTCGTTAGAAAGGTCTATCCAAGGAGAAAAAATTTCGACTACAAATGTTATTTAAAGATTCATGTTTTCCTACTTCCCAAAAAAACATCATTTAGGGCCTCAAAAAGACTCTGGATGTTTAGGACTTGAAACTTGCCAAAAATATAAAAATTCCAAAATAGGAAATTGTGCTGAAAAATAGGAAACTTTTAGGAATAGGTGGGTGGCCATTAATATCCACTTGGATCAAGTAATTATTTAATAGAGATGCATGTTTCAAAGAACCTCCATGCATCTCTTTATTATATGTTTACCATATATGTTATTGTCATTCATCCTAATGGTGAATTAAGTGAGGGTCTAATGCATCGAATATAGGAATTTGTTGATGGTATGGTGGCATACATTTATTTTTGTATAAGGAGAAACATTGATTTCATTATCAAACTTAAACCATGTATGGAGCCTATTGTAAATACAACATATTGTATGAAAAATATAGAATTAAAAGAGTTGCAAATATATCTTAAGGAATTATTGGACTTGGGGTTCATATGACTTAACTTATCCCCATGGGTAGCATCTATAATTTTTGTTAAAAATAAGGATGGGTCTTGGTGATTATGCATTGACTATCATTAGCTGAATGAGGTGACGATAAAAAATCAATATTCTCTCTACTAAGGATAGATCACTTGTTTTGATTGAGGGGAGCAATTGTGTTTTCAAATATAGATATGATATTAGGATATCATTAATTATGAATCAAGAAAGAAGATATCCCAAAAATACCTTTAAGGCGAGATTTGGGCACTTTGAATTTGCAGTATTACCCCTTGGACTCACAAATTCCTTGGGTTCTTTTATAAGTTTGATGAATGGGATATTCTAGGACTACCTAGATAAGTTTGCATGTATTTATTGACGACACGTTGATCTACTTAAGGACCCCTAGATGAGTATGAAAAACACTTGAGAATAGTTTTATAATGTCTCAGAGAAAACCAACAATATGGAAATATTTCAAAGTGTTCCTTTTACTAATCCAAGAACCACTATCTCGAGCACATTATCTCTAGGGATGGTATTGCAATAGACCCAATGAAGATTGAGGCAATCATGGAATGGTCGACACCCATCCATGTTCACGAAATATGTAGGTTCATGGGCATGGATGACTATTATTTCAGATTTGTTGAGGGGTTTTGAAAGATAGCACCCCATCAACGAACTTGTTGTAGCTGCTAGAACAACACCTAAAAATTATCCCGACGTTCGAATTTTCAGGTCCCACTCTTCTTTTCAAGGTCTTAATTAGATATACCTATGTATTTGAACACGTCAAGTCGTGCAATGATCAAGATATCAACAAGCCCTTTGGTTACCTATGCTTCCAACATGCATATTGTATTTTTCCACCCTTGCTTTATCTTGATGAGCATTCATCTCAACACATTATGGTTTTAGAGGTGTTGCTTCATTCACACCCTTTTAAAGCTTCATATTCTTAAGGTATGCATCTTGTGTTGTTGGTCATATTTTATCTAGGATCTTGATCTTTTGTTTGCATCACCCAACTCGAAAGTTCATCAACATTTAATGGCATTTTCAGTTATATTAATCGCATCATCATGTTAAAAGGTGAATTGTGCATCAACCCCTTTAAGTATTCATGTGCTTGAGTGTTAATTTCTTTGAAGAAAAAGTTTATTTGTGTATGCAAAATTAAGTCTTCAAAGTTCCACTTTTGTATTGCATGTATCATTTTTAAGAAAGACATTTAAAGTATTCTTATCACATGGATTCCTAAAATTACTTATAATTTTATTGGACTTTGCAAAACTCAATTCACTTGATTAGATTATGCTTCTGTTAGTGTCAGTCTAGTCATACTACCATCAGTGATCAAAATTGTTCTTTTGCATTTGCATATTAGGAGTCCCATACCATAAATTTTCACCATTCCACTAGGTCATGGGTTCATTGATGGTAGTGATTTTTCATGAGTTTTCCCTCATGTGAAACTTGCTGATTCTCCTCTATATGGTCTTTAGTCATGAGTTACTTTCACTTTGTGAGTCATGTTAGTAGGTCATAAGATGGGTCTCATTAGGTTCTAGGATCTCACCATGATCAAATTAATGAGTCAAGTGTCAATAAATATCAGCAAGGTCATGAGGAAGTCAATAAACTCAAAGTCACAGCACCTGGAAAGATCAAAGAAATGTTTTATTCAGCTTGACGTAATTTTCACCTCAAAACCATGTTTTGAGGTGAAAACATGATACTTTAATTTTAACTATCATCTTTATGTAATTTTATGTCATCATATGTAATAAGTCACACTTCATAAGCTGCTATCGAGGTGAAAACATGATACTTTAATTTTAACTATCATCTTTATGTAATCATATGTAATAAGTCACACTTCATAAGCTGCTATCTCCACAAAAGTCGTCACCCTGCCTTTCAGAGAATTTTTCCATAGTATTTTCAGTGTCAAATTATGTTCTAAGTATGTTTAGCAGAAAGAGCCCGGAAAGAGCTTTCCAACGGTATATTACACTCTCAAAACTGACTTCTGGATTGAAATTTATGCCTAAGTGAACAAAAGTCCCCCTATACCCTAAACCAACCCCTTTTCCCATTTCTTCTTAAACTTTATTTCATTAGAGTTTTATATTTTTCTTTTAAAAAAACCTCTTTTTCCCCATCCGATGGAAAAATCGCATTATTTAAATCTCTTAAACACATATGCGATTTAATTAAACCACTTCCCCTCCATACCTTTTAACTTTATAACAAAGTTAAAGGTTTTATTATAATCCCTGCCGTTCCAAACCCTTCCCTTTTCCCATCACAACATTTAGAATGCACGCCCCGATTGGCCCTTCGTAAAAAGTCCGATGCGATTGATCCAATTAAATCAAACCACTTCCCCACATCACTCATTAAACCTTATAATAAAGTTTTAAAGGTTTGGTATTATAAATCCCTTCCTCGGATTCGCCTTCCCCCATTGTCATACCTCTGATTGAGCGCTCCCGATGGCATACACCCGGTGAGATCCCTGCCGTCGATCTGACCATCCGATCAGATGGCCCATACTTCATCGGCACTTCCAAAGAGTCCCTCTCAATTTGCCTTCGCCCGATTATTCCTGAGCCATTGATCGCCCTCTCCAATCAGATAGCTCATACACTGTCGCGCCATCGCAATCGGCACAATCACATAACATTTGCCTTCATCCTCCTCTGATCTCCCGATGCCGATGGACCTTCAGGTCCCACCATATAATCTTCTGCCCTTCCATAATTTAAAGCCATTTTTTCTTTGTAAAAATCGAATTTCATATTATTTCGTTTTACCAAAGGACTTCCCCCTCTTTGCCTATTCCCAATCGCATTGGGAAAATCCTGTTATGTA
Organism: Pinus albicaulis; assembly: GCA_034641835.2. Taxonomy (NCBI): domain Eukaryota; kingdom Viridiplantae; phylum Streptophyta; class Pinopsida; order Pinales; family Pinaceae; genus Pinus; species Pinus albicaulis. The sequence goes on along the minus strand of CM076578.1, from coordinate 161,815,738 downwards.
ATACATTTGACCTCGATCCTCTTTTGATTCCGATTCCGATGGTTACCCCAGTCCCACCTTACAAGCCCTCCGCTCTTTCAATGTAAAATCATTTTACTCCTTTGCAAAGCGTCGAAAATTTTTTCATTTTGTTTTACCCCATTACCCTTTGGCTTATCTCTATTACACTAATCCCAATCGCATCGGAAGTTTTTAAATCCTCATAACACCTTCCCCTTTCCTCCGATCCCGATTGTGATTACACCATATATTTTAAAACACTCCATTATATATTGCATCCCCTCCTTTCCTCTGATTGCGATTTGTGATCGCTTTTGGGCCCCACCTCCTTTCCCTTCCCTCTTTCTCATCTGAAATGGGATTTTCCCTTCATTAAAGGCATAATTTCATTTTATTTTATTCCAAAGGCAATTTTCTTCAAAGTCAATTTTCTTCAAAGAATAAAAATAGTAAGAGACAGTCAGAGGCCGAGAACTAATTTTGAAACAGTCACATCTTCAACAACGATTTAAAAGGGATTTATGCTACAGGTTTCTTCTTCTCATTTGTTGGGTGTATCAACAAATTTCAAGATTGTCAAAATATCTTACTGTTCCTTCTTTTCAGGGGTAGTTTGTTGGTTTCTTTCCCATATTTGGATTTTAGTTCTTTAGCTGTTAAAACAACTCCCTTTTTTCTATGGATCTATGTTCCCACACTTTAGTCTATTTAATGTAATTGTAAATCATTTTTAAAGCAGTCTGTAAATCAGTAAGTAGGGGAATAGTGTGGAAAATGAAGGAGAATGCTCTGCGCTCCGTTGTAACAGTTTTGGACAGGGAATTAATAAAGAGATGCAGCTCTGATTTGTGGGATCCATGTGGTATGAAATTTAGCATTTGTTCTCTCCTCTGTGTTCATATGTAAATTGTTATGTGTACCATTCATTCATAAACATCTTTTTTTTTTAATGCTTTCAAGATAGAAAGGTCGAATCCATTTTTATGCTTTGCCTTGGGAAATCATTCAATAATCTGTCTTTTTCTTCTGTTTGAAAATGATCCATCTCTCATGCCCTTTTCAACTCCTCAACAGTCTTACCATCTCATCATTATTTAAACTTTAATTGCTAAAATTTCCTGCCTACCTTGCCCCATGAGATAACTTGTATCCATGATTTAATTCCCCGATTCAAACTATCCAATTTGTTCCATACATCCTTGAAAATTCTTTCATTTCATTAAAACATTTTCCCATTATTATAGCTAGCCTAAAATCAATTTATAATTGTACTTTGTTGAATATCCTTTCATGGAGAGAGCTTTCTCCTGACCTTGTAGGGCTAGCTACAAGGCTGAACGTGGTTTAAAGGTTACCCTGGTTTTCCCTTTTAGGCCTGAGGTCCAGATCAGGTGATAACATTTTTGGTCCTCTTCCTTTGAAACCAGTTTCAGTAAGCGCTTCATTTCAATAGTGAGGACTCGATTTCATAGGAGAAATTCATCCCGCGTCATCAGCACAACATCGGTGGATATTGACAGGTATAGACTAATTCACTAAATGGATTGAGGCCGTTCCAGCAAGACAAGCTATAGATATGGTAATTATCCAATTTTTAGAATCGAATAATTTATCTTGTTTTGGCTGCCCACACAAAATTATAACAGATAACGCAGCAACGTTCAAGTCTAGGAAGATGGTGGATTTCTGTGACAAATACAATATTGTCCTAGGCCATTCAACAGCTTACTACCCACAAGGCAATGGCCTCGCAGAATCATCGAACAAATCTATGATAAATATAATCAAGAAATTGCTAGAGGCAAACAAAAGAAATTGGCATCGAAAGCTCATCAACGCCTTGTGGGTAGATAGAGTTAGCAGCAAGAAATCCATAGGTATGTCACCTTTTGAATTGGTTTATGGTACTGATGTTGTTTTTCCTACATCTCTTACAGTTCCAGTCATGAGATTATTACAATAATTTGGTAGTGAAGACGATGATAATCAGCGAAAGATCAATCAGATGACCCACCTTCAGCAAACAAGAGAGGAAGTGTCACAGAACGCTATTCAGTTGCAGGAGAAGATAAAGAAGATCTATGACTGAAAGACCAAAGAAGAAAGGTTTCAGTTGGATGATGTAGTGTTGAGATGGGATGCAAGAAATGAGGACAAAGGGAAGCATGGCAAATTTGACAACCTGTGGAAAGGACCATACAGGATTTCAACATACAGGGGACATAATGCTTTCTTGCTTTCAGAAATGGATGGCCAAGATTGCCTTGGAGGAGCAGTGAATGGTAGGCTTTTGAAGCACTACCATTGATGAAGTTAATGGATTAGAAACTATGTCACCATCATTGTATATACCATGTTATTTTTTGTCAGAGTTCAAGTACACAGTCATTGAAGTTTGGGGCCCGAGGTGAAGGCTATAAAACTTAAATGATATGTGTATGGTTTGGTTTTATTTTAGTTGTCAGTATTAGTCTTGAGTCAGAGTCAGTTTGCATTGTGTTAGTTGTTAGTATTTTTTGATTCCATGCCCAATGGATAAGGCTACTTGGTCTACAATGTTCTTGGCACCTTCAAGGAGCTACCATCGCCATTGGAGCCAAAGTTAGTGTCAATCTAGTCATACTGCCACTAGTGATCAAAATTTCTCTTTTGCATTTGCATATTAGGAGTCCCATACCATAAATTTTCACCATTCCGCTAGGTCATGGATTCATTGATGGTAGTGATTTTTCATCAATTTTCCCTCATGTGAAACTTGTTGATTCTCCTCTCTATGGTCTTTAGTCATGAGTTACTTTCACTTTGTGAGTCATGTTAGTAGGTCATAGGATGGATCTCATTAGGTTCTAGGATCTCACCATGGTCAAATTAATGAGTCAAGTGTCAATAAATATTAGAAAGGTCATTAGGAAGTCGATAAACTCAAAGTCACAACACCTGGAAAGATCAAAGAAATGTTTTATTCAGCTTGACGTAATTTTCACCTCAAAACCATGTTTTGAGATGAAAACATGATGCTTTACTTTTAACTATCATCTTTATGTAATTTTATGTCATCATATGTAATAAGTCACACTTCAGAAGCTGCTATCTCCACAAAAGTCATCACCCTGCCTTTCAGAGAAGTTTTCCACAGCATTTTCAGTGTCAAATCATGTTCTAAGTATGTTCAGTAGAAAGAGCCCGGAAAGAGCTTTCTAACGGTATATTACACTCTCAAAACTGACTTCTAGATTGAAATTTATGCCTAAGTGAACAAAAGTCCCCCTATACCCTAAACCAACCCCTTTTCCCATTTCTTCCTAAACTTTATTTCATTAGAGTTTTATATTTTTCTTTTATAAAACCCCTTTTTCCCCATCCGATGGAAAAATTGCATTATTTAAATCTCTTAAACACATATGCGATTTAATTAAACCACTTCCCCTCCATACCTTTTAACTTTATAACAAAGTTAAAGGTTTTATTATAATCCCCGTCGTTCCAAACCCTTCCTTTTTACCATCGCAACATTTAGAATGCATGCCCCGATTGGCCCTTCATAAAAACTCCGATGCGATTGATCCAATTAAATCAAACCACTTCCCCACATCACCCATTAAACCTTATAATAAAGTTTTAAAGGTTTGGTATTATAAATCCCTTCCTCCGATTCGCCTTCCCCCATTGTCATACCTCCGATTGAGCGCTCCCGATGGCATACACTCGATGAGATCTCTGCTGTCGATCTGCCCATCCGATCGGACGACCCATACTTCATCGGTGCTTCCAAAGAGTCCCTCCCGATTTGCCTTCGCCCGATTATTCCTGAGCCATTGATCGCCCTCTCCAATCAGACAGCTCATACACTGTCGCGCCATCGCAATCCACACAATCACATAACATTTGCCTTCGTCCTCCTTTGATCTCCCGATGCTGATGGACCTTCAGGTCCCACCATATAATCTTCCGCCCTTCCATAATTTAAAGCCATTTTTTCTTTGTAAAAATTGAATTTCATATTATTTCGTTTTACCAAAGGACTTCCCCCTCTTTGCCTATTCCCAATTGCATCGGGAAAATTCTATTGTGTAATACATTTGACTTCGCTCCTCTTCCGATTCCGATTCCGATGGTTACCCTGGTTCCACCTTACAAGCCCTCCACTCTTTCAATGTAAAATCATTTTACTCCTTTGAAAAGTGCTGAAACATTTTTCATTTTGTTTTACCCCATTACCCTTTGGCTTATCTCTATTACACTAATCCCAATCGCATCAGAAGTTTTTAAATCCTCATAAAACCTTCCCCTTTCCTCCGATCCTGATTGCAATTACACCATATATTTTAAAACACTCCATTATATGTTGCATCTCCTCCTTTCCTCTGATTGCGATTTGCGATCGCTTTTGGGCCCCACCTCCTTTCCCTTCCCTCTTTCTCATCGAAATGGGCTTTTCCCTTCATTAAAGGCATAATTTTATTTTATTTTATTTCAAAGGCGATTTTCTTCAAAGTCAGTTTTCTTCAAAGAATAAAAACAATAAGAGACAGTCAGAGGCCGAGAACTAATTTTGAAACAGTCACATATTTAGCAAGGATTTAAAATGGATTCATGCTAAAGGTTTCTTCTTATCATTTGTTAGGCGTATCAGCGAATTTCAAGATGGTCAAAATATCTTATTGTTCCTTCTTTTTAGGGGCAATTTGTTGGTTTCTTTCCCATATTCGGATTTCAGTTCTTTAGCTGTTAAAACAACTCCCTTTTTCTGTGGATCTATGTTCCCACATTTCAGTCTATTTAATGTAATTGTAATTCATTTGTAAAGCAGTCTGTATATCAGTAACTAGGGGAATAGTGTGGAAAATCACGGAGAACGCTCTGCGCTCCATTGTAACAGTTTTGGACAGGGAATTAATAAAGAGATGCAGCTCTGATTTGTGGGATCGATGTGGTATGAAATTTAGCATTTGTTCTCTCCTCTGTGTTCATATGTAAATTGTTATGTGTACCATTCATTCATAAACATCTTTTTTTTTTAATGCTTTCAAGATAGAAAGATAGAATCCGTTTTTATGCTCTGCCTTGGGAAATCATTCAATACTCTATGTTTTTCTTCTATTTGAAAAGGATCCATCTCCCATGCCCTTTTCAGCTCCTCACCAGTCTTACCATCTCATCATTATTTAAACTTTAATTGCTAAAATTTCTTGCCTACCTTGCCCCATGAGATAACCTGTATCCATGATTTAATTCCCCGATTGAAACTGTCCCATTTGTTCCATATATCCCTGAAAATTCTTTCATTTCATTAAAAAAATTTCCCATTATTATACCTAGCCTAAAATCAGTTTATAATTGTACTTTGTTGAATATCCTTTCACGGAGAGAGCCCTCTCCTGACCTTGTAAGACTAGCTACAACGCTGAACGTGATTTAGAAGTTACCCTGATTTGCCCTTTTAGCCCTGAGGTCCAGATCAGGGGATAACAACGTCCATTCCCATTATCTATTTCACATGTAAAACCTTAGCGCTATTTTTGTAAAAGCCCCTTTTATGTCACATAACTTTATTAATCCGTATTATATTATGACGTGGAGGTTAACCTTTCAAGCTACAAATTTAAAGGGATTTCAGGAAAATGGTACCATATGACACAACTATATCAAAGCCTAACCAATTAACTAGATAGTTGTAGAATCCTTGTAAGGAGCTTCGATAATTAAGAACACGTTCAGAAATGCATATCGTTGGCTTGATTCACTTGGACATGAATTGGAAGACCATACAATGGCATTATAATGTTTGTTGCCAGCCTGAAGTTGGGTAGATCAATTCAAAGTATTGTGATAAAGTCGAGCACACCTATGGTAAAGACTGTGATGGAGGCTACATATATACTATACTCAAGATGCATTCATTGGTGCGAGTGCATGAACATAATACAATGCATTCAAAGGGTAATTAAGCAATACGATAAGGGTAGACAATTATTGCGTTGGACATCAAAGATTGAAAGGATATATATATGTATTAAAACATGTTGCAGAAGACATATATATATATATATATATATGTATGTGGCATTGGGAATATAACGAGATACATTGCGTTGGTAACATTGAAAAACAGTGCGTTGAAGGGAGACAAAAGTGTTGCGTCCAAAGGTAATATTATTAAGTTGTATTGAAAACATTCAAAGAAATCACTTTAAAAAACAATGCAGGGCTGAGTTTAAAACTTTATAAGGTACATGAGAAAACAATATAGTGCAACAACGTTGATAACTATAGCAAGGACATTGGAAATGACCGTACATTGGAGCCATCGTATGCGGAAATAAATACTTTTCAGCCTATTGGCCCATAAATGCACTTGGGAAATAGATGCCCACCATTGGATGGTGTACTTGTTTTAATCCAACGGTGGGCAGTTACTTTCCAGGTGCATTTATGGACCAATAGACTGAAAATTATTTGTTTCCATCGTATACATTAAGAGATGGTGATGGCACTATATCCAAAGGGCCATATATAAATTATGTAGAGGACAGTGGACACACTTTTAATGCTGCTATTATTAGATGTCAGCACTTTACATCAAACGCCGTAAAGGCTCTATAAGAGCTACGTTGATAAATTATTGCAAAGGGCCATATAAAACTATATATTTAACGGCATACAAAGTACTGTTGATAAATCCATATATTAATATTGGTGCATATTTAAACGTTTTAAGAAATACAACGATACGTTGAAAAGGAAATACAATGATATTTTGATAACACGAACAATGTGTGAAAGTGATACAAACACAATAAATGTTTGAAGAGGGCGATTAAGCACATGATAAACACGTGGTAGGAATGGGTGATACATTAAATGATGCATTGAGATGTAGATAATATCAAAGCACATGTGAAGAACAATAAAGGAATACCATAATATATACAAAGGGGCACGATAAGCGAAGAGATCAGACAATTGATATGTCAAAAGAGACTGCGCAGGTGTGATCATAAGAGGATACTAAAATTGCTGGCACATGTCGTAAAGTCAGAACCTAAACTCCACCTTACTGGAATGGGAACGCTAAGAAGCTGCAACCGCATCAGTGCAATCCAAAATTACAAGCCTGTCTCCTCCTACTGCTAGGTGTCCTGCCTGCATGTTTTAACAATAACACATTCTCGCACAAGCAAGTTGCGACTTACATCACGTCGATTCACCTCCCACCAGGGTGCCAAACAGAGTACCTGATACAACATACATAGGCATGAAAGCAAAGTATTAAAGGAGGTTGCAATGGATTAAATGTTAAAGTGGCACATGTATGAAACGAATAAATCCTAAGTCATACGAAATTAAATGCCATGGGGTAGTAGTGGGCATATACTGCCTCTTCGCATTTAATTTTTTATAGATTATGATTTATTGGTTGCTGACACATGTACCCTGTCATTAATAGAATCACGCCATTAATAGAATCACTTGTGATGGGCCACATGTACCCTGTCATTAACAGAATCACGCCATTAATAGAATCACTTGTGATGGGCATAAAATATGGCATGATGACTATTCCTTCAATGAGCATCGACGTTGTCATGGGTTTGTAAAAGTTGCATATAGATGATAAAACCTATCCAACAAGTGAGCAATTTTGATCAAGGAGTTTGAGAAATATTTCATCAAATATATAAAAATTAATTAATGCATGGAAAATGATAAAAGTGTTAGAAACTTGAAGAGAGCTACATATATGGTTCACAAAACACAAATTATATTATCATTTTATTGATTTCACAGATATTACATATATAGGAATACATGATACTTCTAGACCCTATAATAGTGGATCTAGATTACTAAAAATAGCTAGTACAACTATTAACCTTGGAACTTGCACAATTACAACTCAAGACAACATGGAATACACATGACATATCACATGGAAGCATTACTTGCAACAAAAGGGATGAAGGTCATAGTGAAGTAAAGGTCAAGATTGAACCTCCAAGAATATAATTAATTGATCAACCTTAATGTCAGAAGAAAATCATTATTACTCTCACTAGCCTCTCAACACTGATGATATGTTTTATTTATGAAAATTGTTTCTTATTTTATTATAGTAAAATGTATCCATCTTGCAAATTCGCGCTGCTAGGTCAAGCCGCCTCAGAGCCTGCGCCTTCCAGCTCTTCTACCCTTGGCCTCGCCCGCCATGGCCCCTCCGGACGCAAACCTGGAGGCGGCTGCTGCTCAACTAGCCTTCTCCGCCTTGGTTCAATCTCTACCGCCCCAGCGTCCTCTCCCTAATATCTCAAAATTTGTAAAGAAGTTGGATGGATTGCAAGAAGTTGTCTTCCCTCGTGCTCTACCTTGCATGGCAGCCCTTTCCTTGGTTGATCGAGATCTCATAGGGAAATTCACTGGCCTATGGCCTTCCCCGAAGACAGTGTAAAAGTGGATTGAACGGAACTGGGTTGATAAAATAAGCAGCAAAATATCTATTCATTTTTGCGAGAAAAGATATTTCACCTTTCACTTTGAATCAAGAGAAGACAAGGATCTAATCTTCAGAAACAAACCATACTTCATGGATTCAACAGGAATGTATCTAAATAAATGGACTCCGGACTTCGACCCTGAGCTTGATGTCCCTAATGCAGTCCCGGTCTGGGTCCGGCTCCCGCATCTCCCTCTCCATTGTTGGGGAGATGAATCGGTTCAAGCCATCGATAATGCAGTTGGAAAGTTTATTGATCGCAGCGAACCTAAGGACAACATGCAAGCCTGTGCATGCATCTATGTTGAAGTTGATCTCGGCAAGGGTCTTCCGGAAGCAATCAAACTCAAAGTGGACGATTGGACTCACATTCAGCAACTAGATTATGAGCAAATCCCATTTAAATGCAAGGTATGTCATGAATATGGCCATTTTTCCAATCGCTGTTCTAAATTAGTTGATGTTGAAAATACTTCTCAAGATGAACAATGGGAAATTGTCAAAAAAAAGAAGACTGATCCAGTGTCTAAGACAAACCCCGAAACTAGCCCTCCCAAAACTAATCACTCATCCACCCCCTCCACCTCTTCCCTTGATCCTCCACTCAACACTTCTGTTGTTGCTTCTCTCTCTGAGACCCCCTTGGAATCTTCCAACCTCTTTGGCGCCCTTTCCCTCCCTGATTCTGACCCTCCCATCCCCAACCCCATTGAAAATGATTCCCCCACCCCCATACCCCTTCCACAATCATCCCCTTCTTCCTCTCATGACCCTCCTCCTTCTCGAACAACTAGGAGCTCTTCCAAAGAGCACGGTGTAAATATGGAAGCGCATAAAAAACATGGGCCTAGAAGCAAATCCATGAAGCAACAGAGGGATGAAAATGCCCAAAAAGACATAGCTATGGGAACACAAAACCCCATAGAAACCTATATTCTGGGGTAAAATAGAAAATAATCGACACACAAAGACTAGGGAGGGCGAGCAACTCTCCGTATACCCCATTCTCAATGATGAAGGTCCTATCTTGGAACAACAGGGGACTAGGGCACCCCTCTAAAACTGTTGCTCTGAAAGATCTGATAGACCATGAGAAACTAGGAATCTTAATGCTTCAAGAAATAAAACAAGGTCAGCAAGATATGAAAAGAATTATTGAACAGTTCAAGCAGTATGAAGACCGCATTTGTGAATCAAGGGGAGCCTCTTGTGGAATAGCCACCATTTGGAACCAAAGCACATGGACATGCATATCCAATGTAATCAGTCAGTACTGGATTAAAATCAATTTAGAGAGAAGATTAGATAACAAGAAGATTGTCATTTATAATATCTATGCACCTAATCATTTTAGAGATAAAGAGCAATGTTGGACCTCTCTTAAAGCAGATATAGATGAAGAAACTAACAGTAATATTATCCTTGGAGGAGATCTCAATCTCATACTCCACTCCAATGAGAGGAGAGGAGGCATTTTTACCCATGATCCCTATAGAACAAAAATGGAAATTATTATGCAAGAGCATGACTTAGTTGATGTTGCACCAAAAAATCGCAGATTTACATGGAACAATTGCAAGCTGGGCAAGGATAACATTATGGAGCAGCTAGACAGGATCATGATAAATGTTTCTCTGCTCTCAACTTACTCCATGGCTTACGCTTTTGTCCACCCCTATTTGGCGTCCGATCACTATCCTACAAGTCTTGTACTTGAGGCGCACTGCCCATTGGGGCCAATCCATTTTAAATATAGTTCACTCTGGAGTAGCAATCCGATGGTAGAACAGATTGTCACCTTCACATGGCGTCAACATATTGAAGGATCATCGAGATACATTTGGGAAAACAAGCTAAAGAGGACCAAATATGCTCTGAAGGAATGGGCAAAGTGTCATTAAAAAGAGCCGGAGAAAGCCAAAACAAAAATAAAAAACAATTTAGAAAGGGTCCATAGCAAGATAGAAGAACACGGGCTCACTCAAGAATACAAGGCACAAGAGGGAGATCTCTATTTCCGGCTCTTTCGTGCCAATAGAGATGAAGAACATAAATGGAGAATAAATTCGAGACAGCTTTGGTTGCAAGGAGGGGACAAAAACTCTGCCTTCTTCCACAAGCAGGCCACAATTAGAAAAATAAGGAATAATGTTACCACCATCATTGATGAGAATGGTCAAATCAAAACTACTCAAGGTGCCATTAAGAAAACTACTTCGGATTATTATAACGCCCTTTTGACTGAGACAAAAGCAGCAGAAGATTAATCAGATATCCTTCAACATTTTCCCACAGGGATCAGTGAGGAAATCAATGCAAAATTAACAAAAGAAATTGATGAAGATGAAATTCAAAGTGTCATTTGGTCGCTCTAGCCAGACAAAGCCCCCTGTCCAGATGGTTTCCCCATTTGTTTCTATAGAACTTATTGGGGAACAATAAAAAAAGATCTTGTCAAAATGATAAGATGGGCACAGCGCAAATGTAAAATTGGAGGATACACTAATGCCACCCATCTTGCTCTTATTCCTAAAGAGAATCGACCCTCATCCTTCTCTCGCTTCCGGCCCATCTCTCTGTGCAACTATTCTTATAAAATCCTAACCAAAATCCTTGTCTCGTGTCTCAAACCTCTCCTCCCCTCTCTCATTTCTGAGAATCAAGGAGGTTTCTTGGCCAACAGGCAAATCTCTGACTCCATACTTCTTATCCAAGAGGCCATCCACTATAGTCAAGTTAGAAACAAAAAAGGCTTCATTCTAAAATTGGACTTAGCCAATGCCTTTGATCGAGTCAGACACTCTTTCCTTTTTGTTGTTTTGGAAAAGTTGGGATTTTCCAAATCCTTCATTGAGCTTGTCAAAGCCTGCATTACTGGTCCCTAGATCTCCCCTCTCGTTAATGGTAGACCAGGACCTTCTTTCCAGTCGAACCAAGGTCTAGGACAAGGCTGTCCGCTCTCACCCTACCTGTTCATCTTGATGGCTGAATCTTTTAGCAGGGCCTTGGATTACAATCGTTGTATGGGACTCATTACTAGGATTAAATTTGGAAATGGAGTCAAGAACATAAATCATTCTAAATTTGCTGATGACACTCTTTTAATGGGAGGAGCCTCCAACATAATAGCTTGTCGATTTAAAACTCTCTTAGAAAAATACATGAGATACTTCGGAGGTATGGTCAACTATCTCAAGAGTTGCATTTATGGCTGGAATACTACTGCCCAAAATATACATAGCATAGCCATCACGTTTGGAGTTCCTTACAAGTTGCACTGGGGGCAATTTTCTTACCTGGGCATGCCAGTGAGTGTTGGCAATCTGAAAGATTCTGTCTGGGACACTATAATTGGAAAAATGAAAAAGGAAGGTGCAACAATGGGGTGCCTCTTGGCTTAATCCAGCAGGACGCCTAATCCTCCTTAAATCTGGTCTCTCCTCCTTGCCCTTATACCTATTTTCACTTCTGCATGCCCCAGCTAGTTTCCACCACAAAGTTGATGCCATCCTTCAACATTTTCTATGGAAAGGGGGGAAAATGAAAGAAAGAAATATAATCTTATAAATTGGAAATAGATCATTCAATCTCAAGAGCAAGGAGGGCTTGGAATTAGATCGTTGAAACTCTTAAATCTAGCTTTTGGTGGCAAGATTGTATGGAGACTCATCAATGGAAAACTTGCTTGGTGGAAAACAGTGTTAGAAATCAAATATCTCAACTCACCAAGGCAACAAATTTTGGACCATGATATTCCTAACAGAACCTGCTCAAAAATCTAGGGACTGTGCGAGAAAGTGATCCCCCTTCTAGTTCAAAACACCTCCAAGATCCCCAATGGTGGCATCCAGATTAGAATTGGAGCTGATAAGATAATGGGACAACAACCCATTAGCAGTAGGTCGGGAACTCAATAGAATTTATTCTATCTTAATAACATGGGAATTCACACCTTGGATCAGATATCTCAGTGGGATGCCCACTCTCAGATTTGGAAAGGATGGATTTTCCCAATTATTCCCATTGAAATGGAAGAAAGTCTCATTAATATTCAAGCCCATCTTCATGGTATTGCTCCCACCAAACACAACAATGATGATGGCTTTCGCTGGGATCCCTCAGGTACCATTTATTCAGTCAAAGCCGCTTATCAACAGATCTGCAACAATGAATTCTCCATGCCCATTTGGGCGCAGTGGAAACTTGTTTGGAAAGTAGAGACTTCCCAAAAATAAAATTATTTTCATGGCTCCTTCAAAAAGGGAAAGTCCTCACATATGAGAATCTTAAAAAACATGGGATAATTGGGCCATCCCGTTGCCCAAATTGCCAAGCTAATGAAGAAACCAGTCATCATCTATTCATAGACTGCCCCTTTTCCATTTCTTGTTGGACAGAAGACTATCGTCATACCAACCTCCCCTAGGCTCCCAACACTGGCATTGCTGAAGTCCTGCAAATCTGGAAAAGGAGCTATCCATGGCAGCATAAGAAAAATAACATAGCCCGCAGAGTATGGAATGCTTTACCATATGCTCTCTTGTGGAAAATCTGGTTGGCACGAAATCGCATGATTTTTAAGAACAAAGAAACCAGCATCAGAAAGTTATACAACAAGGCTTGGAGCCTCACCTTGGAAGTAATGTCCACTAAAAACCAAGGGAAGATTGACACAGCTGATCTCTATGCTGAGGAAAGGAACTACATTGGATATTTGTTGGAGAGAAACAATATTGGTAGCAGCAGGGTTAATGCCAATAGCAGTAACAACAACATTTATAGCTGGAAGATCAGAATGAAAGAGGAGGAATTTTCCCTATGGCTCAGAAACTGTAATACCCATTACCTATTTTTTGATGGTGCTTCCAAGTCTAACCTAGGAATGGCTGGGGCTGGAGGAATCATTTGCAATGCTAATGGTGACATCATAAATGCTTACGAGTGGGCTTTAGGAAATATTTCTAATAACAGGGCTGAAGCACTCGCTCTTTATCAAGGTCTCCTCCAGCTCCAATGACTTGGCATACACACAGCCACGATTATAGGAGATTCGGCTATAATCATCAATTTAATGATACACAATCGGAATGTGTCCAACGTGTTCCTGCAGCAATCCGTCAGTTGATGTCGAATTCTTTCCCAGCAGATGAAAGAGACCTGGTACTACCATGTTCTCCGCTTTCTCAATAAGGAGGCGGATTTGCATGCAAGCAAAGCCTGCCTTCATCCCATTGGTCTCTTGAAATGCTCAGCCTTCGAATCTTACTATTTCTTACCATGATCAGGAATAAATCTGCTCATAGATTTCCTTCAGATGTGTACAACGTCATTGTACCCCTCTTATCTGGTATCTGCCCCAATCTCATGACTGTTTTACCCATCGTGCCAATGAAAATATCCTCCGAATCCCCTGCAGAGGATATCACTGATTCTGTATCTCTAATTTCATATCCCTTTATCAGATATTGTCCTTCTTCCCATGTGCTCCTGCCATCTCCATTCACCTCCCGTGATCCTTACCTCACCTCTCTAGTAACCGCGCCTCTCCTCATTCTTGGTTTCTTGGCCGATTTTTTGTATTTATTCTAGACCTCCATCACTCAGAACCATGCCTCTCACTTCCTGTGTCTGCATTCTCCTTACTCTGTGCTACACATCACCATTCTCCTTCTCCCCAATCCAGAACTTTGCTCTCTGGTGCTGCGACCCTGTAGGCCTGATCCTCACTCTGTGATTTCATTCTGCACTCCAATCATGTCCAGAAGTGAAGATTGCTTCCATTGCGCCGATCTCTAGGCGGAGCTGGAGAAAATCCGGCACAACAGAAGATTCTGGAAGATAAAATTGACACTCATGCTCAAATCACAAAGGGAAAGCATGAGGCTGACCTCAATCTCTTCCTCCACCGAGTATCTTCATTGCAGGGCCAGTTTAATGATCTCAAAAAAACTTGTGAGCATGTCAAAGAGTCTGTTGATATTCTGGAGTACATTCTGGAAAAAAATAATGCACCAAGTACCATCTCGACAAATGCAAGAACTATGGATGCAGAAGGCAAGCCTAAAGAATCCACTGTGTGCCAAATCCATCATATAAATATTGATTAAGCATGAAGTGCAAATGTTGTCTTTTATTACTCCAGCTTGTATGAATTTATACTAGTTTGGTTTTGACATTGTTAAAAATGATGGAAGAAAAAGGGATTTTGTTCTCAATGTAATTCCCTTCTGTTCTGCTTCTCATCTCCACTATCATGTAACAGCAGAGCTTAGCTTCTCCTATATCTTTTTTTGAATATATATAGCAACCGACTTTGTAAAAAAAAAAAAATGAATCCATCTTGTAGCCTAAGTATTGGTCTTGTGTTTATAGGATAGGAGTTGTGGGGAAGTTGCTAGTCATTTACATCTAAATATTTCATGGATGCATGATCCAAATTGGTAACAATCGTTGAATATTCAACTAAGCACCAGTGATTCCTTAGGGGATTACAGAGACATCAACAAAGTTCATAAAGACTAATGTATTTCCTACGTGATACTATGTTGAAGCTTATTACACCTCATCTTATTAATTTGTAAAATATATTGTCATAAGTGACAAAATATTAAAATCATAAAAGGACCAAATGGTGTTGGAAAATCGTGAGGCTTTATGGTTAAATTAGATTTTCCTTTCTTTGATGACTTTTTGTGAAATTTGTTGGATTCTTATTTATTTAATTATGTTCTTATTTATCGAACAATTATCAAAACATAAACATGAAGATCAAAAGAACTCTAAAAACGCAAGATATAGGCTCCAAGCCAAGGAAAAATCCCTCCAAAGGGAAAACCCAAAAAAATTATCTTCTTATAAAATCAGATCAAATGATATATCCAATACCCATAACAACAAAAAAATCCCCCCTCTAGATACCACATCAATCCTTCCTTCTTTCCAGCAGATTTAATAGCAAGAGACCAGCAACAAGAGATGTACCAAGGCAGAGCTTCCAAAAATTCTAGCTAAAAAAGGAATCCTCTCTTCTAGACTTTGCCCCTCCACTTCTTCTCTACCCTCTCTGCAATATTTTAGACCATAAATAATCAAGTGTGTGTGTGAAAATGAGCTCCATCTTCCCTCTATTTATACTATCTATAGCAGGATGAGCCTAGGAGTTAGAGACCATATTGTTCCAAAATTGCATGGGAAGGAAACAACATTCCAAATGTGGAAGGCCCTTATTGATCTTTTTGAAAGTAGTAGTGATGCAGGAAAAGTTATTTTGAAGAAAAAATTGAGGAGCATTCGAATTGGCAAGGATGATCCCATTGTTACATATCTATCTAGGTTTACTCAAGTGAGGGATGAACTTGGAGGTGTTGGAGAGAAAATTCCACCAATAGAGCTTGTGAGCCTTGCTCTGGTTGGGCTTCAAAAATCTTGCCGTAGTTTCAAGGATGCAATGAATGGCAAAGATAAACTGCCTAATTGGGAGTGACTGTGATCAAATATTGTGCAGGAAGAGATGAGGAGGAACACAAGGGATGGAGTCTCATTTGGTACATAAGATGAAGAGAACTTAGCTTTAGCTAGAAAAGGGAAGAAAGCCAAGGTAAAGAAGGTTGAAGTCCAAACCAAATATAATCAGAATGGAGGTAAGGAAAAAAAGGATCTTAAAAAGATCAAGTGTTTTCATTGTCATGGGTTTGGAAATTATGCTACAAAATTTCCGAACAATAAACGTAGCAAGCATGTTGCAATTACAACAGGAGGAGAATCACTCTCTTCTTAGTTCAAATTGGAATTATCCTTGATATATTTCATGAAAATATCAATACGAGCTAACATGTGGTACATTTACTCGGGGGCTTCATTCCACATGGCAGGGAACAAAGATATCTTCAGTATTTTGGAGGAAAAAGACATGTAATTCCATATCAATCTTGTAGATGATGAAAAATACGTGACCAAAGGAATTGGTACAATGAGCTTTGAGAGGGAGTTTGGCTCCCTTCTCCATCTCAAGAATGTGATGTATGTTCCAGGATTGAAGAAAAACCTTGTCTCAGTAGCAACCATTGAAGACAAAGGCTATGCTGTTGTATTTAACAAAAGGAATTACTATGTCAAGCATTATACTTTATGACAATTCAAGCAGATTGGGGTCCTGATCGAGAGCCTTTACGAATTGGAGGTTGATGGATGTGCAACCTTGAGCAACAAGGAAGAGAATTCCCAGAGTAGAGATGTGGTGGTTGAGAGAGAGAAGGATAGAGCTCTCAATATGGATCATCAACTAGTATATCAGTTTCAGTCTAGGCTAGTAGGCAGTTGAGCTGACGAGAAGGATGATGATGAGGACCATAACCTAGGGTGAGTGGAAAAAACCACTTAGTTAGGGACTTCCAGTATAGGGAAAGTTGGAGCCAAGCGAGTAGAGGATTTGGTTAAGGGAGCTCATAAGAGAGTTGAGTCCCCCAACACCAAGAAGCAGACACCCATATACACAAGGTACATGGCTCTTTCTAGTTCAGAGGGAGCAGCTACAACATCAGAGAACTTGCAAGAGCTAAAGAAAAGTCTAGGTGGACGAGGTTCTTCGAAGAATCCCTCCCTCACTAAGAGGGAATGTTGAAATTGTAGCAAGGAATGGATTGTTTTGACGTGTGCCTTAGTCAAATATTCCAATTCCAATTCAGTCTCATAGTTGCTTGGGTTAGATATTAGTTAACATGTGTGATAGTGGTCTATCACTAGTTTATTTTTAGTTAATTCGAGTTAGATGGATTTCAGTGAGTTGTGTACTATTTGATAACAAAAATTTAGATACGTAGTGGTGTTAAATTCTAGTGTCTGTCATTTAAATGATTTCTAGTTCTAGAATATAGATAGACTTGAGTTCTTGAGTTTATTTGAGTAGTTTCACTTTTTGTTAACTCAACTAACTCTTAGTTAACTAGTTGCATCTACTAAATTTAGCCCTAGTAGGTCATGCAATTCGAATTTCCTATTGAGATTGAATGAAGGCACATATCTATTTATTCATTCAACACACGTTTTTGTGTAGATGCTTGGGGATCAAGAAAAACAATTTATCTTGAGAATTGTGCAAGGAAATATGACAAGTTCCTATTTTTTAGGGGCAAAATTAGGTTAGGAAATAGGAGCTCCTAGCAGGCCTTATTTGCCTAATTGTTGGGAAAGTCTTGTAGAGAGTTGATCAGTATTGCAAGGGGCTTTAGGCTTGAAGCAGATTCTATGTAATAGATTAAATTTCTCAGTTGACTTAATACAAACAAGAGAGGTTTTTTCGAGTTGGGTTCCCCAGATATATTATGTGTTCTGTATGTGATTGTGTTAATATTCATTGTTTTCTTTCCACAAATTTTTGGTAGAGAAATATTGTGTCTTTTGTGATAATTTTGCTCTCATTATCAGTTGTAAGGTTTCAAATATTTTATACACGATCCACTTTATAAATGAGAGAAATGAAGGTGGCGTTTATAGATCCCAAAATTACACCTAAAATTATTGATTCCTCCACAATCACTAGCAAATCAGGCTCCATTATATCTAGAAAGTGAATAAACAGTTCAATAGTCCATCCATAAGAATCAAGAATTTTTCCCCTAACCATGGACTTCAAAACACCAAAAAGTTCTTCCTTGTTAGTAGGCCTCCCTAGGTAGTCACTTCATTTGAATCGGTCATCCTTGGAAAAAAATTAACAAAGTGAATTTGTGAATCAAAGGATACAACCTCACGTTATTTGAACTTCCTACTAAAAGATGTAACTTCCTTCTCCTGAATATTTTTCAGTGAATGGAAGGTATTCCCCTATTCATCCTTAATGCTCCATATTGCATTGTCTTTCCTTCTTTTTGAAGCAAATTTGTGAAAACCTAGTAATTTTGTCCCTTGTTGAGACCTAGATGACCCGAATTTTTAGGCAAAATTCCTCCTTTTTTAGTTTAATAATATGACCCTTTATATCTTCATATGATAAAAGAATATTTTTAGAAATATTAGAGAAGAAATCAGGGATCAATGGATCATTCAAGGCCTTTATCTTCTCATCAAGGAACAATAAATTCTTTATTGCATGCCTTCTTCTTCTCTCTTTCCCATTGTATAACGCCATGATTCAAATATTTTAATTTATAACTAAAGGAATCCATGCTTGAGAAAACTGAGGATGGAACTAGATGCTTCCAAGAATCCCATATCAAGGCATCAAAATCCTTATTATTCAACCATGAGTGGTTAAAATTGAATAGGTAAAAAATTTTCTCTGAAAAATCAATCCTTTCAAGAAAAATGGGGACATGGTAAAAAATAGAAGTATTATATGACTAATAATGTAGACCAACCAATCTTGTCAGAAACTCCTGATTAATAAAAAACAATAAAGTCTCTTATCAATTCCTTCCTTTCCCGTTCAACTGTTCCACCAAGTAGGACATATAATGTTGGGGACAATATCCTGAAGCATTTAAAGATAAAAAAATTCTTTGAAATATTTTTCCAACTTATCACCTCTAATTTTTGATCCCCATATCTCCCCACAATTCATATTAAAATTCAAGTCATCTACCACCACTAAGGAACTAAGGGCTAGCAAACCACAATTGCCGGTATTTTCCAAAAAGCTCTTCCTTTCCAAGTAAGGCGTGTATATATTGAGGACATGAATATGTTCGTTGGAGCCTCTCAAAAACACTAAAATAATAATCCCAATGAAAGAGATGACTGCTTTAAACCTAAGGATCCTAGGATCCGCTGCTAGACCACCAAAATAACTAGAAGCATTGGTCGTGCAGATGACACAATCTGGACAAATTTTTAGCAAAAAATCCCAAGATTTCTCTTTACTAACAAAATTCTCCTGAAAAAGGACTAAAATGGGCTTCTTTAGGATAGTAATGCTACAAAGGATACTTCTTTTAGGGGTGGAACCCAGACCCCTCACATTGAATGACATCAAAATTATGATGAAGGAAGAGAACTGAGAATACCCCCTCTAAGGACCTGAGAAGCATTGCAAACACGGTCCTCTATAGCAAGAGAAGAACCAAATTCATTTTGAGAGAAAGGAGGATTAACATCCTTAGCTTTGCGATAAGAAGGATGGAAGGTTGAAGGGGCTAAAGACACGTTGGATATATTTTTGAATTTTTGGCATATTTTATTCCTCACAACGATATTCCTCCTAGAATCAGGGCTAACAAAAATATTGTCTTCCTCAGAAAATAGTTTCTTGATGGTTACAGGCTCAAGAACAACAAGTTCATTGTTAGATAAGAAGGCCATTTCAGGGTCCTCGGAAGGCAAAAGAAAATGGAGGCCAAAGAAAGAGTTGAAGTGGATGGGACAAGAATAATGGTTACAAGGGCTAGGAGGAACCCCATTCGGTAAAGCTATGGGAAGATCAGGAGGAGGAGAGACAAAATGACCTATAGTCAAACCATGCTAGACAAAATTGTGCTAAGGTAAAAAAAATAGTTGAAGAAGCCCCCAATTCTCTAGACCTAATAATAAGGTTAGTACAATGCTCATAATCACATAGGTATTTAATAAAAGTAGATTTGTTAACAACAAATTCAATAGGCACATCATCATCAACATGGGAGCTTGGAGGAATGTCTAAACTCAAGAATTTTCCATCGTTATGTTCTAAAACACCAACAGATAGGTTATCTACAATATGAGGGGAAGGATAAATCTCATGGTCAATATGTTTATCAAAATTACCTGCACTAAACAATGTTGGACCAAATTGTGCTTAAGGGAAGAAAAAATAATCGAAGAAGCATCCAATTCTCTGGACCTAATAACAGGGTTAATAAAAAACTTGAAATAACAAATGTCTTTAACAAAATCAGAATTGTTAACCACAAATTCAACAGACACATCATCATCAACACAGAAGCTTGGAGGAACATCTATACTCTGGAATTTTCCATCATTATGTTCTAAGACATCAACAGATAGATTATCCACAAGAGAACATGAGGGAGAAATATTGTGGTCAAATTGTTTATCAGAAGTACCTGCACCCGCCATGTGAAACATAGATGTTTAGAGGGATTATACCGAAGCCCTCTGGAGCCTGAGCAATGCCCATGGATCGTCCCTCAAAACAACGACCTAGCCCGGACCTCCTCGAATAATTGGTTATCAAGTGGCCAATATCTTGACAACCCAAACACCTAAGAGGGACTCCCAAAAAATTGATAATATACCTATTATGGAAGACACCCAAAAATAAATCTAGCTCCATAGGAAAACCACTTTTAAAATCAACCTCATCCAAAGCCAGAGCCACTCTTTTATCTAGTTGCCCCAACCTCACTTCATCCATAAAAAAAATATTTCCCCACCTTATTTTCAATTGTTGATTTTGATTAGAGTTCAAGGGGAAATCCCGACAACTTCATCCAAATAATTTTCCTGCATAGCATTTCCAGAAGGGGATTAAAACTTTTTGACCAAGGCTGTAATGATAAGAAACCCCTAGTCTCAAAGATGTGGTCTAATGGTTAGGTGGGAAAGTTTTTTCCCATAGGTCTTGTGGTCCAATCCTCAGCAGGACTATGCATGCCTATGAATTTTTCTAGACATGACTTTTAAGTTGAAAAAAAAAATGATAAGAAACCCCTACCCTTCATCCATGGAAAAGAAACAATCGTATCTGCATCCTCCAAGCAAAGGAAATAAAATTTGTACCATCCATTAAGAAAAATGCTTACCTTTGGCATGTAGTTGAGGAAGGGGGACCAAAATCGTTCAACCCATTCCTTCAATGTAATACCAGACATCTGCCACTTTACAACAAGAGCCCACATTTTCAATATTTGAAGATTATCCCAATATACATCGACTCCAAACATTAACCCTTAAACATTGGAGGCAACCTTAAGAGGTTTATGATTATGATACTTATGCTTCTGAAAAGTGAAATAAGCCTTACACAAACCAAGTCCCTCACCAATGTGTACATATGGAGATTTAGAATCACCTTTCTTACTTTTTTCAGATAGAGGAAGCTCAAAACGTAACCTCGACGGCCTTTGGCAGAGTTCACAGATTCAACAAATTTCTCCACCAAAGCTTCCAAACATTGTGAGTCATATCTAAGCAATTCTGAGGAATGGGCCATTTCAAACTATCAATGTGAAGCAAGAAAGAAGCAAGAAACATAATTGATGGGACCTGCCCCAATAAATCAACGAAAGGATAAAAACTACAACATGAGTCCTCCAAAAGTCACCTAGATGAGAAAGTGAACAGTTATCCTTACAAACCTACCCTATGAATAAATACTCACCACATCGACCAAAAAATACAAACAACATGATACTAAAGGAAAGCATATAAATCACACATATGAGAAAAATTCCTATCGACTCCTCAACTCCAAGAAAAATTCCACGCATCCCTGCTCCAAGGAAAAGTGGCCCCACTATCATCCAATAATTTCTATTCTTTCTTTAGAAAGACCCCTATAAGTCATATGCGTGAAGATTTCCCGACAACTCTCACAGGAGTTTGTCGAAAAAATTACGGCTGATTAAGAGACTCCAACTACCATGACACAGGAAAATCTATAAGAATGAAGGAATGTACATCGTGGTGTGCTTCTATACAATTTTTAATGTTCCAACTTCTACCTCTACCTCTGCTACTAACCTGAGTTGTCTCAGGTCCTTCGGGGAAAGGCATATATATCTAAGGCTCTTGCTATTATTTCCTTCCTTATTTCCCCATAGGAACCTTCATTATTTGGTTATGACTAAGAGATAATATCAAGCGGGAAAGATTTTATAGTTGCAACTAATTCTTGATCTCAGAGCAACATTGTACGACTTCTTTTTATAGACAATGTGGTTCATATTGCTCCCAAGTTATGGTGGTTTGAAGAAAATTAGTTCTACCTATCAACTATAGTGAATAAGTTTTAGTACTTATCATCCATTAAAGAATCATCGTTTGTGTTTTTGACCACATTAGATAGAATTATCTAAATGGAAGATGTGAGTAATGCTAAACTAATTCCCCTTTCAAATTTTAAACATGCTTGCTTCTTATATGCTTAAGGGTTCAAGTTATATTGCAATTTATTGAGTCTCATGGGTGGTTTTAATGTCAATTTAGTGAGAAATTTAACATTAAAAAAAAAGAGTTGAACAACAAAAAATAAAGTATAGAACATAACCGTATTTAACATTAACACAGTATTTGATGAAGGAGTTCACCCCTCCTGGGCTACATCTCCTTGGTACAGCTTCCATGGCTTGGGCCTCTATATTATGCTCAAATTGTCAAATTAACCTGTTTACAATGCTCTTTTTCTCCTATAACCCTCTCCAATGGACTCAAAATGGCACATAATTTCTACCTAGCCTCTTCTTTCTCTTCAATTGGTTTCCAGGTGAAGCAGATATGGCCTAACCCTCTGGTGGCCTTAGGCATCCTTAAAATTAAGTTTAGAAATTACCATATAGAAGTGATCCATTGCTTCTAAATCCTACACCAATGAGTCCAAAAGACCCAAAAATGGTAATCTTGCCTCTTTCTGAGACTGATGTCGATTCACAGAGGTGGCTTATTATAGGCAACCTTAGTGTTTCTCATTTAATTGTCAACCTGAGGTAAGTCTTCTTATTTCAAGAGTGTAAGCACAGTATATGCGAGTGAGGTCGATTGATAGCTAATCTATGCTTATGAAAAAGGATTATCTAATTCTCGAAGTTCAATCAATCTCGAAGGGAAATGGATTGGAAGAATGTAGCTAACTATTTTGTCTAGTTCAGAAGGGGAGAAACCTATGATTGAACATCATAATGATGGATTGAACATCACTCTTAATGAATTGAACAACAATCCTAATGAATTGAAAAACAACCTTAATGAATCCAATAGCAATCTGAATGAAGTGAATCAGTAATTACTTATATAATTTTGCAATGGAATTCTCTTTGCAAACTGAATAATTGACCTTAACCAATAATTGGACACCCTAATGTGCTGAAAGAACAATCTAATTCGTAAAGATAAATAACATTGAACATCAATTTATTCTACGATTCGTCAATCGACTGCAACATATTAGAAGAAAATGGAAAACATCTAACAGTGATAAAGCCTTGTTATAAACCAGAAAATACGAATGCGATTATTCTAAATCAAGAAGCACGAATGCTAAACTGCTCTGAACAGAGAAAAATTGTAAATTTATTGAGTGAAAAAGTAATTTACAACCACATCAGATAACTGCATATTGATTATGTAACTAACACACAACATGAAAATTGCCAAGGAAACTCTGAGGGGTTGGGCCCAGACCACCAGAAGCTCTAGCGCAACAAAAACCTCAAAAGATAATTGTTCAAAACATCAAAACTCTTTACTAAATCAAGGGATACTACAGGAATATAATTGGACTGTTCGGTCCTGATGTGTTGATTACAGAAGGTAATTTCTATTCGACTCCCCATCTGGTTCATCCATGGTCCTATTAAAGGCATTTCCATGTGATGGGATAGTATTTTCCAAATGACAGCCCGCTGTGCGTGGCTGTTGTTTGAGTTCTCGAGCTTGAATCCGTCTTTCTGTCTTCTGGGAGTTACTGAGATTTCATATGTTCGTGTTTGTCGGTTGTCTTTCATTTACTGTTGGTTCAGCTACTCTGCCTTCCTGCATACATAGATATAATAAGTCAAATTTATGTTATAGAAATGTTCCTTTTGTCGTTAGCCCAATTTCCTTGATTTTCATAAATCTTTTCTTTCTTTATTGTTAAGATGAGGAAGAATTCCTAAGGCTGTGTCATAATTCAAAGTAATCATAGGGTGAAAACTTACTTTAATTCTGGCCCAACATACCCCCCTGCTTACCTAATTGCATGTCCTCATGCAAACAGATGGTTGAGATGCAACTGTGTAGGGAGTAAGCAGGGTAGACCTTTTCCTTGTATGCTCTGAAACCTCATTTTTGTCTAATTATTGCAAAGAAAACTCTTGCATGCCCTTCTAGCAACTCATAGTCATGATTATATCCCTTAGGAGGATACCAAAGAAGAGGGATTCTATATCTACAACCTAACCATGCAGGACCCATGCTAAAGACCAGGTTACTATATGAAAGGAATCTGGAGGCAACAACCTTGAAATTTCTGTAGCCAAATGGCTCCCTATTCTTTACATTGTTTGTGGAGGCCATCCATCTTTGTTTAGTTATTGCCAAGGCTACTTCCCGAATGTCTTTAAAGTATTCTTGTCCATTTTCTATAATGTCTTTGTGGATGGGCCCCAGCCTGGTCCTTACGCCTTGCCTTCGCATGAAGTTCTTGTGCTGTATAAACAACTGTAGGGGTTTTCTAGGTTCTCCTCTAACCCACAAGTCTAGGCCATGTTCTCTCTTTTGGAAGATGTTATAGGCCTTGGCTCACTTAATTTGGTTCTTGGCGAATGAGAGGAAGGATTGGAGCTGAACATCTCCTATAAAGGGACTAGGATTGTTGTCTGTGTTCTCTTCTAGAAAGAAATTGTGCATGTAAAGTTCACATAGAAGATGTTGGCAATAGTGGACAAACTCTTCTATGGTTCTGAAAGTTGTGGACTTCCCTGTCGTGACGGCCTTGAATTTCAATAATAAATATCGTTCTGTTAAGAACAGGGAATAGTTGGTGGCTGGTGCCCTGCATGTTAATGCATCATTATACATAGAAAATTTTTTAGTGATTTGTTTCTTGGCTTGCTCCACCTGTTCTTGTGCCCTTTTTAACTTTTCATGTTCCTCTCTGAGCTGGGAAAATGTTTCGTCTTTTGTGGAGGAGAGGTCTGTGAATTTCTTTAGTAGTGCTTGATATTCTTGTGCTGGCACCACCTCCTTCCTACATTGTTCTAGCTCATGTTGTGTTTTCACCAGCTCATTATGCAATTTCTGATTAAAAAATTTCTCTACCAGGTGGGCATAGGCAGGGGCTTCCTCTATTTGGGTCTCCTTCTCTTCTGTAATTTTCTGCTTAGTTTGTGTAGAGGCTTCAATGGTGTTTGCTAGTTCTTTCTGAATTTTTTCCTCGGTAATACATGCTTGGTAAGTCTGTATCCTAGTCTCAGCAGTGTCGGCTAAGTTGGTATGCACCTCAGCCTCTGTAGTAGCTACCAAGTCAGTTTGCATCTCAGCCTCAACGATGTCAGCTAAGTCATTTTTCATCTCGGCTTCAACAATTTTTATCAAGTTGGCGACTAATTCTATCTGAGTTCCCGCGTTGGTGGTTTCCTTCTTTGGCTTTCGGGCCCTTTTTTCCTCCTTCAGTTGTGTTCTCAAATATTTCACCATTTTCTTTAATCTTTTGCAGACCCTACTAAGTTTCTTAATCTTCTTTTCAGCTGAATTTGTTGAAAATGGCAACAAGAAACAATGAAGGAGGCCTCCTGAAACATCTTTCCTGATCCTAGTTGGAAAGTGATCACCTAAACTAGGTGGGGACCACACATGTGCTTTTTGTCGAAAAGTCTATTTTTAGACATATGGAGCATGGTATAGGAGTTGCGGGATGCTATTCTTGGATGATTGGTCAAGTTGGTAAAAATATATGGACCTCTATTTTTAGACATTGGGCAGAATCTATTTTTAGACTGTCAGGCTAAAAATAGAACAGTCGAATATTATTAACCCTTAATAATATTTAGACTATAAACATTATCTTATCCTCTTGGAGCACTTCAGTTCGAGCTACGGATGTGGCACATGCAGCTGACAGAAGGAAATACGCTTTTCCTATGGGTTAGTTGAGCTATTGCATGGTTGACTTCAGTTAGAACTCATGTGGCAGAGTTTGGTGGAGTTGATGGGGCAGGTTGATGGAGTTGTGTTCGGTTTAACTTAGTTGAACTAGTTGTATTTAAATCTAATTGGAAAATACACTAGTGATGAGTGGTGTGAATTAATTATTAATTAATTCACTAATTATTAACTCATAAATCAACTAAAGAACACATCAGTTAACAGCAGTGCATGGACAGTTCAGTGGAGACCAGTGTTAGAGGTGGGTGAAAGGGTGAGTGTGACTATCAGTTGTGACTACAACTGTGCATGAGATTTGCACACACATTGATTGAGATTGCCAATGAGGATTGTGTAGTACAAGCCAGTGGGATTCGAACTTGGATTTCATTCATTCTCATCTTGGATTGCACAGTAGAGGCAGGCAGACTTGTGGAGGAGATTTGAACCTGTGACTTGTTCATCTTTCGTGCTAGTTTGTGTGTAGCATGTGAGATAGTGCTGAGAGCTGTGAGAGATTTGTGATATGTATTGTTACATGTTCTTGATCATTATAATATATAGATAGTTGGGGGTTTTCAGCTGTAAGCTTTCCCCGGTAAACATACTGTGTTTATATGTGTGCTTAATTTATGTTTCTATGTGCGCATGCGAATGTTTTCAATGCTGCTTGTTGTTTTTAATTCCGAAAATTGATGATCAATGGTAGAAGAGGTTATGTGTTATGCATGGAGCTCAAATAGTGTGTGACTAGGATAATCTCGGTGAATAATTCAGCTATTATTCAAATTTCTACATGGTATCGGAGCGAAGATTGATCATCACAGTGATTACAAATTTATTTTGGTAGACAGAGTCTGTACGCGGGCCAGGTAGCCTCTAGATCCATCCTTTCTTTGAAAGGTGATATATCCAGTAAATGCCCCTACAGTCGATCTCTGTGCTAGAAATAATTTGTTCTCACAGATCAGGAGCAGTTGAGTTTTGAGTTGGTGGAATTCGAATTTGCACCAGTGTTTTCTTGGTGTCGAAGTTAAAATGTCTTATCAAGGATTGCGATTGGAGTATTCTCTTGAAGGCAGCTCAAATTATATTGCATGGAGATATAGGATGGAGGCAGTATTAGATGATAATGGGCTGAAGGAGTTCATAGATGTTGAAGTCCCAAAGCCTGCTGATGCTGCTCAAGTTGAGGCTTGGCAAAAGAAGACAGCAAGGTGTCGAAGGATTCTGTTGGAGGGCGTGAAGGATCACATAGTATCCAGCCTGCATGGTAAAGCTTCTCCATTCTTGATGTGGAAAGCGTTGACAGATTTTTTCCAAAGCAAGAGTGACCAAAGGAAGCTGGCGCTCAAGGATAAACTCAGGAAGATAAAGATGGAGAAGAATGACACTATTCTGGTATACTTGACAAAGTTTGTCCACTGCAGGGATGAGCTTGGGAGTGTAGGAGTTAGTGTGGATGAAGAAGACTTGGTGAGCTTGGCTCTCCTTGGGCTTCCGAAGAGTTAGCATTCCTATGAGGATTCTGTCAATGGTCAGGAGAAATTGCCAGGATGGGAAAGACTGTGGTCTGATCTTGTGCAAGAGGAGATAAGGCGGAGTACCAGGGATGGATCTTCATCAAAGGTATCTGATGAAGATGATTGCACTTTGGTTGCCAAAGCAAGGAAGGGGAAGGGCAAGAAGAATGCTTCTCAATCCGGTGCGGATGGTAAAGAGCGTGACATGTCCAAAGTGAAGTGTTTTCACTGTCACGATCACGGACATTACGCCACGAATTGTCCACAGAAGAAGAACAACAAGCAGAAGCAGGTTGCTGGAGCTGCAGCTGGTGAGGCTCTTGCCTCGCAATTTGAGCTGGACTTCTCATTGATCGCATGCATGGTGTCTAGTGCATTGGGATCGGGGTGGTATTTTGACAGTGGCGCTTCCTTTCACATGAAGGGAGATATGAATCTTTTCAGTAACTTGGTGGAGAAAGATCTCCAGTTGCATGTTGAGTTGGGCGACAATGGACGATACAATGCGACCAGAATTGGTACCATAACCTTTCAGAGGGAGTTAGGTAAACTCATTCTTTTACAAGATGTATTGCATGTTCCAGGTTTGACGAAGAATTTAATCTCAGTCGCAATGTTAGAGGATAAAGGGTATGAGGTTGTCTTCAGTGAAGGAAAATTTTTCCTTTGGCACAAGGCAATAGGACAAGTCAATAAGGTTGGGATTCGGGCAAAGAATCTCTATAGACTTGAAGTAGATGGGATGTCTACGGAGCTTCCTGCTGATGGGAAGTGCAAGAAAGACATGCAACTGATGCTTGAGAGGGAGAAAGTTTTGCATGCAGGTAATAGTGAACCTCGGGATGTGGATCAGCCACATGATGAGGATCATGGAGTGGAAGAAGCCACTCATGCAGAGAAATTTCATGCCAGATGGGCAGAGGGAGTGCATGCAGCTATACCACCAGGTGAGAGGTGGGGCGACATGCATGAATAATCCCAAGAGGAGATTTCTGGGCAGGATTCATGAGATGGTGTGGATCTCATGAGTTGAACCTGGCTACGAGGTGCCCACAGCGCAGCAGTAGCAGATCATTTGGATTGATGCAGGTAGATCAAAGTGACAGTGTCGGATACTGGAGCGCGGATCAGAGTTGACAGCAAGTGCAAGAGTGCATGGGTGCAAGAGTTCAACAGCGTAGTGGTTCCTGTTGACATGTGAAGTAGCTAAGCAAAGGTCGAAGACTTTGATAGATGCATCAGATTGATTGAGTTTGTTTGGAGCCTATTCAGTTTCAGAAGAGTTGCAGAGCAGATGCATGGAGTTGCATGGCGCTTGTGAAGGTTGCAGGGCGAATGCATGGAGTTGCATGTCGCATGCAAAGACAGTCCTTTCTTGTTGAGAGGGAGTGTTGAAGATTGCAACAAGAAACGGTGAAGGAGGCATCCTGAAACATCTTTCCTGATCCTAGTTGGAAAGTGATCACCTAAACTAGGTGGGGGCCACACAAGTGATTTTTGTCGCAAAGTCTATTTTTAGACTATGTCTATTTTTAGACATATGGATCATGGTCTATGAGTTGCAGGATGCTATTTATGGATGATTGGTAGAGTTGGTAAAAATAGATGGACCTCTATTTTTAGACATTGGGCGGTTTCTATTTTTAGACTGCCGGGCTAAAAATAGAACAGTGAAATATTATTAACCCTTAATAATATTTAGACTATAAACATTATCTTATCCTCTTGGAGCACTTCAGTTTGATGCTTGGATGTGGCACATGTAGTTGACAGAAGGAAATACACTTTTCCTATGGGTTAGTTGAGCTATTGCATGGTTGACTTCAGTTAGAACTCATGTGGCAGAGTTTGGTGGAGTTGATGAGACAGTTGATGGAGTTGTGTTCGGTTTAACTTAGTTGAACTAGTTGTATTTAGTCTAACTAGAAAATACACTTAGTGAAACATACTTTCATACCATAAGCAAAGCCACTACCGGCCACAGTATTCATAGCTCCTCGACAGTATTGCTATTTTAACCCAAAAGAATGAGTCGAGATCCTTATGTAAAAATAGTTATTCCGTCAATTTTGTGGGAGAGATCACCATGATGGTATGATAGCCGATAACCAATAGTGCCACTCACTAGAGTTGTAGCAAAGTGATCAGGCCGGCTCATGATGAGACCTCCTTTCCTTCAAACATATGAGAATGTCATGACCCTGGTGTAGTGGCCATTGTGGGCATGTCACTTGCTAAGATCTTATGAACATGGTAGGTTGCCTTGTTATGAGACCCCTTATCCTCTCTTGAAATTTGGCATGTAAGCACAATACTTATTTTTAAATAATAACATCTTAATTTATAAGGAGGTCACTGTGCTGGTGTGGTAGCCAGATAGTCATAGTGCCATTCACTATGATTGTAATAGAGTGATCAGGCTGGCTCGTGATGAGACCTCCTGTCCTTCAAGCAGATGAGAAGGTCATTACCCTGGTGTGGTGGCCCTTATGGGCATGTCACTTGTTAAATACCTATGATCATGGTAGGTTGGCTCGTGATGAGACCCCCTATCCTCTCTTGAAAATTTGCATGAACGCATAATAGTTGATCTCTATACATGAAAGGAGCCTCATTAACTCCTTAAGATTTAGGGATGGTGAGAGAAGTAAAAGAATGCTAATACAATTAATACCCCTTATTCCCATTTCTTCATATTGGAGGAAAATACTACTCGAATAGTGTAGAAAGATATACCATCATAAGGTCATGTATTGTATGATAAAATATTTGAAATGGGGAGGACTTAGCCTTTCATTTCATGTATGTACAATGTCAGCTTCTTGTTTAAGGATTATAGTGCCATGGAATCACCATATTGGTAATTTTACTATTTCCCTCTCTTCTTCAACTGCCATTCCCTACTCAGAGATGCCTTTTATAGCTTGGGTGTGGATTAGGAAAAGGGTGTTGGATAAGGGGAATAATAGGATGTAAAAAAAAGGTTGTTCAATTTGAACAGTAGCTGTTCAATAGGATTGACCAACAGCCATTCGGAGAGTTTGAACGACAGGGAGAAATAAAAGCATAGAAAGCATGTATGTTCAATCCGGTTGAACAACGTCGTCGATAGATTGAACAACAATTTGTTCAAGGATTAAACAACGAAGAAAAATAAAAATACAACTCATGGTTGTTAAATTTGATTGAACAACAACAACTCGGTTGAACAACGATCATTCAAGGATTGAACAACGAAAAATAAAACACCAAAACAAGTTTATTTAATCTAATTGAACAACTTCAAGGATTGGACAACGAGAAGAATAAAACATAGAAACACATTTTTTTAATCCGATTGAACAACGAACGCTCCGGGATTGAACAACGACTCCCTAGGGATTGAGCAAGAAAAATTAAAAACAGAAATACGGTGCAATCCAATTGAACGATGGCCTCTGTGAAGATTGAACAACAACCATTCAAGGATTGAACGAAAGAAAAAAATAAAGCTTGTAGAACCACATTCTTCAATCCATATAAACAGCAAGGTTGAGCAATGATCAATTGAGATTAAACATTGGAAAAATAAAAACACAACAATACAAGAGGATGAGAGGAAAAAAAGAACACAATTGCGAGTATGAAGAATGTACAACAAAGTAAGGAACTTATATACATTATTTACAAATAATGGTAGCAAACTTCTCATGTACTTGAGTTTGTGGGGTTATCACACCCTTGTGCCATAACTTGGATGGTGGGATCGTTTCGTACCTATTGGCAAAAAAATTCCTTCATGAGAGGTTTGCCATAGAAGCGTACTCTGTGCCCGTTGACTCGAAATGTTGAACTAGATCCATCTATGGTGGTCAAGGTGAGTGTGCCATTGTTGTGTACTTCTTGAATTCCATATAGACCGAGCCACCTTGTTTGTAATTTTCCTGGAAAATCTTGGAATCTGGAGTCATAGAGGAGTGTCTAATCTTCTTTTTAAAATACCTTCTTCTTAATAAGGTTGTCATGCCACTTAACTCACTGTTGTTGGATGATCGTTGTGCGTTACAAGGCTAGTAGTCGCATTTCGTCTAATTCATTTATTTGTTGGAGTTTTCTAGCTTGAGCTTCTGTTAAGTCCAACCCTACCTCCTGGGCTGTCCTTAAAGTTTTGATTTCGAATTCAATAGAGAAGATAGGTTCTCTCCCAGATACTAGCTGATATGGTGAATATCCAATGGTGTTTCGCCCAGTTGTACGATAAGCCCATAAGGCTTATGGTAATCTAATTGCCCAGTCCCGGCGATGTGCTGATACGGTTTTGGTAAGGATTGCCTCCAGAACTTTGTTGGTGCTTTCGACCTACCCATTTTCCTGTGGGTGGTAAGGAGATGTAACTCTACGGATGATATGGTGATTCCTTAGGGTGACTATAATTTTATTACCTATGAATTGTGCCCCCCCATCGGTTATCACTTCCCATGGAAAACCGTGTCGCATGAACAACTCAAAAAGAAAATTAATCACCGATTCTTCCATGGCTCTTGACAAGGCCACTACTTCTACCCATTTGGTTACATAATTTATGGCAACCAACATGTAGAATTTCTGGTTTGATGGTGAGTTGAATGGTCCGACAAAGTCCAGCGCCCATTGTTTGAATGGTTCAACCACTAATTGTGGTTGTAGCAACATTTCATCAGCTTGTCCTGGGCGGCTAATTCTTTGGCAACTATCACAGGCTTGGACATAATTTTTTGCATCTTTGAAAATCGTAGGCCAATAATATCCTAATTGTAACACTTTATGCCCCATTCTGCGTTCTGTGAAATGTCCACTGCAAGGTTCATCGTGACAGGCTCGTAAGATTTCATAGACTTCGTCCTCTCTTATGCATCTACGTTTGTGCATGTCGCCCCTTGTATGGAAGAGGTATCCACCGATCCAGGAGAACCTTGCGTTGCATTGCGTTGTACAATTAGTTTCCGTTCTCTTGATGTTAAATGTCTGGGCAGCTTCCCTACTGCCAAGTAATTTGCCACTTCTACATACCATGGTGTTTTTAATGCAATAGAAAATAGATGTTCATCAGGGAACTGATCATCGACTACTAGCGTGTCGTCCATATTTGGAACCCTAGACAGGAAGTTTGTGACTACGTTTTCCTTTCCTGGACTATATTTTATTGTTATATCGAATTCCTACAATAGCATCAACCAACGAGTTATTCTCCCATTTGTGATTGGTTTATTGGCTAAATATCTAATGGCAGAGTGATCAATATACAGGAGTACTTGATAGCCAGTTATATAGTGCCTAAATTTATTAATAGCATAAATGACAGCTAGGAACTCCTTTTCAGTCACTGTATAATTTAATTCGGTAGGAGTGAGGTTTTTTCTGATATAATAAATGGCATAAGGCCTTTTGTCTTATTCTTGGCCAAGGACTGCTCCTATTGCTGTGTCGGATGCATCTGAAGAGATGTGAAAAGGCAGTTTCCAGCTAGGCCCTCGTAGAATTGGTGTTGTCGAGACCAGTTTCTTCAAATCTGCAAAAGTGGTGTCACATTTATCAGTCCAATGGAATTCAACATTTCCAGTCAATGCATACAAAGGTGTGGCTGTTTGTGAGAAATTATTTATAAATCTACGATAATATCCTACATATCCCAAAAAATTGTGTACCTCTGTTTGTGTACAAGGTGTAGCTAAGAGAAGGATTACCTCTATCTTAGCTGGATCTACCTATATTCCAGCTGTAGAAATGTAATGACCTAGGATCACTCCCTCGGTCATCATCATGTGACATTTTTCATTGCTTAGACATAACCTAGTAGCAATACATCGCTCCAACACCTTTTCTAGCATTTCTAATGCTTGATAAAAGTCCTCCCCATATGGTGTGAAGTCATCCATATAGATTTCAAGCCCCTCATTTATTAAGTCAGAAAAAATGTTGATTATGGCTCTCTGAAATGTTGCTGGGGCATTACATAACCCAAATGGTAAAAATCTATAAGCAAAATTACCCCATGGACAAGTAAAGGTTGTCTTATCCTGGTCTTCGGGAGCTATTTGGATTTGATTGTAACCACTGAACTTGTCAAGGAAGGAAAAGAACCGTTTCCCTGTCAATGTGTCAAGGACTTGGTCAATGAAGGGGAGGGGGAAGTGGTCTTTCTATTTTTCTTTATTCAATTCTCTGTAATCCACACAGATTCTCCATTTCCCATTCTTTTTAGGGACGACTACCAGAGGGGAAACCCATTTGCTGTCTGAAATAGGATAAATGAAATTTACATCTAATAGCTTTTGTAACTCCTCTTTTGCAATATCTTTTAAGTGTGAGTTTAGCCTTCGCTGAGGTTGTCTAATGGGACAGACTTCCTTATCGGTATAGATGTGATGGGTGCATAACTAAGTGTCTAAACCCTTCATGTCTGGGTAATCCTAATCAAATGCCCCTTAATACTTCCGAAGGACTTTTATGAGCTTTTGATTTTGGTCATCATCCAAATTTCCATTAATATTCAGAACCTTTCCTGGCTGAATCTCAATAGGTATGCTGTTATGTACATCGGTTGTGGGAATATTTTGATCCTCAAGGTCTGTCACGGGCTACTCTTGAGCTTCATCTTCAAGGACTGTTTTCAATATTTGGCATTTTAAATTTCTAGATGTGGGTGGCTGACTCATAAAATTATTGGTTACATCGTCTTCAGTTTGATCCTTAAATTCGAGAGCTTCTACTAGTGTCAGAGGTGGATGAATGTTTTGCTCCCATTATGTACATGGATGCTTGCGAATTTTTATCGTGCGTAAGCTAGGTTTGGCAGGTGGATAAATAATGAAATTTTTTATGGAATCTCCTCTAGTGATGGTCATGTTTCCTGTTTGACAGCCTATGTAAGCATCGTCTATGGCCAACCAAGGTCACCCAAGAATCAAAGGGTGCTTGTCCATCCTGTTCTTTGGATTAATAACTAAAAAAATAGCTGGATATTCCCATGAGTCCATAGAGACCAGGATGTCATGGACTATTCCTTCCGGTCTGATAATAGACCTATTAGCAAGATCCAACAGTGTAGCCGTAGGTTCTAAAGCTGATATGCCCAGTTTTTCGTAGGCCCCTGTAGTTAGGATGTTAATGGCTGCCCCTAAGTCGACCAATGTGTTTGGAAATGAGTGGCTAGATATTTGTACAGTCACAATGGGATTTCCTGGGTCTTCATATTTCACGGGTGGTTCCCTACCCAGTAAAAAATCAAATAGCTTCCCTACCACATGAACGGTGGGCGCAACCTTTGTTTTTTCTACTTTATTTTTCCCACATAGCTCTTTAATTGTCTTTGAATATATGGGAATGTCTTGGAAATGAGAAGAGGAATTTTGATACAGAGGTTTCTCAACTCCCCTAGGATGTCAAAGTTTGGAGAGATTATTGGCCTGGGCAAGGTTAACCTTTTAGGGAATGGAGGCAAAGACATCTAAGTTCTTCAGGCCCCTGTTGGTCAACTGTTTCTTTATCTTTGCCTACCTCTTTCCTCATTATATTTTCTTGGCTAGGCTTCGTTGAAGTCCCAACTTGGAACTGAGGTGGAGTCATGGCTTCTACCGGTAAGATATTATGTCCTTATCTCAGCCTTAGTTTGCTACATTGCTTCTGCTCAGCGCCGATATTTGGATTTTCTATGATCTGAATTAGTTGAATCTGTCTGTTGTTGGGATTAGGATTGGTTTGGGCTGGCAATTGAGGGCGTATGACAGGCTGTGGGTTGTGCTGGACTGGGTATGGAGCTGGCAGCATAAGTTGATTCTGAGTTCCTGCTCCCATTGGTAGGTTGGTCATTCCCATGGGTCTCTACCAATTCAAATTAGTGTTTTGAGGAGAAGGGTTTGGCCACTGGGCTTGATATGGAACATTTTTCCAATAAGGGGGAGAACAAGGAAAGCTTGGCCTATTTTTCCCTGATGAAGGTTGTGTAGGCCAAGGTGGTATAGGAAACTACTGGTTCAGCCAAGTAGAAAAAGGATTTTGCTTCTGCCAAGTTTCTACAGAGTTTTGCTGGTTAAACTGTGGAGAAGAAAAGAACTGAGGTAGGTCTTGAGGCATACCTGGCCGTGCCTACCATTGTCCATGTTGATTCATTAGGTAGACTGGTTCTGTCTCTTCCTCTGCTTCCTTTTAAACTGCTTTCAGCCCGAGGAGTGAAGGAAATTGGTCCGTGGTATGATCCTTGGTGCAGATGGCACAAGTCTGAACCATGTCTAAGGGGCATTCCCTTTGGCTGTGCTTCTTTTGACATCATGGGAAAAAGATGGCCATGTTTTGTTTTTCTATAGCTTGTTTCTTCTTGGCTTGTAAAATGTCAAGTTGTGTTGTCAAAGTACCCAAAATGTCAGTTTTGAAATCTTCCAAAAGATTGCCAAACTCTGCTCTAGTTACGTTGCCAGTAGATTGCTTAAGATCCTTTTTCATAGAATCACGCCCATTTGGACGATTGCGCACACTACCCCAAGAGTATCTAATACACAGGGAAATAATTTCATCATATTCTTCTTGGTAAATAACTCATTTTCCCATTATGTTAAGCGTTTCAACCCATTCTTCCTTCATTCCTTTAATCATTGTGGCTTTTAAGATGTATTTGGATATCGTGGTATATGGAGACCTTTGTAAATCGTATTGAAATCTTTCTACGTACTCTTCTAATGTTTCATTTTCCTTTGCATACATATTTAAGATTTCATCTTTTAGATCTCGAGTTCGGTAGTAGTCTTGATATTTTTAGGGAATACATTCTTCATTTGGTCCCAGTTATTGATGGTTCCCCCACCTAGTCCCATGAACTAGCGTAGTGCTATTCCCTTTAAGGTAGAGGGAAACAGTTTCAGTTTCTAAGGATCAATGGTGTAGTCATACCCCCTACATAAGACATCAAATTCAAATAGGAATGCATCAGGATCTTCCGTGGTCAAACCATGGAAGGTGAACGTAATATGAATGAGAATGGATTTCATAGAAACATTTGTAGCATAATCAACAGTAGGGTATTCCAATGCGATGTTTTCTGATTCTAATTTTTGTTATTTTTCCATTTGATTGAAGAATTGCAATCTTTGTCAATTTCGTTTTCTAGAGAGTAATCCTCGTAGGTTTGGAAGCGAATGCGATGGAGGGCTACAGTTGCTTCCACAGTACGAGATCACGAGTACCTACTGTCTTGACCACTCTTTTAGGGGATTTAGGGTCTGGGCTTCTGTTGAATTACACCACCTAGTTTGTCCTTCCTTCCTATAAATTAGGCATATATCTCCGAATGGTTAGTGCCTATGATGGGTAGTATGAAGACTTCACTGCGGTCCTTCTTTTCCACGATCAGATCTCGGCGTGGGCTACGGTTAGTGAGGTTGTACTTTGAGAGTATGATAGGACTTTGAATGGAAATAGTTACCGGGTCTATGAATGCAGAGATTCATATTTCTTAATGATTTCATCTATATATTTTTGTTCTTCCAAGGATCACGGGGTCCTTGGGATTGTGAAAATTTTTTAGAGTTATTTCGAATTGTTTCTATCTTTTTCTTCCTAGTCATAAAACAAGATTTCCTATTCTACCTGGTCTTTGTACTATCTGTCGAGAAGTGGGCTAGAGAGTAAGCATTTTGCTTGCCGTACACAAAGATTACGTAGTTTAGCCTTTCTCATTTTCAATACCCAATCCTTCATAGCAATGGAGAAAGATGAATAAATGATATCACTCTTTAACACTCTCTCAAAGAATGACACAAAAATGTTGGTGTCACTGAGAGGGTGGACTTATTATGAGCAACCTTAGATTGCTTCTCACATTTAATTTTCAACCCTAGAGGTAAGTCTTCTATTTCAAGAGTGTAAGCACAAAGTATATGCAAGTGAGATCGATCGATAGTTACTCTATGTTGCTTATGAAAAAGGATTATCTAATATTCTAAATTCAATCAACTCAAAGAGAGATGGCTTGGTAGAATGTAGCTAGTTATTCTGTCTAGTTTAGACAAAGAGAAACCCATGATTGAACAACATAATGATGGTTTGAACAACAATCTTAATGAATTGAACATCAATCTTAATGAATTGAACAACATTCTAAATGAATTGAACATCATTCTAAATGAATTTGAACAACAATTAATTATATAATTTTTGCAAATGGAATTCTCTTTTAAACGCGACTAATTGACATTAATCAACAATTGACGCCTTACCTATGCTAAAAGAACAATTTAATACGCAAGGATAAGTAACATCGAACAATGAATTATTCTACGATTTGTAAATCTACTGCAAAAGGCACCGAAGAAAATGGAAACATCTAACAACGATAAATCACTATTATAAACCCTGAAGATACGAATCGTGATTATTCTAAATCAAGAAGCACAAATGCTAAACTACTCTGAAGGAAGAAAAAATCTGTAACTTTATTGAGTGGAAAAGTAATTTACAACCGCATCGAATAATCGACATTGATTCTGTAACTAACGCACAACACGAAATTAATGAGGAAACTCCCGAGGGGTTGGGCCCGGACCACTGAAGCTTTAACACGAATGAAACCTCAAAACATAATTGTTAAAAACATCAAAACTATTTATTAACTCAAGGGATAATACAGGATACAATTTGACACATTTTCTTTCCGATGCATTGATTACAGAACGATATTCCTATTCAGACCCCCCTCATCTAGTTCATCCTTGGCCCTTTTAAAGGACATTTTCATGCAATGAGATAGTATTTTTCCAAACGACAACCCACTGCACGTGGTCGTCATATTGAGTTCTCTAGCTCGAATCCGTATCTACCTTCCGCCAGCTCTCGAAAAGTTACTGAGATTCCATACGTTCTTGTCTTTACATTGTCTTCATGTCCATTGGTTCACCGTCTCGCCCTTTTCCCTACATATGGAGATACATAAGTCAAAATTTCTCATTATAGAAACGTTCCTTTTGTCGTTATGCCTAATCCCCAATTTTCATAAATATTTTCTTTTCTTTATTGTCAAGATGAGGAAGAATTACTAAGATTTGTGTCATAATTCGAGTAATTATAGGGTGAAAACATGCCTTAATTCTGTTCCAGCGTTAGGGTGCGAGTGCATGGATGCAGTGATGCAAAACGCCGTAGTGCTGGATCTAGTAGACATGTGTAATAGATAGCATAAGTGCGTGGGAAGACTTTGATGACATGATGCATTATATATGATTCTATTGTATGGAGGCTATTCAAATTTTGGAGGTGTTGCATGCAAATGTTGCAAGTCGTGATAAACACTAGCGAAGTCTTGCATGTGTGTGAGAAACACTTAGAGAAGTGTTGCATGCAAGAGTTGGCATGTCGACATCGTAAAGGGTACATGGCGCATGCATGGAGTTTGCATGTCGCATGGAAGGACATTCCTTTCTTGCTGAGAGGAGTGTTGAAGTTTGCAACAAGAAACAATGAAATTGGCATCCGAAACAACATCCATGATCCTAGTGAAAATTAAGCACCTACACTAGGGTGGGGCCCACACAGCTATTTTTAGGTGTATGTCTATTTATAGATGTATGTGCATAATCTATTTATAGAATACATGTCTATTTATAGATGCATGTTTATTTTTTATTATCCCTTAATATTAGATGGACATTAAACTCGTAATCTATTCTCAAGTATGGACTTGAAAATAGTTAACCGAGGTGGAAAATCAATTAGCTAAGTGAATTTTGAGTCAAGAGGTTGGTTGGTGGGACATGTAGAGTGACTTGAGCTTGTAACTGAGTGATTCTAGTTGTAATGCAGTTGGAAAGTGCAGTGGTGCGTTAGTTAATGCAAGTTGTAAATCGATCTTAACTCAATTAAGTGAGTTAAAGTCACAGTAGTTATGTTGTAACAAAGTAGATACACTAGTGAGGGGAATCAACTAAATTAAATATTAATTAATTCACATGTAGTGATATCACATGCAAATGATGTTTTTTACTATTATTAATCGCATGCATGTCGGCTCAATGGAGACCCAGTTTGGAGATTTAGGTGAAAGGGAAAGGTAAATATCGAGCTTTGTGATATTAGTAGGCTACCCAAGGTGTAGTTTATAACACCACGGATGCCCATGATACTTAGCGCATGTTGAGGAAGGATGAAATTATTTGTGATTATGATTTCATTCATCAAGTAACTACGTGAGCAAGGGCAGTCTATCTAGAGGTAGTAAATTGAGCAAGTGATTTTCCAATTTTTGTATGACAATGTGAGACAAATTAGGTGATGTACTCGAGGGCTCTTATGAGAAGAGTTTTTGCATGTAAATTGTTTCATGATTCCTTGTGGAAAATACAATATATGATAGAGGGGTTTTTGAGATAGTAAGCTTTCCCCGAGAATATATGGGTGTTGTGGAGTTTTGATCTATTATTCTTTGCTTCATGTCATTGGCAAATTGTGTTGTTTTTAATTCCGCAAAATATTTGTAGAGCAATTCAATATTTAACTGCTATACGATTAGATCTGAGGAATCCAAGATATACATGCATATTGTATACTTTCGTACGGATTCTAGAAGTTACAAATTTATAGGTCAAGGTTGAGCATTGATGATGTTTATTATAAGCCTAATATTACATGATAAATAA
The DNA here is from genome assembly GCA_034641835.2 of Pinus albicaulis. NCBI lineage: Eukaryota > Viridiplantae > Streptophyta > Pinopsida > Pinales > Pinaceae > Pinus > Pinus albicaulis. Next base: position 161,775,311 of record CM076578.1, on the reverse strand, counting down.
GAATAAGCTACATCATAACAACAACACGAGAAACAAAATATAAATACACAAAGAAGAATAACAGATGAGCTTTGTGCAAGTAATTCCAACCATCTTCATAGTTCTCAACTTCATGCATATGTACAGCATAGCAGATGTGATTGGAGCGGCTGTATTAACTGCCCAACTAATCACTCATACATTTTATATTTACCTTTTTTTACATGAAATATTCATATAAGTATGATGAGATCTGATTCTGGATCTCAATAGGAGGCCCCAAAGATCTACTGACAATGGATCTTGGGGCCTTCCCCCCAAGATACTGAAAAATTGAAATGCTGAAAGATCTAAGAACACACCGTAAATAAAACCACTGAAGAAAATTTTTTATTAAACAAGAGATGAATCAGGAAAAGGCTATATCATGGTGGACAATCTATCATTTTACAAGATGTGACTTGTTGCTTTGTAGCATTTTTTTGTTACAATACCACTATGTAAATTCATGCGTAGAAAAATACCATGGGTGAATGAATACGATGGGCAAATGTCATACAATACCATGCGAATAAATACCATGGGTGATGAATACCATGGGTGGATGCCATTTACAATACTGCATGGGTAAATTCATGTTGAATGATGAATACAGCATGTGGATACATATCATGGGTGTAAATGAATACCATGGATAGATGTCACTTAGCAATACCATGGGCGGATAAATACCATGTGGTGGATGAATACCATGGAGGTGTAGGCCACTTTCCATTCTAGATCATTGCCCACCATCAGTTAAGAAGCAATGGTACTATTATGTAGAAGTTCCCTTCTAGCAAAGCCTTTTTTTACTGAAAGAGACAGGGTTTTGTGTGGTTAACCCGTAATCATGATGACAAAGATAAAAGTTATAGAGATACCTATCAATTCTCTGTGACCAATGCTGATACTGACGAAGTGCGACCTAGCAAATGGACTTCGATGAATGTCCTGGGTTTGTGGATGACCCATAACCATGAAAAACGAGGATTCTGAGGGATGAGAAATACCCTTTAATGCTTATGACCAATTGTGATGTTAAAAGTAGTAGTGCACCTAGAAAATGGACTTCGATGAAGTGTGGAAGTTTATGGATGACCAAAACCATGAAACGAAGATATCGAGGATAGAGATACTCTATAATTCTTGTGATCAACGTCGTGATACCAACAATGTAGCGCCTAGAAAATAGACTTCGATGAGAAGGATTTTGTGCGATGACCCATAACCATGATGCTCAATGCTGATGAAGTAGTAGGTGCCTACACTGCTTTCGGGGTGGGAGGGCACACATCCCAAAGAACCACAAAGGCGAAAACCTGCTATGTACGGGATGATGAATGTGAGTAGGTGCCTACGTAAGCAGGGTGAGGGTAGGATCCCCAAAGTTGACCCACTATAAATGTTGCCTTACGTTTAAAAATTGAAAAAATTTACTGATATCAAATCATACTATGTAATATTTATTATAATGCTGTTTTTTAAAAATAGAATGATCATTCTCGCATCTTCCCACACATGTTTGAAATGACATGTGGAGACTTTGGAAAATCAAATAACGCAAATTGTCCCATCGTCACAAAATATACTGAAAAAATCATCACCCTCCAACATCTCCCTCTACTTTCAATGCCTTGCTTTTCCCTTGCAAGGATGCATCAATGTCTTGGGATATCTACTTCATTAAAAAAGGTATCCTTATTTTGTACATCAACTATGACACATAAATATGCATATGAAAATCAACCAAACCAACCCACTTATGATAGGAAGATGCACATATACAAGGTTTATTATGACTTATACTTACTAGGTGGTTACATATTGTTAATCTCAACTCCCAGTCATTCTCTATAGTCTTTCTTCCATACATACTACAACTCCAAACAGAATTGTCGAATGAGGGCTCTCTAGTCTCGCTCTCTTGCCTATCTATGGATGAGTCCAATGCATTACTATCTTCTGATATTTCTTCATTTGTACATAAAATTAGTGAATATTTTTCACTCAACCATGCTCTACTTTTTTCCACATGTCCAAAAAGCAAATAATCATTTTTCGAAATTTTTATACACAAGGCACAATCAATATAGTCTCATGTTTTTGTCATCTTGTCACTTTAAGTACTTTTCTGTGGTATTCTTATCTAACTCAATGTTTTCTCTATTGAAAGTACCCTCTTATAAAAAAATTTATGTTGCTGAATAGGCTAAATTCACCGCTACAAAATTCTACTTTGTTGTACATTCAATTTTCTTCTGGTTGTAATGGATACTTTACTATTTATTAAGATTGGATGCCAACTAATGCACATGTTTTGTTGAATTATAAAATGTGTTGTATAAATGATGGTTAGGGTTGAGTGCTTGTTGCATTAATGGATTCTCGGGAGTTTACAATTAATTCTGCGTGAAGCAAGAGTTTAACAACTATATAGACTAATTTTATTTTCCCATGATGGAATGTTTTTTACAATAATTATTTATTTGATATCGACAAATTTCAACAATAAGTTTTGATCTCATCATCTAGACATTTGATTTCAATTACAAAGGTGGATAAGATCATATTCCTTGAACTAGGATCACATTTCACCCTCTCTTGACTTATGGTTCTAATGATTAATTGAAAAGACTCAACGATCCAACATAGTTACATACTCAACTAGGTTATTCTTCATTAAAATATTTCTATATAGGGTCTATAACATCATAATAATTCATTGTAGCTCTAGTTTCAATCATGTTTCTTAAAAAAATCACAATAAAACATTGACTCCATTATCAACGACTACAACACTTTTTCTTCCATGAAAAATTTTTATTTATTTATTTGTGTACCGATGAAAATATTCCTTTAAACACCCATTGTAACTTTCAAGTAAAAAACTATAAAATAATGTATTAGTCAACTATAAGATGATATTTTCCTCTACCCCAATTCGATTTATTTCCAATCAACTTTTTGTGGTGACATAGATCTACAGTCGAATAGTCCCAAGTTGACATGACCAACAATTGATCGATAAAAGTTAGAGCTATGTATTACAAACATGGATCAAAGATACAAGAAATACAAGACACTTCCATTATACATTTTATGGACTATTTGGAGGAGACAATTTATTTTTTATCTTTGTGCGTAGAAGAGCATATAGGTGCATGAAGACATTATCAAGACTATGGCCTTTTTCAATGAAAGGTTGGTATCACCTAGAAAATGATATAGATCTTTCGGATCGATGGAGATATGTAAATCGTTCTCAGTGGGGTTCTTTGATGGGGCAAGGACAAGGAGATAATTTGGGTGTGGAGTTGTGATCTATGTAGAGGCCAAGCAAAATTATATCATTTCTCGGTGGGAAGATGGAAGGGGAACAAACAATAGAAATCATTTAGCTTTATGGGGCATGTTGATTACGGCCCAAATGGTTTTGGTTATTGACCACATAGATATTTTTTGTGATGCTAAAAGGGATCATTGAATGGTTCAATAGAATTAACGTCTTTGACCCATCCTATGTGTTAAAAACCGGATGGCTACACATCAAAACTCTTGTAAGACACTTGCAGTGCGTAAATTTTGATAATTTATACAAAGAACAAAATAGACTGCCGGCATGATTTTAAAGGAGAGGCATCAAAGGGAAGACATAAGTTTTATTTCTCATATTTTGACCATGGGGTAATGATCAATGTAAATCACAATTAATTACTCATGAAATATAGGAAAAGAAAAGACAAGTAGGAGAGAAAAGGAAAACAAGAAGAGGCTAAAATGAATTTATTGAGAACAATAGTAGAATAGTATTTATTTTAGGATACTTTTTTTTGCTATCATTTACATTTAGCACCACAAAACATTATGAGTAGAAAATTCTATAGAAGCTACATGATGTAATAGTTTTTGAAATCTTTTTGTGGTCTTAGTTTTTTTGAATACTTGAATTATGAATTATGTATGAACTAAAGAAAAAGTAAAGAACTCGGGATACTATGTACCACCTTTTATTCAATATAAAAAGTAAAATTTTTCACTAAAAAAATATACTATTAACATATTTTAATATCCTATTTTATATTAATTAATATTATTTTAAAAATTAACTAATTTACATTAATATATATATATATATATATATATATATATATATATATATATATATATATATATATATATATATATATATATATATATATATATTTATTTGTGGTTCACGAATCCGATGTGCCCTCACATACCCACTATGTCCAGAGAAAATCTTGGTAGACCCTCAAAGGGGATCTAGCATTAGCCTTACATCGAGGCCCCTAACCCAAAGGCGTTCGAAGATTTGATCCTGCCATGACCTCCCAATAGCCAAAGTACTTAACGATAAGGACTCTATCGATTGAAGGCTAAATCTTTCAGGGCTCATTTATATATCAATATATATATATATATATATATATATATATATATATATATATATATATATATATATATATATATATACAAATTTATATATATATAAATGAATAAGTTTATAAAATAAATAACTTGTAACCTAAATGTGCTAAATCTCATCAATTTTAAAATGAAACCCATTGGTCCTATGTCCACATTACTAGTGTGATTATATATATATAGTATGAAGTTAACCTAAATTATGCAATTTTTTAATCAACATATACGATGTTTAATATACACATCTCACATTATTACCCTCTAAAAGTCAAATATATTTTAATGTCCACAAAATCTCAAACCATATCAATTATGCTCTTATCACACTAAATATAGAAATTTTTTCCCACCTGTAGGTTATTATTATCGAGTTGTTTAAGGAGGTCGAGAGATTGGTAAAAAATGGTTGGAGTTTGTGAAATAAAATTTAAGTAAAATCTTACAGTAGTAGTAGTGTTTCCCGAATCATAATTTTTATAGTGAAAATGAATTCAACACCATAAAAAACATGAAGAGAACCCAAAATATTCGAGTTTGATAGCTATAACTTTAGATTTACAAAAAATCCTTGCCATATTTTCTTAAAATCTTTGCCAGAAATTTCCATTATTTTCTCAAAAAATAAAAATTACAAGCTAGTTAGAGATTACACCATTGTTTTTAGTAAAACAAGAAAAACAACATACCAATCTAAATTGTCTAGAAAAAGAGATTGAGTATTTAAACTTTCAAGAAAAAGAGATTGTGTTCTAGTTCTTGCCATGAGTAAAACCATCCATTCATTATTACATATGTGCAGATAAATTATCAATCCATTAATGAAATTTTACATTAGAAAATAGAACACCTTATCAAAATCATTCATGACGGATTGATAACATTGGATCGTCTCTAAGTTAGCCACTGCAGTTACAAGGATCCTCTCAACAAGAATACATCATAGGGGAATCTCGAGTAGATCCCTTTGTAATTGTATCCCAAGTCACCCTCGTGAAGCCTCTCGCGACTGTACACATAAGGAATGGTTGAGAAAGCTGTCATACTATCAAAAATATTATAAAAATATTCTTCCCTACATACATCACCAAATCCTCTTTCACAGTGTTGTCATTCTTCTTGCTATTTGAAACTCTCTTTTCTCTTCTTGTTCTTTCGATATGACTTCGTCAAACTACGATGTAGCCACATCACGAGGGAAATTGATATCAATAATTCTCTCGAGCGAAAAACAAAATACAAAGCGACACATTGGAAGAGATTGCGAAAGAAATCAATTTCTTTGCTAGGTCTAGTGAGGAGGAGACGATAATATACATACATAGAATACAATGACAAAGATTATTTTCTAGGCAATCTTCCATTTAATACAGTGTGGCATATACTTCCTAATCGATAGATTTAAATTCATTTAAATCTAACGATGAGTAGTACTATGCCACTACGCATTAAATGACTGGATAGCTCTGAGAAATAAGGTCTCGCTAAATATAACTCCTCCCGATCGTCCGCTATGAGCATTGAAAATACTGCTACAATGTGTGAATATTGAAAGAATCATGATATATATGGTCGGATATGTCATACAATGATATGATAATGCATGTACCATTAATGAGTTGGTGTTAAAAGGCATATAATAAGAAAAAGTCGCACTCCCATTTGAAAAGTCAAAATAGACAGTTGCGCATGCGCACATTGTTGTTTAATTAATTATTTAACTAATTTAATAATTTCAAAAATAACTATGGAGGATACCGAGTCATCATTGGATAAAATAATCCTTCACCATTCATGAGATAAAAAGTGGAAATCAATAATTAAATAAATTGGAAGTTCTTCAAGACCATTTATTAATGAGATAAAAGTGGAAACCGATAATTAAATTAATTGAGGAAGTAGGCCATGACGGACAATAATAATTGGTATATGGATCACACCAGTGAGTGGTGCACGCCATGACCTAGGGTTTTTGTGGGTTTCAGATAGGTTTTCCCTCGGTAGAACTTCTTCCCACGACTCTTGCAAGGCCCAATCCTACTCCCCTGAATGCTTATAGTCTCCCTCACAGATAAACACTGCTGGGTGGGAGCAAAGTGGTCGCCCCACCTGCGGCTCACCTCCAACAGATCAGAGCGCAGGTGGCACACACATCAACGGTCAACGTAACTCATGGCCCGCTTCATGACACAACAGGGGGCATCTCCCACAGCGAAATCGACCTCCATAGCGAGCGAAGCACAACAAATCACCTCATCCTCACTGCATACCCCCAAGGCTACCACAAGAACTATAATCGTAGCTCCCCTCGCGCATCGAATTAATGTGAAACAAAGTCCCAATATATGAAGGAACATGCATTGATATGCAAGTTCATGGGAGTCTTCTCGTCCATATAAAAACTGCTCTTAGGATGGATCACATCCAAATCGAAACCCAAGGGCCATATCGACTTCGAAGGATATGTGCCAAGGGCTTCTTCAATGTGATATTCACCCTGCATTCGAAGACAAAAATCGGATCATGGACGGAGGGCTCATCTTTAACTCTACGATGTTTGTACCTACACAACTAGGTTGAACGTTCAACATCCCGCATAAGCAAGATCTCACTTGGGCCCGATTCTGACGTCACAGATTCTACACTTCCCTATAAGTAGCTAGGACGAGTTGAGCTCTTTGACATAGGAAATATGACCTAAGATAATCCATTAAAACAATGACGAGGAGACAAAGATCAACAGGCATCGCGACCCTACGCAAGAATATTTGTTTACATATCACTGATTCACTCCCTAGCGAGGTAAATATTTTTCATGAAGATTATGAATGGATTCCAATTGTAGACTATGAACGTGTCCCTTTTAGAGGTCATGATGTCACCAAAATGGCTTTGTTTAAAGGCGCACTCTATAATTAAAGGTTTCATAGAACAATGAATACGCCCAGGCAAGACACACGAGGGATTTGAAAGTAGCAAGAAGGAAAAAACCTGGCAAGGAGGTGGGGCTTTAAACCGGAACAAGAATTCCCCGTGACAAACAACAACCCCCAAAGCCTTTAAACTGGGTTGAATGAGGAATGAGAATGAACCTCCCAAACATTTAGGGCGATCTTCGCAGGAGAACCCCCAGACCTCAAAGAATCAACAAACCATGATCCAACTAGAATCCTTTATGATCCCCCAAACCTCTACACATTCAGGGGATAACTCAACAAAAAAAGGAAAAGAAGAAGCTCTAGAATCAATCTCATAAGCAATGGAGGAAGAACTGGAGAGCATTGACTTTGGGGACCTTGATCTCATCGAGTTAGAAGATGCATGTAATAGCAAAGATTTGCAATCAATCCCCCCACACCAGCTACAGAAGTTGGAGGAAATCCTTTCTCGAGCTCAAAAAATCCCCTCTCTGGGCATTCAAGGAGGTAGACTCCTGAATACTAAATATATCTTGAAAGAATCCCACAAACTAGGTAAGAAAACAGACTTGCAGAGAATAGTCACCGCGGGAAAAGAGATGCTATAATCATGGAGGTTCCCCAAGTTAACCAGATTCTACTCTAAAATCCCCAACCCCCCTCAATGAATATCATCTCATGGAACATCAGAGGGCTTAACAACCCCTCAAAACATAGGATCAAAAAGCAAAGAATTACTGAGGAACTCCCTACAATACTCTACATGCAAGAAGCCAAATTCTTGAGCTATAATCTGGACAAAATCTTCAAACTATTATGGAAAGGATGAAATACCCTAGCAATGGATGCTAATGGGGCTTTAGGAGGCCTAGAAATCATCTGGAATCCCCATCTCATCACCCTAGAGAACTGCCATGATAACAAACACTTCATTCAAGGCTTATTTCACTTGATTGGAACCACAATCCATGGCCTGGTCACGAATGTATACATCCCCCAGCCTCTCTAGAAAAAATCTGAGCTTCTAAACAACATTGTAAATCTTAACAACCAACGTACTCACCCTCTCTGGCTGTTGGGAAGAGACTTCAACATGATAACCAACCTCCAGGGAAAAAAAGGAGGAAGGCCTCACCTTGATATGGATAGCAATGAGTTCAAGAACTTCATCCATGAAAATCACCTCATAGATCTCCAAACATCCAATGGAATCTTCACTGGGAATAATAGAAGAGGAGGAGCCCATCAGATCACCTCCAGACTAGACCGTTTCCTCATCACAAAAGAATTCATACATCTTGGAGGAGATCTTGTATCTACCATCATGTCGCTCTCTAGATTAGACCATTGGCCTATACAGCTCCAGTGGCTCAGACCAGGGATGCCCATGCCCAAACCATTCCACTTTGAACACTGTTGGCTCAATCATACAAGGTTCAAAGATCTTGTCTCAGATTGGTGGACCTCCTTCACACCACCCCAGGGTGAAAAAATGTATCAGCTCCAGATGAAACTGAAGATTCTCAAGGGTAAACTGAAGGTGTGGAACAAGAAAAACTTCGACAACATCTTCGAAGAGCAAAGAGATTTGGAAGAGAAAATGAAGCAACTCCAACAAAAAATCATATCTGAAGTTCGTTCGACAGATTCAGAGAACAAGGAAAAATCTTTAACAACCCAGCTGGGAAAGAGAAGAATCCAAGAAGAGATCCTATGGAAACACAAATCCAGGATATGTTGGCTCAAAGACGAAGAAAGAAACAAAAAAAATTTTCACCACTCCACCATCGATTACAGGATGCACAACAGAATCATAGTACTCAAAAAACAGAATGGGGAGCAGATATAAAAACAAGAGGACATCACTTAGGAGTTGCACAATCATTTCAAGGACATCCTCCAAGAACCTAACATCCATCGGTAGGAGGCCATATGAAGAATCAATCAAAACATACCCAAATTGGTCACTGAAGATCTTAATAGGATGTTGCTCAAATCTACCTCATTGGAAGAGGTTGAACAAGTGGTCTTCCAACTAAAGGAAGGGAAAGCCCTAGGCCCGGATGGATTAACCACTAACTTCTTTCACTTCTTCTGGGAGACTATCAAAGAGGAGCTCTAGGGTGTAGTTGAGGAATCACGCTGAAGCAAACAAATTTCCTTCTCAAGTTAAATACTTCAAAAGACTTGGAATAAAAAGATATCCATGAGGATACAAATATTGTATTAGATAGTATGATGAATGAGATGATTGAGAATTACAAATGAGGCCTGCTTATATACCTACGCAGGTGCCTCTTCACAAAATTTCATGTCTTATCAGACATGGCCTTTCAACCTAATTACTAATTAACTAATTAATCACTATTTACATTATTTTATTCATTAAACACACACCACCCATTGGATTATGTCATCTCTCAATGCTACCTTCCTCACCCTCATCCTAAAGGAAGACAACTTCGCTTCTCCAAGTAAGTGCAGACCCATATCTCTTTGCAATGTCATTTACAAAATCATTTCCAAGGTCATAGCTAATAGACTAAAACAAATTCTTCCCATGCTCATATCGCTGGAGCAAATAGGTTATGTTAAGAGAAGGAAAATCTTTGATGAAATCATCCTAACCCACGAGGTCATCCACTCCCTAAAAATATCCAAAAAACCGATTATGCTCCTCAAAATTGATCTTTCCAAGGCTTTTGAAAAACTCAGTTGGACTTACATAAAGAAAATACTCATCGCCTTTGGTTTCATCCATATCTGGGTTCAATGGATAATAAGCCTAATATCCTCCCCCTTTCTATCCATTTTGGTCATTGGCATTCCTTCAGAAACCTTGAATCCCTCTAGAGGCATAAGAAAAGGGGATCCTCTCTCGCCCTTCCTCTTCATTATTATGGATGAGGGCCTAGGATACCTGATAAAAAGCTCCATCCATTTGCGTACGATTTAAGGCATTCCTCTCCATAATATCCCTCCCATCTCTCACCAACAATTTCTGGATGATAATATGATAATGGGACACCCCTCGGTCTAGGAAGCTTGCTCCCTCAAATCTTTTCTCAACTATTTCTCTGAAGCCTCCGATACAAATGTCAACTCTAAAAAATCTTAAATCTTCTTCTTTAACACGCCCCTTATCACCCAGCGCAACATTGCTTGCATTCTAGGTTTCACCATAGCCTCTCTGACTTCCAAATACCTAGGAGCCCAACTCACAGATTCAGCCATCAAGCATACCTCCTGGAGAGAGTTGTTGGATCGAATGGAAACCAAATTGTCTAACTAGACCCACCTCTCCCTCAACTTAGCTAGAAGGTTGGTTCTCATCAAAGTGGTCCTTCAATCTCTACCCATTTATCTCTTCTACATTATAATGGCACCAAAATGGGTCCTCAAATCTATGTGCAACTTTCAAAGAACATTCCTTTGGGGGGAACTAGAAATAAAAACAAATGGGCACTAGTTAACTCAAAATAAGTTTATTTCCTGAAAGCGCAAGGAGGACTAGGACTGAGAGATCCTGAGCGCAGAAACAACATCATGGGAGCTAGCATATGGTGGAAATAGGTATCCAACCCTCACACACACTGGGAAACCCTTTGGGAGGCCCAATATGCAGGGAATTGGCCCAAGGAGGACCTAATCAGATTCAACATTGATCCAGGAGGATCCCAAATCTGGAATGCGGTCAGCCACCAAAAAAATTGATCCAAACCCATAGCTTTTGGGAACTACGCAGTGGAACTCAAATTAGAATCTAGGAGGATTATTGGCAGAAATTGCCCAGTCTATCCTCAATCTTTCCTAGACCCCTCTAGAGCACAATCCAGCAGGCACGACATAAAAATTGCATCGAAAACTTCTGTACCAATGAAACTACACAAGGATATGGACCTGGCTTCGCACATATACATGAAAAGTAGACTGAAACAACAAGAATCACAAAGACATCTAGGAGGAACCAACGACTAAAAGAAGAATCTGAGCCCAACAGGGGCCTGACATTCTGCGATGGGGCCATACTCCAAGTGGAACCTACTCTACTAAGGAAACCTATCATCAATTACAATTGTCAAAACCTGACCCTACCAATCAGATATGGAAGAAGATATTGTCTACCAAGCTCTATCCCAAAGTAGCTATTTTTGTATGGCTACTCATTAAGTGGCGCATCCTCACATGGGAGAATATTTTGAAACGAGGTTTTGTGGGACCCTCAAGATGCCCACTCTGCCAGAACGATAATGAAACCATAGATCATTTGCTGGACCTCTGCCCCATATCCAACACCCTATGGGACAAGATTAAAATTCTATGCAGAAGATCCAATCGAGATAGGGGTAACATCGATACCATTAACAAATAACCTGGAGATAAACCCTATTCTAGCAACCTCCTTAATTGATTCTGGGGCCGATTCCAAGCCTACTCATATGAAATATTTGGAAATAAAGAAACATTAAAATACTTAAAGACAAGGCCTCCAATCAAGAGTAAAATGATGTATCTCTCACACTAAGAATATTTTGAAATGGGGCTTTGTGGGACCCTCAAGATGCCCACTCTGCCAGAATGACTATGAAACCATAGATAATTTTCTGGACCTCTGCCCCATATCCAACACCCTATGGGACATGACTAAAATTTTATGCAGAATATCCAATCGAGACAGGCATAACATCATCAATGCAATAAAAAAATGGCCGGATAAACCCTATTCTAGCAACCTCCTGAATCGAATCTAGCAGCTGATTCCAAGCCTACTTATCTGGAATATTTGGAAAGAAAGAAACAACATGATCTTTAAAGATAAGGCCTCCAATCGAGAGAAAATATGGGGCAGGATACATAGCAACCTTGTAGAAACTCTTGTTATGACTCATTGGGGTAAGGAAGACCTCCCAACAACTACTGTTGAATGCAATATTTGGAACCAATGGCACATAGGCATCAACACCCCTTTGGACAACCTCTCCATGAACGCTAGAAGGACCAATGCACCTGAACACTGGGACCCCCCTCTAGCCGGATTCTTGAAATGAAATTTCAATGGAGCTTCCAAAGGAAACCCATGGAATGCTGGTTTTGGTGGTATATTTAGAGACTCCTGCTGTAATGACAAAGAAACTGAAAGCTGGCCCCAAAGAGAGCTGGTTTGCTAATATCCCTCTGTCAGCATTTCTCTTCAATATACTTGGTTCACCTCCACATGGTCTTCTTAGTTCCTTTTTGGAATTTTATTTATCAATTTCAGAGAAATTGATAAATAAACTCATTCAGCAACCTTCGAATGTTAAATTATATTTCCTGGCTTATATATTTATCTCCGAACCTTAGGACTAAGGTTATAGCCCCTCGCGCTTATACACCTTCAATCACGGGAATTCAATTATCTGTATGCGCCATAATTTACAACCAATGTTTAAACCTTGAGATTTTATATTAATATCGACACTCTACTTCTTAAAAAAATGATTGTATATTCAAACTTTGGCTCCGGGCCCACCTCTACGACCAATGGCCCAATCAAATGCACGCACCGTATCTGGGTTATCCTTCGCACATCTCCATCAAACGACCACCGTCCGATGACATCCCCTCCAGATTGACGGTATCCGGCGATATCGCTCTGCCTCCTGGTACAAACTTTAACGTACGATGGTGTGAGGGAAAAGCGGTTTTGGGCTTCCGTCCGGTGCCACGTGTTGAAGGCCCTAAGGAATCGCTCTCGACGGGAGAAAAATATTTTTTCCAGAAAAGCGGTGCGATATGGCAAGGTGGTTTAGCAACTTCGCTCGCGGTTTCGTTACAGTGATTAACCACGGTTTGACGCCTCCCGTCCTATGCACTCCCGGTTTTTTACTCAGGTTTTGATCTCGGTTCAGGATTCAGTTAAACAACAAACTGTCTATTCCTCTCACGGGTGGAGTCATCATACCCTCAGAATAGAGTTCATCGACCACAATTTACACAGATCTCATCTTCACATGGGATTCCTTCATTTACTCGGAAAAATTGAGAGAAAGCAATGGTTAGATGAATACAGAGATCACGCAGTGATCTTATTCAACAAAATTTGCTCATAATATCAATTCAAACCAAATTGAGAATCAACAAGCACTGGGCTTAGTTCAACAGGAAACAATTGCTCAATACACAGATTTTTATTGCAAAACCCTTCATTCTTCCTCTTACTCAACACATCTGAGGGATTACATTTATACATCAGCATACAACTCTTCGGTTCCTTTGTGAGGACCGTTCTAGAAATCAAAGGTTTAATTACAACTTATTCAAATAAATGAACTGGCAGATGGATTGAACCCAAATATTCAACTTCTAAAAATTCTAACTAATCTAAATGATACAGTCAGCTGAGGTATTGACACCTAGCTGTTACAATTCAAATGTTTTCGAACCCTACTAGCCACAACATGTGGAAAAACCTCCTACATTGCTGGCTAGTGTCTAATGCCCCTGCATCAGACTCCCGAGGGAAATCTTCTTCATGGGCTCCTGTCCATGAGCTCTTCCACTGATCTGCCTATCTTCTGCAACATTCCTTCAGTCATCCAAGTGGCATCTTCCTCTGGCTTGTCCTTCCATTTGATTAAGTACTGAAAGTACTCTTGTCCTCTGGTCTTCCTGAACACTCTTTTGTCCAATATCTTCTCTGGTTGCAATGGTTGCGCTGGAGGTAGCTGCTCTTTCCACTCAATTTGTCCCTTGTCTGCTGATCTTTCTTCTTCACCATCATCTTCATACTTGTACAAATCTGCAACATTAAAAATGGGAGATATTCCAACATCAGGTGGCAATTCAATCTCATAAGCATTTGCAGAAAACTTTCTAAGTATCTTGCATGGCCCAATCTTTTTGAACTTTAGTTTATTATACTGCTTCTTTGGGAATCTCTCCTTTCTCAAGTGTGCCAAAACCAGATCTCCTACTTCAAAATGAACTTCTTTTCTGCTCAAGTCTGCTCTGCCCTTGTATTTGGCGCTGCTACCTTGTAATTGTTGTTTCACTTGTTCATGTATGGCCTGGATCTCTGAAGCAAATTCTTCACCATCAACACTTCTCATCTCTGCCCTTCTCAGATTTCGTAACTTTGATATTCCCCTGGGGTGCATTCCATAGATAATATGGAATGGGCTCTGCCCTGTGCTCCTGTTTGGTGAGTCATTATATGCATATTCTGCCTGGGGCAAAATATGATCCCACTGCTTGGGATGCTCTCCTGCAAGACTTCTCAACAAATTTCCCAGACTCCTATTCACTACCTCAGTTTGTCCATCAGTCTGAGGATGATAAGCTGAGCTGAAACTTAGTTTGGTACCAATTTTCTTCCACAGTGTCCTCCAAAAGTGCCCCACAAATCTGGTATCTCTGTCTGAAACAATACTCTTGGGTAACCCATGCAATCTAACAACTTCTTTGAAGAACAAGTTAGCAACATGGGTGGCATCACTAGTTTTATAACATGGAATAAAATGTGCCATCTTGGAGAATCTGTCCACTACAACAAAGACTGCATCATTCCCTCTCTGAGTCTTGGGCAATCCTAGAACAAAATCCATACTCACCATGTCCCAAGGCCTGTCCGAAATAGGCAAGGGAGTGTACAATCCTGCATTCTGGCTCCTTCCTTTGGCATATTGATAGATTTTGCAATTCTTCACGAACTTATCCACTTCTGTTCTCATCCTGGGCCAGTAATAGAAGTGACTCAGCTACTCATAGGTTTTATCAGTACCAAAGTGTCCAGCAAGTCCACCACTATGCTTCTCCTTGATCAAATTTTCTCTCATGGAACATTTTGGTACACACAGTTGGTTTCTCTTGAATAACAAGTCTTCTTGCAAGAAATAATCCAGCCACTGGCTTCTATCTGTTAGAACAGGGTTACAACATGCCTCAAATGATTCCTTAAAATCTGAATCTGTTTTATACAATTCTTTGAGAAAATCAAACCCTACAACTTCAAAATTAGTTTCTTGAACAAGCATGTGCCTCCTACTCAAAGCATCAGCTACTTTATTTTCTTGGCCACTTATGTGTTTCAAAACAAAATTAAAACCTTGGAGATACTCAACCCATTTGGCATGCTTATGCTTCAACTTGGGTTGTTGTACAATATACTGCAAAGCATGATTGTCAGAATACAATACAAATTCCCTGGACATCAAATAATGTCTCCACTTCTTCAGTGCCTGAACAATTGCATAGAATTCCTTCTCATAAGAGGAATACTTTCTCCTGGTGTCATTTAGCTTCTCACTGAAATAGGCTACAGGCCTATCATCCTGACTCAACACAGCTCCAATGGCCTCTCCACTGGCATCACATTTTACTTGAAATGGTTTAGCAAAATCAGGCAGGATCAAAACAGGCTTCTCTGTTATCTTTTGCTTCAAAATTTTAAAGTTTCTTTCTTCTTCAACAGTCCACTTAAATGGTTGTTTGCTCTTCTTTATTGTCTCAATGATGGGTGCATTAATCTTACTGAATTTTCTTATAAAATTTCTGTAAAAACTAGCAAGTCCATGGAAACTTCTTACCTCAAAGACATTCCTGGGTGAAGGCCACTCCACAATTTCCTTAACCTTTTCTGGGTCCATCTTCAATCCTTCTGCAGAAACAACAAAACCCAAATACACCAACTCTTCTTTCATGAATGAGCATTTCTTTAAATTTATCAGCAGTTTCTCTTGGTGCAGCTTCTTCAAGACATGATTAAGATGTCTTAAATGTTCTTCTTTAGTTCTGCTGAAAACTAATATATCATCCAGATATACTATCACAAATTTACCAATGAATTCTTTCAATACTTCATTCATAAGTCTCATAAAAGTGCTAGGTGCATTTGACAACCCAAAAGGCATTACCATCCACTCATATAGTCCTTCATTTGTTTTAAAGGCAATTTTCCACTCATCACCCTCTCTTATTCTAATCTGATGGTATCCACTTTTCAAATCTATCTTTGAAAAATATTTAGCACCACTCAAACAGTCCATCAAATCCTCAATTCTAGGCAAAGGGAATTTGTACCTGATTGTGATCTTATTGATTGCTCTGGAATCAGTACACAGTCTCCAGCCCCCATCTTTCTTTGGGCTCAATACTGCTGGTACTGCACATGGACTCAAACTTTCTCTAATCAGTCCCTTGTCCACCAATTCCTGTACTTGTCTCCTGATTTCCTCATTTTCTGTGGGAGTCATTCTATAGGCTGCCTTATTCGGCAGATTTGAACCAGGGATAAAATCCATCTGATAGCTGATCTTTCTCACAGGTGGCAGCTCATCAGGTAAATCATCCACAACAATGTCACAATAATTGTCTAACATCTCTTGGATTTCTATTGGCAAATCAGAAATCTTTGTAGAAGTAAGAACTACCTTAGGTTTGCAAACTAAAGAAAAACTTACCTCTTCTTCTTCTATCTACTGCAGATATTCCTTCCCGCTCAGCAACAAGGTCTTTGGATCAATCACTCTGCTGGATGGTTCTCCTTCTTCCATGGGTATCAATGTATGGTGTACCCCATCTTTGAAGAACTTGTAAGTGTTCTTCTTGCCATCATGCACTGCTGCTCTGTCAAACTGCCAAGGTCTACCCAGCAGTATATGACACACATCCATGGGAATTACATCACACAGGACCTTATCTTTGTATTTGCCCATTTGTAGCTCTATCTCACACTATTCTTTTACAACCAGCTGGTGCCCTTTGTTCAGCCAGGACACCTTGTAGGGAGTTGGATGCTCCCTTGTCTTCAGTTTCAACTTTTCTATCACCTCAGTGGAAACCAAATTGTCTGTGCTGCCACTATCAATGACTAGCTGGCAACATTTCCCTTGGACTTTGCATATGCTCCTAAACAAAGTCTTCCTTTGTGCAGGCTCAGTGACCTCTTTAGCTTGCTTCAACAGGACCTTATTTACCACCAAGGACTCTCCCCTCTCTGGAAGAATTTCTTCTTCAATTTCTGCCTCTTCTCCAGCCTGGGCAACAACAACATTTCTTGGACCAGCACCCACATTCTCTGGACACTCATAGTGCTTATGTCCCACTTGCTGACATCTATAACACCTCAATTCTCTACCTCTGCCTCTGTCTCTGCCTCCTCTTCCCTTTCCTCTATAAGAACCCCTTCTACCCCTTGCATCATCCTCTGTAGATGCATTCTGAGGTGAGCTACTATTAGCTCCATCCCTGGGTGTAGTAGGCTTTCCTCTACCACCCTGACTTCCCTTTCCCCGGAAAGTACCTCTCTTCTTGGCAGACTGTTTCCTCAGGAGTTTCTCCTCTGCTTTCAAGGCCATCTGGTAGGCCTCTTCCACTGTCTTAGGGGACAGAAGACCAATCTCATCTTGGATCTCCAGCATGAGACCATTCACATATCTGGCGGTCTTCTCTGGTGTGTCCTGGAATTGCCCAACTCTTATGCTTACTTTGTAGAATTCCTCTGTGTATTATTTTACTGTCAGCAACCTCTGTCTCAGGTTTTGCATTTGCCTATACAATGTCAGCTGATAATCACTAGGAAAGAATTTACCTTTTACTTTAGCCATCATTATGGTCCAAATTTTGATAGGTTGCTTTCCAACTCTCTTCCTTTCTGCCCGCACTCCATCCCACCAAAGTGCAACATGTCCTTTCAGCGTTGTCACCGCAAACTTGACCTTTTTATCTTCACTTATTTATTCATAATCGAAGCACTTATTCATTTTATTTATCCATTCCACCAGCTCCTATGGATTAAGCCCCCCTGCATAACTCGACACTTCAATCCTGGGCTTAACTGCGGACCCCAGAACAATTCTAAGGAGTCTCATGTCAGGAGGAATTTCAACATTTTCTTCAGCTTCTTCTGTTTCAGGTTCACTGATGTCTTCAGGATCTATGGGTTGTCTTCGCTCCATGGCATCCATTCTGGCCTCGACCCTCTGCAACATCCCCAACACCTCTGCGTTGGCAACAGGTCTCCTTCTGCCAGCACCTCTACCAACTTGGATTTCCATGTCAGCTTTTTGCAAAAACAACCTTAAAAACAATGGCTCTGATACCACAAATGACGGGAACAAAACTGAAATTCGTCCCCAAGGAGGGTTGGTTTTCTAATATCCCTCTGTCAGCATTTCCCTTCAATCTACTTGGTTCACCTCCACGTGGTCTTCTTAGTTCTTTTGGAATTTTATTTATCAATTTCAGAGAAATTGATAAATAAACACATTCAGCAACTTTCGAATGTTAATTTATATTTCCTGGTATATATATTTATCTCTGAACCTTAGGACTAAGGTTATAACCCCTCGTGCTTATACACCTTCAATCACAGAATTCAATTATTTGTAAGTGCCATACTTTACAACCAATGTTTAAACCTTGAGATTTTATATTAATACCGATGCTCACTTCTTAAAAAAATGACTGTATATTCAACCTTTGACTCTGGGCCCACCTCTACGACCAATGGCCCAATCAAATGCACGCACCGTATCTGGGTTATCCTTCGCACATCTCCGTCAAACGACCACCGTCCGATGACATCCCCTCTGATCGACAGTATCCGGCGATATCGCTCTGCCTCCTGGTACGAACTTTAACGTGCAATGGCACACAGCAACAACGGTTTTCCATGGTCCACCTCGCCACGTGTCAAATTCTCTATGAATCGCTCCTCAACCAGGAAATATCACATCAACGAAAGGCAGCGTGCAATATGGGCAATCCGGCCTTGTAAATCCGCTCGCTTTGGAACAAAGGCCCAACCCACTCGCTAAGTCGGGTTATGCTATTCCTTTGGTTCCTTAACTCAAGATTCAGTTAAAACAAAAAACAGTATATTCCTCTCATGGGTGGAGTCATCATACCCTCAGAATAGAGTTCATTGACCACAAATTACACATATCTCATCTGCGCATGGGATTCCTTCATTTTCTTAGACAAATTGAGAGAAATCAATGGTTAGAGGAATACAGAGATCACGCGGTGATCTTATTCAACAAAATTTTCTCATAATATCAATTAAAACCAAATTGAGAATCAACGAGCACTGGGCTTAGTTCAACAGGAAAAAAGTGCTCAATACACAGGTTTTTATTGCAGAAACCTCCATTCTTCCTCTCTCTCAACACATCCGAGGGATTACATTTATACATCAGCATACGACTCTTCGGTTCCTCTGTGAGGACCATTCTAGAAATCAAAGGTTTAATTACAACTTATTCAAATAAATGAACTGATGGATGGATCGAATCCAACTGTTCAACTTCTACAAATTCTAACTAATCTAAATGATACAGTCATGTGAGGTATTGACACCTAGCTGTTACAATTCAAATTTTTTCGAACCCTCCTAGCCACAACATGTGGACAAAACCTCCTACATTTCTGGCTAGTCTCTAATGCCCCTAGACTAAAACCCTACTTGCCTTCTATGGAAACCTGGGGTGGGACAAAAAAAACTCATCAGAGTTGGAGGGGCTTATCCAAGGTATCTCCAGAGCCATTGAGTTCAACCTTTTTCCATTGTAAATGGAGGGAGACTTGCAAAGCATCACTTAGGCAGCCACTCGTATTCTTCATGGCTCACTCCCCTCAATTGTCTCCACAAGTTGGAGGCTCGCTAATTGGCTCAAGCTTCTGGAACAACTGTTATATAATCATGGGGCAATAACATTTCACCATGTGCACAGAGAAGCAAACACTATTGCAGACCTCCTAGCCAACAAAGGTGTCGAAAGTCACACAATGTTGCACTACTCTAACTTATCTCAAAATGGAGATGAATCCTTATGCATGGAATCCCAAACTCTCATCCAAAAGGATCATCCCTCCCTAGATGAGGGTGAAAGAACACACATGTATGAAATTGCTTCTTCCCATGCACGGGATGATGAATAACTGCCCTGCCGGCCTCCACCTAATGTGGAAAATCCCCTCTGCAATCATTCACATGAGCTCCATGATGCATATGATCTACTGCCATACCCAGAATCACATACCACTCCATGAGAACTCTCGCAGCCTACACCTGCGAGCGTGTTACAATAATGCACAACATCTACGCTTGTGCCATAGGTATTCAAAAGGAGAGGTACTTCCTCATTATGTTATTCACATGCTGATCTTCTTGGTCTCTAGAGCCCAATTTTCCCTCTTAGCTATTCTGCTGATGCCTTAGTTTCTTCATGTACTCCACCAGCTACGCGCCCTCCCTCCTGCGCACCTTCAAACTAGCGCTAGTCCACCAGGAACCCACCCTGTTGCGCACCTCCCAGGCTGTGCTCTCCCACCTGAATCTCCCTTCCTTCACAAATCCTCCAGGATTCATGCATTTAGAGGCACGCCCCTTACTATGGCCCCCCCACTTGCCCACCCCACTACTACACCATTCACAATTGCGCGCATCCCTGCCTCGCTTCTCTATTGAGTGCTCCCTTGAAGAACAAGTCTCCATTCATGAACATGCCCCCAATCCTTTATTTCTTCTCCCCCCTCATGCCTCCTCGTTAACGCCAATGGACCATTAGGGGCGGCCAAAGAGGCCAATTCCCGAGACGCTATCAGCGAGGTCAAGAAAATAGTTTGGAATCCTTTGAGGGCTCCTCTTTTGGTAGCCATGACAGGGAGGCTCTATAGGGCCCTGCACGCACCCAGGAGGAGGATGCCCTTGCTCAAGAGACTCAGAGGGGTAGAAGAGGACCCAGGAAATCCACCATTGGACACCCAAATCATCCCACACCTCACAAATCCAAGCCTCTTTCGGTACAAGAGGTCGTGGGGGAAGATACCGATGTGTGGATTATGGACTCAGAGGGTGTTTGGACACATCTACCAGATGCTGAGTACTCAATCGCTCCCATTCTCTGTGCACCTGTTTCAAAGCACCCATTGTTTCCTACTGCTGAGGAGGAGGCCATAGCGCAGGAGTACAATTGCTGCATCGAGGAGGAGGACCCTAACACCGAGGATGATGCAGGAACACCATGACTATGTGACCACTCAACGCTTTTCTATTTTATGTTATTTCAGTGTATACTACAAAAATTTTTCTTTTTCATGTGCCACGACACACCTTGTAATTTTTTATTGTTTGAAGCTTCTACAGGGCGGGTTTCCTCCCATGAGGCACCCCCATACCTGCACTAATCTGAAAGAAACGAAGGCTGGGATTGGTTAAGTGCAGCTTACCGTCTCAGCCCATTACCTATATAATGTTTATTTTTGAATTAATATATTCTAACCTAACTTACCAAAAAAAACAAAAATGGGTATACGTGAAATAAATTCCTTTAGTAGTTCAGCCTAGATCTTTTTAACAATGTAAATAGGGCCATGCTTCTTTCTTCAGCTGTTATTTAAATGTAGGACCCACAAATATACGATTCATTTTGAAAATCCTTCCGAACAGTTTCATCATCAAGTATGGTGCACTGTTCACCGCTTGCTGAATTCTCATAGAGGATTGACAAAACACTCTCTTGACCACTTCATCGAACTCTAAAACATAATAATTCTCAACATTTTTTTATATAAGATAACATGCATTTTGCTATTTTGATAATTAGTGGGAATATGAGTTCGGTTAACGAATATGCAGAAATGTAGCACAAACGTATTTAGATCGTAAAATGGTAATTTTAATAATTTAGAATAGATATAACCTTAATTTTTATCATAATTTCATAATTTTGGATGAGATTGTGATATCTTGTTATTTAAAATGAGTTTTTGAATCTATAAATGGTTTAGCATTTTGGACATCACCTAGGCACTTGAATTATGCTTGTTAAAAAACTTAAACTTATGATCATTAAAATTTATCTTATTCTAAGCAAAAATGACAAAATAATACTCTTAAAATGGTCATTTCATCCATTAAAAAGTAAACTAATTAAAATCCCATTTAAATATTATGATAGTAATTACAAAAATAACTTCAATAAAGAATTAGACGAGAGACCTTCATTAAACCATATCATTCACAAATATATTTGTAATATATTTCTAACATCTATGTTGTTAGAATTCCAAAAATAAAAAAAATTAATATATTATAAAAATAAAAATGTACTTCATAAATATGTTGTCAAAACACAATATTATGGTTTTACCATGCAAACTCTTGTTTTGTTAGTAATCCATGTTATCTCTATTCCATTATTTTTCTTCCTTCATTCTTACTCAAATGAAATAATACCCACAAGTGGATTTCGAACACTCATGTTAATAGATCAAGCCAAGGGGGTTTGAGGTGTTCAATCTAGTGATTTCTGAGTTCATGCACAAAACTGTGCTATTGTCCAGACTCCACACATTCCACACATTGAGCAAAATCTTAGCCATTTATCATTGAATGGGTTGACAATATTGACTGGAGGAAGTTCACATGTCCATTTTGTGGTGAAATAAATCCAAATCCGAAAGGTTATTGACTCTAACAAGTATAATTCAGTCATTTTCTTGTTCAACACGTAGAGAAAGCATGTGTAACCAAGGGTGAAATCCACATGTGGTGGGAGATAAGTGGCCCATTGAGTGGTGTGTAGGGAATAATAGATGAAGATTTGAAATATCCATCAAAATGTGGAGTTGTTGTGGAGTTGTGTGCAGAGTGATAGTTGATAATTTGGAACCTTGGCCCTTGAAAATCCAAACATCAATGGAGGCCTATCCAGATGGGTGCATTTGCCTAGAATAAGAGAAAATATACATGTTTTTGTATGAACCACAGGGAAGGGTAAACCTTAGAGGCTGCATTTTTTCTCCTTGATTTGTGATGTTGGAGAAGTAATTTATTTTGCAAATCATTTTTTGGTTCCATGAAAGAGTGTTTATTTTTTTTGAAATCCAAATAAGGTTAGGAAGGAAATAAAAAATCCTACTTCAAGGGTCATCTAAAAGTTAAGAATAGGGGTATTTTTTTTTTTCATTATGGTGTTAATCTTACACAATTATTTCTTATGGTACTTGAGGTATATATAATTTTATATTTCATAATTTTTAAATTGACATGTTTTAAAAATAAATAAGTAATTTTTACTTTGGAGAGATCCTATGTGTAGAGATTAATGGTAAAAAATAAAATGTCAAGTTTGAGGTGGTAAATTTTAATAGTAAAATAATTTTGGATTATGAAAGCTAAAAATGTCATATCTTTTATTGCAACAAGGATTGCATAAGGTGTTAGACAAAAATATGATGAAACCTATAACTATGAATAATGATGAATGGGAAGATCTAGACAGAAGAGCACCCATTACCATTTGGTCATGTCTCTTAGATGATGTTATATTTAATATTATCAAAGAAACATTTGTAGCAAGATTATCAAGTAAGACGGAGGGTCTTTATATGACTAAATCATAAGACAATTGAATCTACTTAAAGAGGCAACTTTACAATTTAAAAATGAAAGAATATATAAAAATTGCTAATCATTTAAATGTATTTAATACTCTTATATGCAGTTGGCTAATATAGATGTTAATATTGATGAGGAAGATAAGGCAACTAGATTTTACATTTCCTAAATCAGAGAATCATTTAGTTACTTCCATTAGCTTTATTACAACAAATACTCTTGACTATGATTTTGTTGTTAGAGCATTATTGTCTTAGGAGGTGCAGATAAAATCCATTATTGAAACCTCCACACAAGAAGCAATAGCTGCTAGAGATTAGCGTAGAGAAAAAGGAGGGTGGTCTAAAGTTACATCTAGATTAAAATCAAATGGTAAGATGTGTAAACTTACATGTTGGTATTATAACAAGTCGAAGAATCTCAATAAGGATTGTTAGAAGAGGTGGCAATGCAAGGATGACTCCAAAAAGGAAGGAAACTTGATTGAATCAAGTTTAGGTATCATCGATGAAGTTATCTATTTGTAATGTCCTTCCATATTATGAAGAAATGTTATTATAATATGGTGTTTCTTATGTCATGTGTCCTCATAGAATTTTATTTTCTTCTTATGAAGTTATTAATGGTATTATTTTTCATATGGGAAAGATTGTTGGGGTCGAAACTTTTTAGATTAAAATTTTTGACAATATTATAAGGAAATTAGCAAAGGTTACAAGTGTTTCTAGATCAAATAAGGAATTTAAATTCATTGAGAGCTTTCGATTATAGAAGTTACAAATTTATAGGTCAAGGTTTAGCATTGATGATTTTTATTATAAGCATAACGTTACATGACAAAAAATAATATGCTACATCACAACAACAACATGAAACAACATACAAATACACAAAGAATAATAAAGGATATTTGGCATGGAATTACAACCATCTTCACATTCCAACTTCATCCATATATATACATATTAGATGTGATTTGAGTGGTTGTATCCACTCCAACTAATCACTCATACATTTATATTTACCTTTTGCTACATGAATTTATTCATGTAATTATGATGAACTGCATAGGCCTAAGACGTCCTACCAACATATCCACCCCTCTCAATGCCTTGCTTGTCCCTTGCAAGGAACCATAAATTTATTGGATCTATACTTCATTAAAAAGTATCATTATTGTACATAAAACATGCGCACAAGTATGCATAGGTGAATCGACCACAACAACCACCATATGGATAGGAAGATGCACATATACCAGGTTTATTGTGACTTCTACTTACTAGGTGGTTACATATTGTTGATATCAACTCTAAATCATTCTCTATAGTCTTTCTTCCATACATACTAATACTCCAACCAAGAACTGACTATCTCCTGAGAGTTCTTCATTTGTACATAGAATTAGTGAAAATTTTCACTCAACCATCCCACTTTTTGCCATGTCCCAAACCAAATAATCATTTTAAAAATTTCATACCAATGGCACAATCAATATAGTCTCGTGTTTCTGTCATGTTGTCACTTTAAGTATTTGTGTGTGTTATGAATATCTATCTTGTTGTTCTTGAATGTTTTCTCTATTCCAAGTACCTCTATAAAAAAATTATGTTGCTTCAATGCTCTGTCAGTTATGCAGCAAAATTCTACTTGTTGTACATTCAATTTTCTTCCTAGTTGTAATGGATAATTTACTATTAATTAAGATTCGGTTTGGCCTTATTATTTATAAATGTAATTTTATGGATGTCAATTAATGCACATGTGTTGTTGCATTATCAAATATTTTGTAAATGATGGTTGGGCTGAGTGCTTATCGCTTTAATTCCTTTCCGGGAGTCTACAATTAATTCTCATGAAGGAAGACTTTAACATCTATACAATGTGATTTTTTCCCATGCTAGAACTTTTTTACAATAATTCTTGATTTTATATCGACAAATGTCAACAATACGTTGATCTCATCATCTATACATTGATTTCAATTACAAAGGTGGATAAGATCATATTCCTTGAATATTGATCACATTTCACCCTCTCTTGACTTATGATGACAATGATTAATTAAAATACTCAGTCGATCCAACATAGTTACATACTCAACTACGTTATTGTTCATTAGATTTTTTCTATATAGAGTTTACAACATCGTAATAATTCATATTAGTTCTAGTTTCAATCATGTTTCTTAAAAAAAATTACAATAAAACATTGACTCCATTATCAATGACTACAACACTTTTCTTCCTCAAAAATAGTTATTTATTTGTGTACTGATGAAAATATTCCTTTAAATACCCATTGTAACTTTCAACTAACAACTCTAACGTAACATGTTACTCAGTTGTAACATGATATTGTCCTCTACCCCAATTTGATTTATTTCCAGTCATTTTTTTGTGGTGACATCGATCTATAGTCGAATAGTCCCAAGTTGACAAGGCCAACAATTGATTGACAAAAGTCGAGTTGACCCATGTTGACTAGGTCAATTATTCTACATGTCAACTCAACCGAATGATGTAGTGGTTGAATTACTCTTATACCATTTTTTATCTTATCAACTCAATGTCAATATAAATATCTAGTGAATGAAACATCAACATGTTTTTCTCTATATCTGTCATATTACAGAGGAAAAATAATCCCTTGAACAACCTGAAAGAAATAGGAATTTGTTTGAAAGACAAGTTTAATCGTCATGTATACTATGTCGAATAGGTATTTTTATGATGAATGTAATAATATATATGTTATGTCCCTATAATACTAATGTATTTCACTCATTGTTATTGTTAGTGTAGGTCCATATTGTTATTGTTGTGCCCATGTATCCCCCATATTGTTATTTTTGTGCCCCATAGAAGCTTACTATTGTTATTCTTGTGTTGTTATAATATTATTGTCATGTAGGCTCTAATTACATTGTGATCCCTTAGATTCCTCCATACACCAAGGAGGTCTTATCATTTTTACCATCCAAGAATTATTCATTTATGTAAAGTAAAGGAGGTTTCACCCTTGAAGAGAATAAATTTTAAGTCATTGATCTATATTTTGTTTTGTTTTGGGAGCTCGTTTCATAACATTTGGTATGAAAGCTTTGGATTCAAGGGTTTCTTTGTTTCAAACAGGTCATATTGGAATTTCCGCTATAACATTTTTCCTATGAATTTTTAGAAGCTAACAATTTTACCACGTGGAGCCAAGATCTTGTTGAACCTGGTATAGACATTTCAAATCTTGGTTCGCTATATTTTTTAAGATATGGTATGAATAAGTTAGGGTTTCTGCATGCTCTAGAATTCAATCTCAAACAGGCGACCAAGGGAAAATCATCATAACTTTCTCTTCAAGCATCGAATTTGAATTTTATAATAAGTGAAATTACATAGATAAAATAGTTTTAATATCGAGCTCCTAAAAGTAAGAAAAAGGTGTAAATTAAAAAAAACAAATTGAATACTTTTGTTTAAAAACTCAGTTTGAAGTAATTCAAAGGGCATAGTGAAGCACAAATATCGTTGTTTGATTAAAAAATTTCATGAAACAAAAAAATTGATACACATAGTAAGCAACCTGAAATATCTACTATTACGCATGAAGAAGAGGAAGAAATGCAACATGATATATCAAAATTTCAAGACCAAGTGCAAAATATTTCGCTCTTAAAAAGAGTAATCAAAACTTAATTTGAATCTAATATGGATGGTTTAAAATAAAAAATAAAAGGAAACATGGATGTTTTAAATTAGACATGGACGCGATGAATCTCAAGTTGGAAGGGTTGACAAATTTGTTGCAGGAAAGGTTTCCCAATGGTGACAAGGCAATCCATGAAAATCGTGATGAATACAAAGGGAATATGAATTATGCTTTTAGAGATTCCAATGTTGGTTTTAATACCCACCACATTCAAAATATAAATATGAGGAAGTTCGATGGAAAGGATATGGTAACATGGATACTACAGATGGAGCACTATTTTGATCTCCATGATGTGCAACACAGACAAAAAGTACACATTGCATATTTATATTTAAAACCCAACAATTTTATATGCTATCAATGGCTTTGTTCTTGTAAAACACTTATCACTTGGTCAATTTTTATGAAGGAAATTATAGTTCATTATGAGGATACAAAGAGAAACACCTTCTTTATCCAATTGATAAATCTCAAACAAAAGGGTTCAATGGAAGAGAACATTGAGGAATTTCAAAAATTGAATATTAGGGTGACTAGTATTACAGAGGAGCATAGGATTTATGTCTTCATAGGGACTTTAAAGGATAACATCAAACACGCAGTTCACCTTTGGGAACCTAATTCACTGGAGAAGGCATTCAGGGTGGTAAGAGATGTTGAAAGAAAAATTATGACTGTTGGGTTCAGTATAGGGTCTATAAATGTACAAACATTTAATTTTTCAATCCAGAGAGTTCGTGAACTTCGAGACGCAGCACTCGAAATGCTAGAGAGAGTCCTTGGTAACCTGCAAAAGAAATTCTAGTCTATCTTGCGATTAATCTCAAAAATAAATGTAATCCTGCACTAGTGTGAAAAACACCAATCCAAACAATTAAAAGCATGTGGAAAAGTAAAAGCAATCAATGCAAAAGGAAATTTTAATTGCAAGTAAACAAAAGGGAAATCAGAACTAGAAATCAAGCGGTGCCAGCACAATAACGAAAAGACTGTAAATGTTGGAATAAATTCAAAAGCAATTCAAAATATTCTGCTTGCACTAATTTTGCCTGCACTACTGTATATTATAACATGCTTGCACTGGTGCAAGAAGAAAATCTACTTGCACTAATTATGTGTAAGAACAATCTAGAAGTTAAAGGAAACCATAATATTAATGAAGAATTTATCAATTCAAACATCTAGTTTCCGTATTTATAAATATTGGCTTAGCAAATGTAAAAATCACAGCTTTAAATATAAATTAATAGATCTGGATTAATTTATAGAATTAGAGTTAGAGCTCATAATGGAAAAGCCGATCCTATGGATTCAGACAATTTGGAGGGTGCAATCATTGTTTAAAATATTCCAGGTGCAAGTATAATTAATAATGCAACAAATGAAATAGAAACAAATTGTAACAACTCAAATTAACCTTAAAACTAAATTCACACAGCAAACAAACAAGAATTGAAATGCTATTTAAAAGATGAGAGCGGTGTCGAGATGGTTTGGCGGCCAACCCAGCCAACTCACACCCTCTTTGAGTGCCTGGTTCACACAGAAATCAAAATCAATTAAATGCAATAAATGAATAGACAAAGCATCAATAAAAATTGCTTCAATTATTTAAAAAACAGTCTTTTACATAATGTAGACATCGACTAATTCCGGCAAGTAGGAGAAGCATTCCACACTAAAATCCACATGCTGCTACATTGGAACAACCTCTCCTCCCTTCTGCGCTATGCTTACCTATGCGTGATTCTGCCCTCTACTTAATTGATTGACTAAAATTGAGTCCCTAGGCTTGGAGCCATAACTCTTCTTTTATAATTTTTTACATTCCAAGCTTGGCATAAAACAAGCCAATCCTTTGCAAACATCATGGGGATTGAATCCCAACTAATTATAATTAATATAATATCAGTACAATTGTTTCCATATTGAAATAATGGAGATTTACCACGGATTTCCCAAATCTAGGCATTTTCTAGAATTCTGGAAAAGTTGGTATTTTTAACAAACTTCCTCCAAATTCCCCTTCGTATCTCCTTAAGAATTACGAATTTTGGAAAACGTCCCAAGGCTTACTCAAGTTCCTATTCTAAGAGAAAAACCAATGTTTCAGAATTATGAGATTCACTATGATCGATGCAGAAATCGAGGTGTAAATAGGCAGTCTGGAAACTGCTACAAATTCAGGGCTGTAGCATTAATTATTCTCTAAATATAAATCTGTATGACCTGGGTGTGTCTTGGCTTATGTGGAAGTGTTCAAATGACATTTTTATCATAAACCTATTTCATATTCTCCCAGAAATGTGTCAATGTATCAAAGCCCCAAATTGGTGGAGGCACGCTGTAAAACTTGCATTCGTGTAAGCATGCTAACTGCACTAGTGCAGGCACGCTATAAGAATTGAATTGGTGCAGGAATATATTGCATAGTGCAGGCAAGTAATTATAGGTTCAAAACATGATCAAATCAACATTAACCTGCAACATACAAACCTTTATTAAACTTCCATTAATGGTATTTTAATCCCGTTAAAACAAAAGAAGTAACAAATACTTGCAACAATAATCATTTAATCAAACAGTAGCATGACAGATTTTGAGTGAAAAAATGAGATAAAACTGAGGCCCAACATCCCCCCATGCTGACCATCTTGCATGTCCTCATGCATGAAAATTTGGTACTGTTACTTCTTTGCAAAAAACAAAATTAGAAACATGTATAAACATTCATAATGATGTTCCTGCAATTCTGCATGATTACATTTCCTGCACTTGATAAAGCTTGCTCTTAAAAAAGAGTGTCTGCTAGACTCTTTATTTACTTAAACTGATTTTAAGAAAACCTAAAATGAAAACTACCATGGAAAAACTAAATTGCAAGGATGGTGTTATTACTTGAGAAAAATAGACAACTTTTAAAATTTTCAAAAATAATATCTCGGAGACATCCGTGATCAAAAGTTTCACTTTAACATCCTCATTATAAACATGAGTGACATGATTTAAATGATATGGTGTTACATGTAGACATAGTAATACCTTCTCATAATTATTATTTTACCATTATCCATGTATAGTTAAAGCTTCTCTTGTCTGGGCACAGTGAATTACCAACACTAAGGATCCCCACGTCCATAAAAATCATTCCAAAAAGATAGAACTCCAAGGTATAACAACAAAAGGATTTTAAAGCCATTCTCAAAGAGATTGATAGTGAGTTCATGGAAAGAAAAATCAACCAAGTAAATTATAGGGTAGAGTCAACTTTAATACCACAGGCATGGCCCTGCTACCAGCAGGCGTCCATAGCCTCGACATGGATACCTTTTAACCTTACGAAATGATTTTGTCCCACCTATTTGATATATATTTAGAGTTATTTATGAGCATTTACTTTTTCTCTTTTTATAATTTAATTGAAGGATGTTGCCCTGGATTGGTAACCAACTAACGACAATGCCATTCACGAGAACTAACAAGAATGAATGAGCCGGCTCGCGATGAGACCTCTCATCTTCTAGTTTTCCAACTGAAAGCCATTACCCTGGCTTGGTGACCATTGTGGTAATGTCATTCTCCTTAGGACCCATGATCATAGTAGGTCGGCTCGCAATGAGACCTTCTATCCCTCAATTAATTCGTTTATGTTTTTAAAAAACTTCGATTATGATTAACCTCAGATGGATTACTTAATAGGTGGGGAAGAAAATCTTGTCCTTAAGAGTGCAGGATGGTGTGAAAATTTTTTAATTACTATTCTTTACTGGTTGGTCATGCTACCCTAAGAATTTATTAAAAGAACATCTCAGATAATGACCAAAAATATTCCTTGAGTTTATCATGCTAGGGTTCTTTATGAAAGCTTACTAGATTTTTGTAGGCGTGGTCCACCATAGGAGGTTTTTCACTGGTCTCTTCGAAGAGGAATTTGAAAAGATTTTCTGGATGATAGTTTGTTAAAATATGAGAAAAGTATTACATGTAACTTATA
Source organism: Pinus albicaulis (assembly GCA_034641835.2). Lineage (NCBI taxonomy): Eukaryota > Viridiplantae > Streptophyta > Pinopsida > Pinales > Pinaceae > Pinus > Pinus albicaulis. The sequence continues at coordinate 161,743,843 of CM076578.1, read as the reverse complement.
ACAACACATATTGATCCACAATCAAAGTCACTTTAAAAATATGAAGTGTTAAGTGTAAAGTACTTTTCACAAGTTTTACCATGAGAATGCGTAATAATAAAAATTTCAAAAGCTATGCTTTTATGGAATCACAAGTTCAAGAGTGTTGTTATTCATCTTTATTCATTACCCTACCCTATTTTTAAAGAGATAAATATCACCTTTAAGTGTAGGCATACTTCCAATGAATCCATGTGCGTAACAAAATGCTGATTATACTCACACTTAGTTTTAAAGAATAAACGTCAATACATACCAAAGCGTGAGAAACCAGTTTCTTTAATTGACATGGTACCAAGAGTTTTTGAATGATGAATAAATAAGATGGGTTGATGGCTACTCGAAACCAGAATTCAATGGAATCCACGCATTTATGATTCTCCAACTGATGCAAGTCTTCCACAGTTTGATAGTCATTCTCCTGTAAGCACAAAAAATCTGGTGAAAGACAAAAGATAAATCCCTCAAGTTCAGGGTCAAATATTTTATTTTCAGATTCAGAAGAAAGGTTGAGATAGATTCTAGGGCTTTGAGTTTCAACAACATTTTCAGAACAAGTTCCAATGAAAGATTGATCCTCAGGTGGTCTTTGAATTAAATCTTCCCGGGGTAAATGTTCTACGATAATAGGGGAAGTTTCCAAATTCATTCCCTTTCCCAATATGGAAGGTGTAACATCTCGTTCAATATGGGAATCAACAGAAAGAATAGGAGTTTCAAACTATTGTGCAACTTGATGGTTTGGATTAGGGTTAAGATAAGGTTGCACATGCAGCTGGGAACATGGAGGAGGATAACATAATGGTGTATTGGAAATAAATTGTGATTGTTGTTGGTGCTCATATGATTGAATTTGCATGGGAGATTTCCCTAGAGAAAAAGATCCAAACAATTCTTGAGGCCATGGAGATATTTGGCTCGAGGATGAGGGCCAAGGAGAGGGCCATTTTGGCCATAAGGTGGGGTATTGAATCAAAGGAGGATTATAAGTTTTCCATGGAACTGTAGGGTTGTAGATGTGTTTAGGAACCTGTTGGGGACAATAAATATTATTCCAAGTATTAAACGATGATGAGTTTTGAGTTATACCTGAAGGTCGATTTATTTCCTTACTTGATTCCTTAAATACCTATTGAAAGCCCGACGGTGATGGAAAATAATTTTTTGAATGATTCTCCTGGCACTGATTCCATTATTCTTGCAAATCATCCAATTGTAAATTTAGAAAATATTTTGTAGCTCCTATTTTTGTGGTAGATTCCAAAAATTCAGAAGAAAGTTCTCGAGAATTCTTACCGATCTTGGAGATTCCTCTTGAATAACTAATGCAAAATTTACAAACATCATCATATGGTACATGAGAAAAATCACTTGCTCTTATAAGATTTAAAGGTTCTAAAAATTTGTCTTTGATTCCTTTGAGTAGGAGTGTTTTCAAAGTATCTTTTACCAAATTCTTATGTTTTGATTTTTGGAGGTTGTATCTAAGTCGCTCCACATAATCCTCCAAGCTTTCATTTTCCCCTTGTGTTATTCCAAAAATATCTTCACCGACCTAGCAATAGTTTTGATATTTCTCCAAGAATACATTCTTCATGTCTTCCCATGTTTGAATGCAATTCCCACCAAGGCTCATGAACCATCAGAGAGCTAATCCTTTAAGAGTAAGACGAAACACTTGCAACCTTTGAGAATTAGTACAATAACCATATCCTCTACAAAGTACTTCAAACTCAAATAAGAATGTATCTGGGTCTTCATTTTCCAAACCATGAAATTTTGGTAGTGTAGATGGGGAAATATTATGCATTTCAGCCACTCCTAGATCTTTGATAGGAAATTCAAAAGTAACAATGTTTTCCATTTTTTACCAAACTAAAAGAGGTTCTCCATGTACTAATTCAAAACTCCTTCTTTGAATGTTTCTTCTGACTAATCAATAAAATAGGTACATTGAATGATTGATGTTAGCCTCAAACTCTTCATTGAAAAATGCCTCAAAATACCATTTTTCTATCTTCAATGAGATCACTGGTACATTTGTTAGCACATGAATAATGTATATATATGTGTGTAGGGTGGGTGGGGGGTTATTACAACATTAAATAAAATGAGAAATCTTAAAGCAAAAATGCAGGAAAGAAATAAATTCAAATAACATAAAATTGCAAGAGAAACTAGGTGAAGGAATAGAAACCAAATGCAATAGGTCACCAAGGTCCATCCCCTAAGCGCCTCCCTGGCAATGGCGCCAAAATTTTGGGTGTAGTATAGGGTCTATAAATGTACCAACTTTTAATTTGTTAATCCGGAGAGTTCATGAACTTCGAGACGCAACACTGGAAATCCCAAAGAGAGTCCCTGGTAACTTGCAAAACAAATCCTATTCTATCTTGCGATTAATCTTGAAAATAAGTGCAATCCTGCACTAGTGCGAGAAACACCAATCCAAACAATTAAAAGCATGTGGAAAAGTAAAAGAAATAAATGCAAAAAGAAATTCTAATTGCAAGTAAACAAAAGGGAAATCAGAACTGGAAATTAAGCGATGCCGGCACAATAATGAAAAGACAGTAAATACTGGAATAAATTCAAAAGCAATTCAAACTATTCTGCTTGCACTAATTATGCCTGCACTATTTCTACCTACACCGCCGTATATTATAACGTGTTTTTGCACTTAGTGCAAGAAGAAAATATGCTTGCACTAATTATGTGTTGGAATGATGCGCAGTGTTGTCCTTGATGGCAACCTACGTAATGAAGATGTTGACATGCGATCAAGTGGGATACAAGTTGTCCTCGAAAACAATCCACCCGATGAAGTTATTCTTGATCGATGGTGTTGAGAATGATGCTAAGTGTCCGATGTGATATGATGCTTATTCATATGATGATGTTGAGTGTTGTCCCTAAAAGGCAACCCTCTTGATAAAGATGATGGCAACTTACTTGATGAAGTTGTGCTTGATAGAATATGGGTTGATGAACCAAATCTGATGTATCTACAGTGTGTACAGAAGGCAATGAAGAAAGGAATTCAGCATGTGCTAATTCTATGATGAAAAAGAGTATGTTTCTTGGTATACGCGGACTGGTCTAGGGAAAGTCGCGTATGCACGCGGAAAAGAACGTTCCAAGTAGCGTATGGGCTAAAGCGCTCAAAAAAGTGCAAAACCAAGGGTAATCACCATGGTATTGACCCATTGTATTGGGTAATGATCCGCCTTATTGACCCCGTCCAGGTAGTTTTGGGCTTATGGTATTGTTTTGGTCCATGGTATTGAAAAAGGGGCTCATGGTATTGAAAAAAGATGAACCTATATAAGGAGAAGAAATTCATTGTGCAATTCATGAGTGTGGGTGCAAGAAGTCTGAGCTTGAATGAATACTTCTCTCTGAAGTAGATCTGAATGGAAAGGGTTACACTTGAAGATAAATCTGAAAGTATGATGCACCTATGATGAAGAAGGGGATCTAGATCTGAAATGCACTTGTATCTACTTGATCTGAATTGAGGCGAACATCTGTTTGAAGTAAAAGGGTCGAATCTGAATGTCTGATCTGAAGAAGTATGCAGCTCTGTAATGGTTGAAGATCTATACGCTACTTTGACGCAGAAGAAGCGCGTATACACGCGGCTTCGCTGAAGAGAAAGCGCGTATGCGCAATGAAATTTGTACTGAAGTATACGCTGGTTTGTGTGGACGGAAGCGCGTGTACACGCGACATCAGTGAAAGGAAAGCGCGTATTCAGACTAGGGTTTGCTGAAGACTGTGGTAAGAAATGTCTGATCTATTCTGCTGTATTTCTGCTATCTGTATTCTACAGTGCTGAGTTGTCTGTATCAGTTTGGGTGTATGTTTGAGCTTAAAAGATTGGAGAGGGTCCAGTATGAAAATATGATGAAACGTGGCCTGCAAATGTTGTTCTATTGAAGTTGTTGGATCCAGTGTGAAAATTGATGAAACGTGGTCCAAGGTGGTGCTGAGGGTTGTAGCCTTCAGTCAGGGGGTCGTAGCTCCCTTCCAGGTGAGGCTGGTAAACGAGATCGTGGGGTCGTAGCTCCCTTCCAGGAGAGGCTGGTAAACGAGTCAGGGGGTTGGAGCTCCCTTCCAGGAGAGGCTGGTAAACGAGCGCAGGTGGGTGCCTGCGTGCTGGTCAAGTCTGCGCCCGCACATATGTTGTAAGATGTTTTCTCTATAATAAAATATTGAAGGCTGAGCAACTGCAGCGGTGGTTTTCTCCCGACTTGGGTTTCCACCTAAAAATCCTGGTGTTCATGTGTGATGCTTGTGTGATGGTTTACTATGTTCTTACTACACATGTTTACTGTTTATTAAACATCTGATGATCGAATGATGAAATGATTTAAGTGAAGGAGTAATGAAATAATTAGATATCTGTGTTTAATAAAGGATATCCGCGTATATACGCAAGTCTGCTTCAGGAAAGTAGCGTATGGGTTTTGAAGTAAAGAAAAGTAAAAAGTTTTGAATATGCAGTAAATACTGATTCACCCCCCCCCTCTCAGTATTTTTCCCAACAATTGGTATCAGAGCGTGTCCTTGTGCAGAAGCTTGATCGCTTAAAGGAGATCCGTCGCAATGGGAAGTCAAGAAGGAGTAATGTCTATAAAGCCACCTCTATTCAATGGAAGCAATTTGATATTCTGGAAGGTACGTACAAAAGCATATCTGCAAAGTCTTGGTGCAAATGTATGGGCAATCGTGCAAGAAGGTTATCAATACCCGGCAAATATTCCTACTGATGCAGCTGAAAGAAAGAAGTATGAAATCAATGCCAAAGCAGTGAATGTCTTATTGGGAAGCATGTCTGAATCAGAATTTGCTAAAGTGATGCAGCTACATTCAGCAAAAGATATATGGGACAAAATCATTCTAAGCTATGAAGGAGACACAAAGATAAAAAGTGCAAAACTCCAAACTCTTAGGATTGAATATGAAAATTTGTAGATGCATAGTGATGAGAGTGTTGCCAGTTTCTTTCTTCGTCTGGATGATATCGTAAATCGGATGAGAAATTTGGGTGAAACCACAACTGATACTACTCTGGTGGAAAAGGTCTTAAGATCTTTGACTTCAAAATTTGACTCTAAAGTTTCAGCTATTGAAGAAAGGCAAGATCTGCAAACTCTTACTATTGTTCAATTACATGGTACTCTGACTGCTTTTGAAATGAGACAAGGAGGTCCTTCTCAAATAAGAGAAGTTGCTTTTAAGGCATCTACAAAAGGAAAGGAAAAGGAGGTTGTCAAAGAATCCAGCTATGTATCCGATGAAGAAGAAGCAAATTTCGTGAGAAAGCTCCAACTAGGTACTGGAAGATTCAAAGGTAAGCTTCCATTCAAATGTTTTGAGTGTGGAAAAGTTGGTCATTATGCTGCTAAATGTCCTTATAGAGAAAAGCATGGTAAAGGGAAACAATTTGAGAAGAGAAAGAGTTATTATGCAAAAGAAGATGATGATGAAGTGTCCAGTGAAGATGAAGAAGATTCTGACCAAGATCTGAAAGTGCTCATGGCTAAAAAGCAAAAGAAGAAGGTTACTCGAGGAAAGAAGATACCTCATAAATCATGTATAGCAAAAATTGAAGAAGATGAAACAGATTCTGACGAAGATCTACAAGCACTCATGGCAAAGAAGAAAAAGGAGAAGGCCACTTGTAATACTCTTCTTTGTGCAAACAATAGTAAAGATAGTGAAAGTAAAGGTGTGGATCTAGAAGAAGCTCTCAAGATTAAAGTTGAAGAACTACAAAGTTCATACAATAAGCAAGAAACTATCTACAAAGAGATGATCTCACAAATGAAAGATCAAATAGAAATGCTGAATGGACAGGTGGACAAGAATCAAAGGTTTCATACTTATGCATCCAATCGAATTAAAGATCTAGAAGCAGATCTTGAAAAATCAAGCAAGAAGAATGAAGGACTTGAAGCTGCTATCATCTTTCTGCAAGCAGAGCTAGAAGCATCAAGTAAGGAGAATGAGGAACCTTTACAATCCTTTGAAAAGGAAGGCCTTGAAGCAGAAATTATCTCTCTCAAAGAAGATCTGGAAAAATCAAATAAGAAGAATGAAGAGCTGGAACAAACATGTGAAGAAAACGAAAATTGGTTGAAAGAAGAGATTCTAAATCTGAAGGATCAAGTAGAAGATGGAAGAAGGAAAGAAGAAAGCATGACAAAGCAATGTCAAGCCTTGGAGTTTGAGGTAAACATTCTCAAAGGTAAATTAGAAGAAAAGGTTAGACTTTTGAGGTTTCAAGATAGTACTAAGATTCTGGATAATATTCTTAGTAGTCAAAGGTCTCCTTCTATAAAACTTGGTCTTGGTTTTCATGAAACTGTTAAAGGAGAATCTAGTTCACAAGAGAATGCTAATGATTCAAAGGAAGGTGTCAATACGAAACTTGAAGTGTTGAAAGAAACACAAGGTCAACCAACAATGAAGAAATCTCAAAGGAAATCATTCAATAATGTTGAATGTTTCAAATGTCATAATTATGGGCATGTTGCAGCAAATTGCAGGAGCAGATCTTTTCAGCCTCAAACAAACAGATTCTACTCAGAAAGGTACTCTAATTTCTTCAGGGGATATTGTTTCTCATGTAACATGTATGGACATAAAGCAGCTGATTGTAAAAAGAAGAAGAATAGAAATACTCATTGTGATTCTTATGTTTATTTCTCTGGCCACATGAGATGTTATGCTTGTAACAAGTATGGACATGTAGAAAAAGAATGCAGGATGGGCAGATCTGGGAAAGAGGATAACTTCCAGCACACAAATAGAAAGTTCAAACAAATCTGGAAGAAGAAGGAGAACCGATCAGAAACGTAGGGAATTATGACCCTACTGCAGTCATCCGCCTCTGAAGCTGACCTTTCTTATTGACTGCAGGAATGATGTGGGATACATTAGGAGATTTAGTAATGTATCGTCACAGGGGGAGCAATGCATGATGACTCTCTTGGTTGATTTGATTATTCTGGTTTTATGTATTTCTGACAGTGCATCTGGTGTGAAGAAAAGACAGAAACAGAAGGTAAAATTTGCAGGAGGAGATGAACGTGTGAAATTTTCTATATTTCACTTTCCATACACAGGTTATATGAAACAAAGTCGCGTATATACGCGAGTTCCAGCTGACACAGCCGCGTATGCATTGATGATAAGAGAATTTATCTGATAGATGAAGATCTGGAGCAGAGGCTCAGGGGGAGCATCAGTCTGACTGTTAATAACTGTGTTATTGACTCTGAAACAACGTATTTTCTCAGTTCTAAATAATGATATGATGCTTAATGTCTTATGTTGAAGATTATGGATGTGTCTTGTTTGCTTGTTGAATGAAGAGTATTCGTTGCTGAAGTGAAGGTCTTATAATTCAGAGATGAGGACAGATCATGCAGAGATTGTTGCTGATGACTTGCTGCTGAAGGTGTTTCAGATTGCACAAGTTAAGGAAGAGCACTGGTTTAGGGGGGGAGCAGCAGGTTTAATACTAATGATTGCATTATTGGCAATATGACTGCTTATTCTTTGGTTTTTGTGATACTCATGCTCAAATGATAATGACTTGGTACATTGGTTATTATGATGAGATTTTGAGCTCTGGTTGCTGATAAGTATCTTTGTGTGCTCACACATGGATGACTTAGATGTCGTTGTTCTATGGTTGAGATCTTTTGCCTTCATATGTTACTTCATGTTAAATCTTGAAGATCATGGTGATATTGGACCACATGGATGATTGCTTGACTCTGATGTGAAGATTCTACGATAATCTCTCTTGGAAAGATCGTATTGATGCTACAAATAATCTGAAAGCTTGGTTACTAATGTGCTTATGCTACAACCGTTGGATGACGCTTGAAAACACAACTACACTGTTCTATCCATCTGCAGTTCAGGGAAGCATTCAAATGTCTCAGAAAGAAGCTGAACACTGTCTTTGCCTTACAAAGAATCAGATCTGGTTGAAATTTAGAAGATGTCTTGGGATACGCGGGTTTCCTGAAACACAGTCGCGTATGTACGCGAGTTAATGCACAGAAAACCGCGTATGCATGATTGCTGACAATTTTTGCTTGGTTCAGCTCTCTTCAGCACAGCTGCAGTGCCGTTTGGTATCTCTGATACTGTTTGGTATCTCTGGTGGTGTTCCAGTTCTCATAATTCTATTTCTAATGTTTTGATGAAGATGCCTTGATGATTTGTTGATGGAAGTTTTCAGGATGCACAAACTAAGGGGGAGCCTTAGTCATTTGGAAAGATTGCTTGGTTGCACAGATTCAGGGGGAGCATTAGTAGTGCTGAGTATAATGCATTGCTGGCATTATGGTGGTTCTGATATATGATCTCTCTTGAGGTCTTTTTGGTATTGATTATGAAAAGTCATATTTGTATTTTAATGAAAAGGTCTTGTTGAGACTCATGTTGTAAAATTGTAATATTCAGTCATGTAAGGACTTGTCAAATTTGTAAACCCACTTGGTTGGGTAGCTGAGTCAATTTTTGTAAACCCACTTGGTTGGGTAGCTGAATTGAAATGTGTAAACCCACTTGGTTGGGTACTTGAGTCTCATCTGTAAATCCACTTGGTTGGATATTTGATGTAAGTATGAGTCTTTGGTGATAGGAAGAGTCATGTACTTTATTGAAAAATATGTTTGAAGATTCAGCATGAACTCAGGGGGAGCTTGGCCACTTCAGCACATATCAGATCTGCAGAACGCTTCTTCCACATGAGGAGAAAAGGGGGAGAGTATGATGGTTTTTGATCTGCCTGTTGCACTTGATGTCAAAGGGGGAGAATGTGTTGGTTTTGATTCGCTGGTTTTGATCCGCCCTTTGCCCTTGATGTCAAAGGGGGAGAGTGACATGGTGTTTGAATGACATGGCAAAAATGGAGAGAGTGACTTGGTAAAAATAGGGAGAGTGACATGGTGTCATTGTATTCTTAATGTACCTATCTATTGTGGTATATCAGTTGTGGTAACCAAACACCATCATGGTTGCCATCAAGTCCAAAGGGGGAGATTGTTGGAAATATGATGCAGAGTGTTGTCCTTGATGGCAACCCACAGAATGAAGATGAAGACATGCGACTGTTGACATGTGTTGTCCTTGATGGCAATCCACCTGATGAAGTTATTCTTGACTTGATGGACTTGGTAAATGATGCTAAGTGTCTGATGTGATATGATGTTAGTTAGCAATATGATGCTAAGTGTTGTCATTGAATGGTAACTCACTTGATGAAGAAGATGGCAACTTACTTGATGAAGTTGTGCTTGATAGAATATGGGTTGATGAACTAAATTTGATGTATCTACGGTATTTACAGAAGGCAATGAAGAAAGGATTTCAGAATGTACTCAATGATGAAAAAGAGTATGTCTCTTGGTATACGCGGATTGGCCTAGGGAAAGTCGCGTATTCACGCGGAAAGGAACGTTCCAAGTAGCGTATGGGCTAAAGCGCTCAAAAAGTGCAAAACCAAGGGTAATCACCATGGTATTGACCCATTGTATTGGGTAATGATCCGCCTAATTGACCCCGTCCAGGTAGTTTTGGGCTTATGGTATTGTTTTGGTCCATGGTATTGAAAAAGGGGCTCATGGTATTGAAAAAGGATGAACCTATATAAGGAGAAGAAATTCATTGTGCAATTCATGAGTGTGGGTGCAAGAAGTCTGAGCTTGAATGAATACTTCTCTCTGAAGTAGATCTGAATGGAAAGGGTTACACTTGAAGATAAATCTGAAAGTATGATGCACCTATGATGAAGAAGGGGATCTAGATCTGAAATGCACTTGTATCTACTAGATCTGCTTATGGAAGACTTAGATCTGAATTGAGGCGAACATCTGTCTGAAGTAAAAGGGTCGAATCTGAACTGAATGTCTGATCTGAAGAAGTATGCAGCTCTGTAATGGTTGAAGATCTATACGCTACTTAGCCGCAGAAGAAGCGCGTATACACGCGGCTTCGCTGAAGAGAAAGCGTGTATGCGCAATGAAATTTGTACTGAAGTATACGCTGGTTTGTGTGGACGGAAGCGCGTGTACACGCGACATCAGTGAAAGGAAAGCGCGTATTCAGACTAGGGTTTGCTGAAGACTGTGGTAAGAAATGTCTGATCTATTCTGCTGTATTTCTGCTATCTGCATTCTACAGTGCTGAGTTGTCTGTATCAGTTTGGGTGTATGTTTGAGCTTAAAATATTGGAGAGGGTCCAGTATGAAAATATGATGAAACGTGGCCTGCACATGTTGTTCTATTGAAGTTGTTGGATCCAGTGTGAAAATTGATGAAACGTGGTCCAAGGTGGTGCTGAGGGTTGTAGCCTTCAGTCAGGGGGTCGTAGCTCCCTTCCAGGTGAGGCTGGTAAACGAGATCGGGGGTCGTAGCTCCCTTCCAGGAGAGGCTGGTAAACGAGTCAGGGGGTTGGAGCTCCCTTCCAGGAGAGGCTGGTAAACGAGCGCAGGTGGGTGCCTGCGTGCTGGTCAAGTCTGCACCAGCACATATGTTGTAAGATGTTTTCTCTATAATAAAATATTGAAAGCTGAGCAACTGCAGCGGTGGTTTTCTCCCGACTTGGGTTTCCACCTAAAAATCCTGGTGTTCATGTGTGATGCTTGTGTGATGGTTTACTATGTTCTTACTGCACATGTTTACTGTTTATTAAACATCTGATGATCGAATGATGAAATGATTTAAGTGAAGGACTAATGAAATAATTAGATATATGTGTATACGCAAGTTTAATAAAGGATATCCGCGTATATACGCAAGTATGCTTCAGGAAAGTAGCGTATGGGTTTTGAAGTAAAGAAAAGTAAAAAGTATTGAATATGCAGTAAATACTGATTCACCCCCCCCCTCTCAGTATTTTTCCCAACATTATGTAAGAAAAATCCTAGAAGTTAAGGAAACCATAATATTAATGAAGAATTTATCAATTCAAATGTTAGTATGAATCCTTTGTCGAAGCGTACGAAAAAGCACCACTTTAGCTACGCATAACTAATAGCCCTAACAACAAAAGTGGCTGCCAATATCTTCAGATCTGCGGTTAGTTGAACAAGAAAAGAGCTGCAAAAAACCAGATCTATGCATGGAAAGACATTAAGCAGTAAAAAAAAGGGTTTGCTCCATATACCAATAGACAAGACAAGAACAATTTTTGAAAGAATTTTTGTATTAAGGGCACCTGGGAGGAAAACAAGAAGGCGTATCCAATTCTCCTCAGTGGGATGGGTTCTTGGAAGTCCTCAGCACTTCAGATCTAGAATCTCTCTCTCTTGTTGGTGTAGAAAACCCAATACAAAGAATAGAGCTCAAAGGGAGCTCACACAGCAAATAATGGAAAAATGTGACCAAGTGTATAGATCCAGAGTGATCTAATAGGCAACAAAAGGTGAAAAATGGTAGGAAAAACCCTCCTATTTATAACAAAATATTGGGTCATTCTAGATCTTGGTGCATGATTAAAATAATGTTAACCAAATCTAGATCCACCTTTTATGGAATACTTTATTATATTTGTTGGAGGGAAAAAGTATTTGACTTGGGTCAAATCCCTTTATTTGTTAATAATAAATAAATAAATGATTTATTTATATTTTTAAGGAAGTGGTTGAAGGATAATCAAATAAATAATGATTTATTTAATTATTGGTGGGTGATTTGGTCATATTTAACAAAGAATATTATCTAAATAAGATTTAAATAATTATTCCTAGAAAATAATAAGATAAATAAAGGTTTATCTAATTAATTTCTTTGTTTTGGGTTAAACATGATTAGGAATAATAATTAAATTATGGTTTAATTAATTATTCCATGAGGAAAATCAAACAAATATAGGTTTGTTTAATATTTCCTTTTGGGGTTTTCTGTTTAGACCATAAACAACCTAATAAATGTGTTTTATTAAGTTATTTTACATAGTGAAAGCAATTTTACTTAGGGTAAAATTGGTCTTACATGGTGTACTTGGGTCCATCTAATGATAGTAGGTTAGATGACCAAAAAATGGTGTAACGGATTGCCCCCCAGCGTGCGAGTGTTAGGAGCAAATCGTATGACCGAAGTACGTTGTAAGAACTCAATCACCAGACATCAAAAGGGAAGTCAGAGAGAGAAAGGTGAGGTAGACTAATGTGCTGAAGAACTAGACCCTGAGGAGACGAGACTTACAGGTGCAACAAGTCTCTTTTTATGAGAGGGTACCTGTGCTAAAGGCGGCGGGGAGGCATACCTATGCCCGCCGAGACAAAGTACAAAAGAATAGTGTGTCCAGTAAACAAGGGACCGAACCATAAAGTACAGCCGGCATAATCATGAGCCAGATAAAAATACAATGAGGAATCCCACATACATGTTGTGCCTGGGATAATAGCCAGGACTGATACAATAATATCTGAGTACATGAGATACAAATACAACCCAAATGCCCCCTGTAAATGGGGAAGGGCTCACAAAATTTGACTGATACATGCAAATCAAAGAGGCGCTGCAAGTGGCTAAGGCCAACATCATCAAATATCTGGAGCTGCATCGAAGGCTGCAAGGAAGAGGTCATCCGGGCATGTGGGGGGCTACCTGCAGGGCCACCCCCTCATGAGGGTTGAGACATCTCACACACACCCGGGAATCATCAAGAACTGCTGCTGGATCACTGGACCATCAAGTATACGAATCTCGATCATGCTGAAAGGAGCTGGAGAAACAATCAAGTCAAAGGGAAAAGAGGTATCCCTTTGCCTGATCCGAGGCACCGAACAAGAGTGGAATCTGGAACCAAGGTACACCGCCCTCTAGACCTGGCTTCTGGAATGAATGTGTTGATGTCGACAGAAGGAGGTCCGCCATAGGTGAGGCAATGAGAGATCCTCAACTAAGGCACGAGAGAAAATAGTAGAGCGACGGACAGACTGACACTAATGACGATAGTGGAAATGGGAAGGACTGAGTAGCGAATGGACGACTTCCCTTGTTAGAGCATAAAGAGCATGGATGACATGGCAGCCACTGACACAAGATCATAAGGGATAGGGGATAGTGAGACTGAAGGTCATAATGTGCGACACAAGAGAGAGACCAAGCAATGAAGGGTGGAGGGCTATAGTGGGGTGCAAAGGGACGTGGTATAGACTCCATGGATGCAATGATGACTCAACTTGGATGCTCTAAACAAGGGCGACTCGATGGTGCTGCCACACAGTAAAGGCCCCAATGGGGGACCATGGAAACATGAGTACATGATGGGAACTCATGACAAAAATCGACACGAACGAAGACAAGTAAGGAGGCAAGATGGTGCCCCAAGTACAAGTGTCGTAAGTGAGGAAATTCGATTTTAAGGAGAGGTGAAGTGACCCTTCTTGGACAAAATGTGTCCTGGTGAAGTATCAGATCACAAAAAAATAATAGATACCCATTTGAGGGCTCGGTGAGAGCTTTCCAATGGTGCAGATGGTTCGTCAAATGGGGCTACGGTGTGGTCGCAGCAGTCGAAAGAAGAAACAGGGGTTCTCTTTTAATAAGGCAGTTTTCCCTCCAAAATCACTCATTTGCTATTGTTGTTGTGGTGAATGTGGAGAGGAGAGAAGGCCCTAAATCTTGCGGCGAACGTAACAGACAAACCGACCGTTGGAATCGAGATCCGTCAGTTGCAGGTAAGAGGTCTAACCTTTCTCTTGCATTTTGATGGATTAAGTTTTCAGTTTAGGGCCCAGAAATCCAGAAACAGCCCCTCCTTCATCTCTACGGCCGGGTCGCACTTTTTGGGCCAAAAAGTGTGACCTGGGAAGCAGGTTTTAGGCAGAAAAGTGTGACCTGTCCCAGAAATGGGCAGAAAACTGCGACCTGGGAGATGAGGGGGTTTTGGTGTTGTTTGATGGCTGGAAGTTGGGTTTTGGTGTTTGGTTATGGTTTTCCTGATCTGTACGCTGAAAAAATGATGTGTTTGTGCAGGTATGGCAGATTTACGGGTTAACTGGAGAGAGAGAGATCTGGGGACACTACGAGCAGAGATCCAGGTGGATCAGGGCGTCCGTCGTGTATTGGCCAGATTTTGGGTTCTCAAGTTTTTGGAGAACCCTTTGATGAGAGCAGGGGAACCATTATTGGCCCGGATTATCAGTTACTGGGATCCAGATCAGGAGGTCTTTGTAGTGCAAGGGCACAGGATCGAACTGACGGTCCAGGACGTGTATTTCCTGACTGGTCTCTCACCACTGGGGATGGTGGGAAACACACAGCCAGTATTGCCGCGGGGGCGGCATATCATGGAGTTCGTGGAGCGTCATTGTCGACCGGGTCTCCAAGTCAAGGGGACTCGAATACCGATCGGGGATCTAGAGAGGCTATAAACCCATGCAGTGACCGCAGCTGTGCTGCGTATCCTGGGCAACCAGGCGCTCCATCACATCACTGGGGGGCAGATGATGATAGTGGAGAGTGTGCTGGGTGGGACCTACTATGGGTGGGCCCAAATGATGTTGGTGTCGCTAAAGCGACAGTTGTCGCTATGCAGGCGGTAGGTGAACCATGATTGCTCATATGGGACTTTATTGTGCGCCTTCTTCTTTGAGAAGATCCCAACCTTGAGGCCTCGTGTACAGCTTGCAGATGGGGGCCCGAGAGAGCCCAGGATGCGCTGTTGGGGACAGCTACTGTGCAGAGGAGGAGGAGGGGCGGTCGGGCGAGTGTTTCGACCTGATTTTTTTGCCCATTGGGATCAGATGCCATTGTACATAGACGACTATCCCTATAGTGGGATGAGCTACTGTGGAGACCCGGACCTGCCACTTCCACCTGGTCGAGTCTGGGGGCCCGATGGTAAGTGACAGATTGCTATTCTTGTGTGGGCATGTTAAAGTTTTTTGAATAGTAGTTTAGGGTACTGATTCATGTACTTTTGGTATGCAGATATAGCACCGGTAAAACCGGCCGAATATATGGGACGACCGGCAGCATCTGGAGCTACAGGTCCGTGGGTCGAGAGCGGCGCATAATGAGGATGCAGCCACCTTGCTAGAGGACATCCGCCTTAGATGTGAAAGGTTGTTGACCGGAGTATCAGAGCGCGGGTGGCAAGACTTAGACAACCAGTTCATAGAGCCATATGTTGGTCTACCCTCGGAATGGCGAGGTGTCATGCGGTGCATGTGATCGTAGATCAAACGGTGCATGATCTAGGGCTGCGGGCGTGGGAGCCATTGGCTCGGGATACGCCAGATAGTGAGTAGGTGTGGGGCATGTGGTGCCCCCTAGTGCATATGTAGGGGTAGGTGGTGCCCCCAGTTTTGAGTTTTTTGTAACATGTTATGGGCATGTCATATGTATCAGAGTAGATGGACTCTATTTTGTTTGTAACATGTGATGGGCATGTCGTATGTATTAGAGTAGATGGACTCTAAACACGTGTTTTGCGACACATATTATGGATATGCATCGTTTTTTGATGGTTATTAATGTTATTGTCTTGTATGAAATGTGTGTGATAAATGCCAATCTAGAACATGGTTTGCAATACTATCTACATAGTGATTCTGTTCTCGAGGTACATGGTTGAAAGTTATGGTTTCAAATGCACGTATCAATATTTTCACTCATAAATAGCGTCTAAACAACACAGGGTTATGCACACGATAAACACCATTTAGTTTCATTACAAGAAGCAGGGAATCCAAACGAACGTGCAGATGGAGGATGCGATGAAAGAGGGCATCAGCTAAGAGACCACGCACTGCATCATATTCGGCCTGATTGTTGGTGGAAGAACCAATGCATACCCCGTTAGAAAGAACAAGGGCATGCAAGGGGGTGAAGATGGCCCAACCTGCCGAGGCTAGATTCCTGGAGTAGCGACTTGCACCATCGGCGTAACCGATAAAGGGTGTGGATGGGGGGTCCTGCAGAATGGTGTGACAAGACAATAAATGAGGAAAGGAAAGGAAATGATGGCAGTGTGAGTGTACAGAAGTCATCGGGCGACAACCACAGGAGGGAGTGCAAGGGGCAGGATGACCATGACTCATACAGGGTGGTATATGAGGGCTATCGGAAGCATGGTGAGGACTCGGGCTGCGGAGGTCAACAGAGACACAGGTGGAGTGATCTCGTGTATGGGGAGGAAAAGGGTGATCAAGGGACACAACAGGGGAGGATGCAGACGGGCTAGGCTCCGAGTGTCTCACAGAGGAGGATAGGTAAAGAATGGTTACAGTGGACTCCATCATCTGAACATCAGGGGGGGGAATGACGATGGGAGCGGGGGGATCCTCAGGCTGACCTGAAGCATACTGCACGAGGATAGGAGAGGCGGATTGATTTTGTTCAACCTCATACTCTCGGATTACCTCTAAAGAGGCGCGGTAGTGCGTCAGGTGAGGAAAATGGTGGGAGTAATGGCCATGAACGCCGCACAAAGCACAAGGCTTGTTGGTGCGAAGAGTCTTGGGGTTCTTGGTTACGGACGGAGAAGGAATGGGGGCTTCAGGGACCGTAGACTCGGGGAACGCGACTTTAACCATGGGCTGAATACAGGGAAACTCGGGACAAGCATGGGTGGCATGACCAATGACATCACATAAAGCGCAAGGCTTCACGGGCGGCGGAGGGGCTGGGTCAGTCGTGGTAGTCTTGTCTTTGGGTGCCCCTTTGTGGGCTTTGCCTTTCTTCCTGGGTGCCGTCACGACAGGAGAAGGGTCCTGTGGAGGTGCTGGGGGCACAGAGGCAATAGAGGAAGTGAGGGGGACCGGTTGAACCGGTGTCAAAGCCATATAGGGCTTGGGATGACCAGGAGGGGTGGCGGCTGGGGGATCAAGGTACCAGACCGGTATGCCCAAGGTCAAGTTAGGGAGAAAGAAGGTGGCCATGACGGGGACAAAATATACTCCGAGAGGAGAAGCTAGGAAAGGGATCTGCCCAGCAGGGTAATGACTAGGAGGGACGACTTCGAGATGGTTAAGGCCAGGAGGAACCGATCCAGGAGGATAAAGGGGTTCAGGGATACCAGCTTTAGGGGTGGGGCCAGAAGGAGGAGGTCTGGCTGGCTAAGATGAATGGCTAGGAGCGGGTTGCGGAGGGCGAGGAGAAGGTTGCTGACTAGCCGAGGCAGGCCGCTTACGGGCAGCCTGAGATGATTGCATCATGCAAACATTCGATGAGCTGGGATCGGTGACAGGAGGGGGGGGAAGGTTAGGGAAATTTCCAAGTAGGGAGGAATCTTTGTAAACACCGAGGGAGACACTGGTCAAGGAATCAACGGTTTGCTTGTTGGCTATAGAAGAGATAGTCATCTCAGGGGAGGTCTGAGATTTTGGCTCATGATATGTCAACTGGTCAATGGTGACTATCTTTCCATTATGGGGGAAAGACATCTTGCGAAAGACCGTGGATGGGACAGCAGACATAGCATAGGTGTAGCTTCGCCCCAATAGAATGTTGTAATCTAGCGGGGCGTCGATGACTTCGACGTCAACGCAAATAGTCTTACCGGCGAGGGTGATTGGACAATTACGAAACAGGCCAATGGGCTGGGAGGCATGACCGTCCCACGCTCAAAGGGTGATCGTGGAAGGGGCCAGCTCAGGGGATCCAAGTTGCTTCCAAACCGAAGCGGACATCACGCAGGTGGATGCCCCCTCATCAATGATACACCGGGACACGTTGGCATTCCAGATTTTGACTGGGATTTGGAAGGCGACGGAAGGAGGGAGAGGACAATGGTCCGATTGAGTGGCGTCGAAAACAATCATTTGGTCGTCAGCAGGATCTATAGCGCCCACGGCAGATAGTAGAGCCTTCTTTTGGGAAGGGCACGACTGGAGGAGTTCCAGTGTGGAAATGGCGGCAGGAGATTGCGCCAAATCATCTACTATGCTATACGAATGGGCAGCTCGACTAGGAGCAGCGTTTCGACGTAGTGGGCCCTTAGGTATCTTGGTATGAACCTCAAATTTTGGTTGAGGGATATGTAAGGGGCCACTGGGTGATGAAAGAGGCTCTGGAGAACCTGAAGAAGGAGGCTCGGGAGCAGACTGAGCAGGAGGCTTGGAGTACTGGCGAGACCGAGTTTGAAGGTGAAGATCGACGGGCGGGTTAGGATCGAAGTGCATCATAAGGATCTTGTAATCAGAGGAACCAGAAGGCTGGCAGCCACGAATTCATTCAGGAAAGGATCGCAAACACGCGCAATGTGGGTAGTGGCCACATTAGGAGGAGCATGAGGGGAGGCGTTTTGTCCGCGCAATGTGGCTTGAGACTCCCACATCTGCCGCATCTGGGGTAATAGGGGACAATCGTGGGTGTAATGACCATAAACACCACAACACGAACAAGGCTTACTTGTGCGAAGCGGCCTGTCCGGCTTGGGCTGAGTGCCCTGTTGCTGGTTGGCAGTGTTGGGGTCCACACCAGGATTGGGTCCGCGGGTACCAGGGGCAGATTGGTTTGGATTGCCTCTCCGCCTTCTTTGAGAAGAAGGGGGATTAGTCGCGCCCTGCTATGAAAATACTTGCCCTAGAGGGGGCTGTAGGTGCTGGTGCTGGGGTTGAGGAGGCAAGGGAGGAGGAAGTGCATATGCCGGAGGAGCTGGCGCACCAGGCTGCGGATAAGGGTAATGGGTAGGTTGGGCAACATTGAGGTAAGCAGGAGGTTGGGCAAAAGGAGGAGGCATGCCGTATCCTGGATACATGCTACCGGGAGGGGGGAGAGTGCTGTAGGAGCTGGCCCCTCCCTGAGGGAGACCATAGCCCATATGAGGTTGAGCGTATGGATGGGAAAGGGCTCCAACGATACCGTCGGCGGAATGAGATGCCCCCGGGGCGTTAGCGCCACCGGGCCTGGGGAGGTCAGGAAGAACGGTATAAACATAACCAGATTGAGCGTAGATCAGGTCATATTTCAATGCTATTTGGAGGGCAGCTTCTTTAGTTTGAGGAAAGTGAGAGGCGACATCTTTGCCGATGGGAGCGGGAAGGGTGCGGAGGAACCAGTCCATATAAACCCGATCTTCGAAGGGAGGGGCTCGACATAAGCTCCGTCTTCTTCGCCATTCCTGAACATGGGCGAAAAGGAATGTTGAAGAGGATTGCTTGAAGGAAGTCAAGAGCTCCGTGCCAGTATCGTATCGGAGAGGGAGTTGGAAGTATGACAAAAAGGCTTGGGCAAGAGTCTCAAAGGTGGTATGGGTAGAGGTGGCTTTTTCGACATACCATTTAGAAGCTTCGCCGGTGAGCGTGCGTTGGAACAAACGAAGACGGATGGAGTCATCGGTAATGGAATTGGAGGAACACCACATGTGGAAATATCGGGCATGATTGGTTAGATCTTCGCCATTAAGGCCCTCAAACTTAGGGATGTCAGAGGGGAGCTTGGTTGGCATAGCAGGCCAATTAGCATTGTGGTGAATGGGGTCATTGATCAACTGATGGAAATCGGGGAGGCTGAGGCCTGCAATGTACGGCAGCACAGGGGTGGCCGGGGTAGTTCCTGTGGCGGTTCCGCTAGTAGTAGGGCCAGCATTAGGGCCGGGAGAACCGCTAGCGTTAGGCCCTGGACCAGACATAGTGAAGGTGATAGGGGGAGAACCAGGAGGAGAAGGAGGACCCGATGAATCAGGAGAGGAGTCGGAGTGCGGACTCGAAGGTGGACTGGCTCGACGACGGCGTGGCGGAGCAGGTCGATCGTCCGGAAACTGAGGATGAAGGCCAAGAAGTCTCCGGGATAAGCGCCTTGGGGGCGCAATGATGACAGGAAGAAGGAAACCGACAGGGGCAGAAAGGGACAGAATCAATTAAGGTCAAGGGCAGAAAAGGTGCAGTGACAATTGATTTTAGAGTCTTTGCCGGGCGGTGTTAACCAGGCGCTTCTTCGCTTAGGGTCAGTGTGTGGTGTGCGTTAATTTTAATTTTTAAACCCTTTCCATTTTGAGAGCAAGAAAAAAGTGTGTTGCGTAGCTGAAAATAAACCTACAGAGAACAGTATATAATGCTGAAATAACAGAAAAATAACAGCTACTTGTGCATCTATCTAACCCAAGAAGGTGGGTCTCTCAAAACTAATCTGAAAAGAAAGGGAAAAATCTATGTAAAACACACGGAAAAGGGGCCAATAGATCTAAGGTCAAAAGGGACAGGGATCTAAAGGATAAAGCTGCTGAAAAGAGGTGCAGATCACAGCCAAGAGACAGAGGCAAGGTGTCTGGAAAAAGGAAGGAAATCAGCAAAAACCGAAGGGGGCAAGGCAGAGGCCTTGAAAGGAGGTCCAAGAAAAATGACAGGAGGTGATTTGAAAGGAAGAGAGGCTGATTTTAAAGGATCTGAAAGGGAGGTAACAAATCTGGAAGAAAGGAGGCTGAAGCTCTGAAAAATAGACGGTTGAAATAGCTAAAACTCTTCCACAAAAAGTGGAGGGTACTAAAGCCCTAGGGGGATAGGTTCCCACTTAGATGAGTAAAAACAGATCAGAACTTGGTCAAAGCGGGCTGAGATAGAGGCTGGAAAACCTTGACAGAAGCTGCAACAGAACCCAGAAAAATTGCGTAAAAACAACAAAATCATGTGTCGCAGCTTCTAACTGCTTTCGCAGTGTCTAAAAGGGCAGAGGCAAGGACTGAGGTCCGTGTCATAGCTTTTGAAGGTAGCAGACCCCCGTTCCGGTTGTCTCGGCGGCAGATTTTCAGAAAAGTTGCCGTCTCAGTTGCGGCTGGTGTCGCTTACCTGCGCAATAGGGCCAGAAACACACGGAAGTTAGAAATTTTTATGTTTTAGGGTTTTATGTGAGAAAAACAACATAAAAATAGGAAAAATAAACAGCTGAAAAGAAACCCTAGGGTCTGAAGTAGCCGGATATGCAGGAATATGAAAAACGACAGCGGTCGTAATTTAAAACCCGTGTGGAGTCGCCATTTGTTAGTATGAATCCTTTGTCGAAGTGTACGAAAAAGGACCACTTTAGCTACGCATAACTAATAGCCCTAACAATAAAAGTGGCTGCCAATATCTTCAGATCTGCGGTTAGTTGAACAAGAAAAGAGCTGCAAAAAACCAGATCTATGCATGGAAAGACATTAAGCAGTAAAAACAAGGGTTTGCTCCATATACCAATAGACAAGACAAGAACAAATTTTGAAAGAATTTTTGTATTAATTGGGCACCTGGGAGGAAAACAAGAAGGCGTATCCAATTCTCCTAATTGGGATGGGTTCTTGGAAGTCCCCAGCACTTCAGATCTAAGATTTCTCTCTCTTGTTGGTGCAGAAAACCCAATGCAAAGAATAGAGCTCAATGGGAGCTCACACAGCAAATGATGGAAAAATGTGACCAAGTGTATAGATCCAGAGTGATCTAATAGGCAACAAAAGGTGAAGAATGGTAGGAAAAAACCTCCTATTTATAACAAAATATTGGGTCATTCTAGATCTTGGTGCATGATTAAAATAATGTTAACCAAATCTAGATCCACCTTTTATGGAATATTTTATTATATTTGTTGAGGGAAAAGGTATTTGACTTGGGTCAAATCCCTTTATTTCTCAATAATAAATAAATAAATGATTTATTTATCATTTTAAGGAAGTGATTGAAGGATAATCAAATAAATAATGATTTATTTAATTATTTGTGGATGATTTGGTCATATTTAACAAGGAATATTATCTAAATAAGATTTAAATAATTATTCCTAGAAAATAATAAGATAAAATAAAGGTTTATCTAATTAATTTCTTTGATTTTAAGTTAACAGATCTGAATAATAAATTATGGTTTAATTAATTATTCCATGAGGAAAATCAAACAAATATGGGTTTGTTTAATATTTCCTTTTGGGGTTTCCTGTTTTAACATAGTGAAAGCAGTTTTACTTAGGGTAAAATTGGTCTTACATGGTGTACTTGGGTCCATCTAATGATAATAAGTTATATGACCAAAAAATAGTTTAACAAGGGGGTCGTAGCTCCCTTCCAGGAGAGGCTGGTAAACGAGAGTAGGGGGTCGTAGCTCCCTTCCAGGAGAGGCTGGTAACGAGCGCAGGTGGGTGCCTGCGTGCTGGTAGGAGGCTACGCCAGCACATATGTTGTAATATGTTTTCTTTATAATAAAATATTGAAGGATGAGCAACGGAAGTGGTGGTTTTCTCCCGACTTGGGTTTCCACCTAAAAATCCTGGTGTTCATGTGTGATTGTTTATTCTGTTCTTACTACACATGTTTACTATTTATTGAACATATGATGAATGAATGATGGAATGATATAAGTGTAGAATTAATGGCATAATTCGATCTCTATGTATACGCGAGTTTCATAAAGGGTATCTGTGTATATACACGAGTATGTATCAGGAGAGTAGTGTATGGGTTTTAGAAGTAAGAAAAAGTGAAAAGTTTTGAGTATGCCCTAAATACTGATTCACCCCCCCCCCCCCCTCTCAGTATTTTTCCCAACAATTGGTATCAGAGCAGGTTCTTCTGTAGAAGCTTGATCGCTTGAAGGAGATTCATCGCAATGGGAAGTCTTGAAGGAGTAATGTCTATAAAGCCACCTCTATTCAATGGAAGCAATCTGATATTCTGGAAGGTACGAACAAAAGCATATCTACAAAGTCTTGGTGCAGAAGTATGGGCAATCATGGAAGAAGGTTATCAGTATCCGGCAAGTATTCCTACTGATGCAGTAGAAAGAAAGAAATATGAAATCAATGCCAAAGCAGTCAATGTCCTATTAGGAAGCATGTCTGAATCAGAATTTGCTAAAGTGATGCAGCTAAAATCAGCAAAAGAAATATGGGACAAAATCATTCTAAGCTATGAAGGAGATACAAAGGCAAAAAGTGCAAAACTTCAAACTCTCAGAATTGAATATGAAAATTTAAGGATGCATAGTGATGAAAGTATTGCCAGTTTCTTTTTACGTCTAGATGATATTGTAAATCGAATGAGAAATTTGGGTGAAACCATAGCCGATACTACTCTGGTGGAAAAATTCTTAAGATCTTTGACTTCAAAATTTGACTCTAAAGTTTCATCTATTGAAGAAAGGCAAGATCTGCAAACTCTTACTGTTGTTCAATTACATGGTATCCTGACTGCTTTTGAAATGAGACAAGGAGGTCCTTCTCAAACCAAAGAGGTTGCTTTTAAGGCGTCTGCAAAAGGAAAAGAAAAGGAAGTTGTCAAGGAATCCAGTTATATATTTGAAGAAGAAGAAGAAGCAAATTTTGTGAGAAGACTCCAACTAGGAACCGGAAGATTCAAAGGTAAGCTTCCTTTAAAATGTTTTGATTGTGGAAGAGTTGGTCATTATGCTGCAAAGTGTCCTTATAAAGAAACATCTGCTAAAGGAAAAGAAGTAGCAAGAAGGAATAATGATCGATCTAGCACAAGAAAAAGTTACTATATTAATGAAGACAGTGATGGGTTATCTGATAGTGAGGAAGAATGTGAGTAAGATATTAGACTGCTCATGGAAAAAGAATCTAGAGAAGAAAAGGATACTTTTGTGGATGCTCTAGAAGACAATGATTTTCTTGAATAAAACAATCAACTCAAAGTAAGCCTAGAAGAAAAGAACATAATCATAGAGACTCTTGAAAATCATCTTGAAGAAAAGGAAAAGTGCATTGAGGAATTGGAGTGTGAAGTAGTAAGTCTAAGGAAAGATAATGAGAAAGTGAAAACTCTCAATCTTAGATTTGCTAAAGGTTCAGAAACCTTAGATGAGATTATCAAGATAAAACGGTCTCCTCTTACAAAAATAGGTCTTGGATATACTGGGGAATCTTCCCAGACTTCAGCACCAAATTATCTGAAAGCAGCCACAGCTGGTTCACTACATTCAGCCACTCAGCAAGGGAACAAAGGATCTTTATAGGTAAAGCATGATCATCTCAATTCAAGGAACACTAACAGGGAGATTTTTCAAAGAAGCTCCAACCAACAGGTAAATTCAAATAGAATATTTCATGATCGCAGAAATTTCTACTTCAATGGACAATGTTTCTCATGTCACAATTTTGGTCATAAAGATGTTCAATGTGTTTCTTATAAAACCATCATTACAAGAGAAGCAAGAAAGAAAAGGATGGATATTGAACCAAAGAAGAATAACTATAACAATTTTTCTCCTCTTCAAAATGAAGTTGAATGTGCTTATTGCAATAACTTTGGCCATGAAGAGTTTGAATGCAAGAGAAAAGTTCAGCCAAAAGAACATGATCCCTCAAGCTCCAAAGTATGGAAAAAGAAGGAACTACAGGTTGAAAATTGTGGCATAGAGTTATTTGCAGAAGATGAAGAAAATCAATGGTACATTGATAGTGGATGCTCAAGACACATGACAGGTGACAAAAACAAACTTCTTACATATAATGCTCTAGAAAAGGAAAAGAAAGTTACATTTTGAAATGATACTCCTGCTGTAATTAAAGGAAAAGGGTCAGTGTTTCTAAAAGAAAAGGTGAAGGCTAATGATGTCATGTATGTGGATGGATTAAGGCATAACCTGTTAAGTGTAAGTCAAATGTGTGATCAAGGAACAAAAGTTGTCTTTAGTTCAAAAGTATGTGTGTGGTCTGTGATTCGATACGTGAATATTATAAAAGGGAAGAAAATCCAAGAAACCCGTATGTACCGAAGAACCGCAAAGATCAATGTTACTTGGAGCAAGTCTTCGAAATTGGCTATGGCATAGAAGGTCAGAATCTCGAGCTTTCAAATCAATGAAAGCAAGCAAAATATGTTTCTGCTCGTGGGTCTTCCCAATATTAATCTACCAGTATCATATGCAAATCTTGCCAATTCGGCAAACAAACCAGGGTACAATTTAATGCCAAGGAAGGATCATCAAGTAAGCCTCTTTAACTCATTCATATTGACATATGTGGACCTATGAGGAAAAAGTCACCACGTGGTGAAGAATACTATATCTTATTCATTGATGATTTCTCTAGAATGTGTTGGATTGGGCTGCTTAAACACAAAGATGAAGCATTTGAGAAATTTCAGATCTTCAAAGCACTAGTTGAGAATGAATTAGATCTGAAAATCAAGTGTCTCAGATCTGATCAAGGAGGAGAATATAAATCCAATGAATTTCTTGAATTCTGTGAACAACATGGCATAAAAGACAGTTCTCTGTAGCTGGTACTCCACAACAGAATGGTGTTGCAGAAAGAATGAACAGAACAATTCAACAAATGGCTAGAGCTATGCTTGATGATTCCGGAACACCTAACACATTTTGGGGAGAAGCAGCACATACAGCAGCAAACATTCTCAACAAGGCACATGTTCGGGTAAATAGTGACAAAACTCCTTATGAACTCTGGTATGGTAATTCTCCCTCTGTGAAGCATTTTAGAGTTTTTGGAAGTAAATGCTTTATCAAAAATAATGATGAAAAGCTTGGAAATTTTGAACCTAGATTAGATGAAGGGATATTTCTTGGTTACTCCTCTACAAGCAGAGCATACAAATGTTACAATAAAAGGCTTCGAAAGATTGTTGAATGTATTGATGTTGTTATTGATGAGTCTCCTGCAGCTCCTAAAGAAGAAAAACAAATAACAAAAGAAGATGATGGTGACTGTTGTCCTTCTACATCAAATAGAAATGATATAGACAATGGATCCAATGAAGAACCTGAAAATGATTTATCTGAAAAGGCACCATCCAGATATATTGAAAATAATCATCCTGAATCTCAAATCTTGGGAGACAAGGAATTAGGTGTACAAACGAGGAGGACCCTTGTGGGATCTTCTAGCCATCTGGCACTTCTATCCACAATTGAACCACACAATGTCAATCAAGCTAGCAAAGATGAATGTTGGAAGAAAGCCATGAATGAAGAGCTTGATCAGATTGAAAATAATGACACTTGGGAATTGGTACCAAGACCACATGATAAAAATGTCATTGGAACTAAATGGATATTCAAGAACAAGTTAAATGAGAATGGGGATGTTGTAAGAAAAAAAGCTAGACTGGTTTGCAAAGAGTATACTCAACAAGAAGGTATAGACTTTGAAGAAACTTTTGCTCTTGTAGCTAGACTTGAAGCCATAAGAATTTTTCTTGCTTTTTCAAGTTTTCAACAAATCAAAGTTTATCAAATGGATGTTAAATCTGCATTTCTCAATGGTGATCTAGAAGAAGAAGTTTATATAGAACAACCGGAAGGATTCATTTTGGGAAATGATGAAAACCTTGTTTGTAGACTTAAAAAGGCTCTGTATGGTCTCAAACAAGCTCCAAGGGCATGGTATTATCGTCTTGACAAATATCTTCATCAACAAGGATTTTCAAAAGGGTCGGCTGATAGCAACTTATACACAAAAATTGAAGATGATAAACTATTGATTGTGATTGTATATGTTGATGATATCATTTTTGGGAGTAACGAAGAATCTATGAGTCAGAAATTTGCTTCTGTTATGCAGCAAGAATTTGAAATGTCTTTACTTGGAGAACTAACATTCTTTCTTGGCTTACAAGTACATCAAACTACAGATGGTATATTATTATCACAAGAAAAATATCTCAAGCAAATTCTGAAGAAGTATGGCATGGAAGAATGCAAGCCTGTAAGTACACCAATGATAACTGGATGCAATCTCAGTTCTCATGATGATTCTCCCATGGTGAATCAACCAGAGTACAGATCAATGATAGGAAGTCTACTTTATCTCACCGGGACTAGACCAGACATTATGCATGCAGTTGGGATTGTTGGACGATTCCAAGCTAATCCAAAAGAGTCTCACCTTCAGGCTATCAAAAGAATATTCAAGTATCTACAAGGAACTCAAGACTTTGGACTATGGTATCCAAAGAATGCTGATCTTACTCTTCATGCTTACACTGATGCAAATTGGGCAGGAAATGTTGATGATCGGAAAAGCACGAGTGGTGGTGAATTCTATATGGGACCCTGATTGGTATCTTGGCTCAGCAAGAAGCAAAATTCTATTTCATTATCTACAGCAGAAGCAGAATATGTGGCTGTCGCATCTTGTTGCACTCAAATCCTTTGGATGATGCAAACCTTGCAATATTTTCAAATCAAATGTACACCTCCTGTCCCCATTAAGTGTGATAATACAAGTGCCATCAGTATCTCAAAGAATATGGTTATGCATTCAAAGACCAAGCACATTCCCATCAAGTATCACTTCTTACGTGAACAAGTGCTTGAACAAAAGGTGAAGTTGGAGTATGTTCCTTCCAAGGAACAAGTTGTTGATATCTTTACCAAACCTCTGCCTAGGGAAGCGTTCGAGTATCTAAGACAGAAACTGGGAGTTGTCTCTGCCATTCAAAAGAACAAATCTACTTAAATTCAGAAGATTAATTTGAATACGTGGTTTTTATGAAACACAGTCGCGTATATACGCGAGTATATTAACATACATCCGCGTATGAATAATTGCTGACAATTTTTGGTTGGGGGTCAGCATTTTTCAGTATTATTTGGTTATTCTGGTTATATTTGTTTCTAAAAAAGCATCTGATATGAAGAATACAGGTACAAGAAGGAAAAGTTCAGGGGGAGATGAAGGAATGTGAAAATTTCTATGCTTCACTTTCCATACGTGGGTTCTGTGAACAATAGTTGTGTATACACGCGAGTTACAGCAGACACAGTCGCGTATGCATTGATGATAAGAGAATTTATATGATAGTTGAATATCTGGAGCAGAGGTTCAGGGGGAGCATCAGTCTGACTGTTAATAACTGTATTATTGACTCTGTATCAGCTTATTTTATCAGTTCTAAATAATGATGATATGATACTTGGTTTCTTTTGTTGAAGATCATGGATGAGCTCGGATTGTTACTTGATGAAGAGTATTCGTTGCTGAGATGAAAGTCTTATAATTCAGAGATAAGAACAAATCATGCAGAAATTGTTGCCGATGACTTGCTGTTGAAGGTGTTCAGGTTGCACAAGCTAAGGAGGAGCCTTGGTCATATGAAAAGGATGTTCGGGTGCACATTTTCAGGGGGAGCCCTAGCCTTGATGAGTATAATGCATTGTTGGCATTATGATGGTTCTGATATATGATCTCTCTTGAGGTCTTTCTGGTATTTGTCATGAAAATTCATATTTGTAATTTGATGAAAAGGTCATGTTGAGACCTATGATGAAAAATTGTAATATTCAGTCATGTAAGGACTTGTTCATTTTGTAAACCCACTTGGTTGGGTAGCTGAGTCAAAATATGTAAACCCACTTGGTTGGGTACTTGAGTCTCATATGTAAATCCACTTGGTTGGATATTTGATGTAAGTATGAGTCTTTGGTGATAGGAAGGTCATAGAGTCATGTACTTCATTGAAAAATAGGTTTGAAGATTCAGCATGAGCTCAGGGGGAGCTTGGTCACTTCAGTGTACATCAGATCTGCAAAACGCTTCCTTCTACATGAGGAGAAAAACCTTGTGTTGGTTTTGATCCTCCCTTTTCCCTTGATGTCAAAGGGGTAGAGTGACATGGTGTTTGAATAAAGGAAACGAATTGGGAGAGTGACATGGTGTCATTGTATTTTTAAGGTATCTATCTGTTGTAGTGATCAAACACCATCGTGGTTGCCATCAAGTCCAAAGGGGTAGATTGTTGGCAATATGATGCAGAGTGTTGTCCTTGATGGCAACCCACTTGATAGAATGTTGTCCTTGAATGGAAACCCACTTGATGAAGATGATGGCAACCTACTTGATGAAGTTGTGCTTGATGGAATATGTCTTGATGGTCTTGTTAAATGATGTAAATCTGATGTATCTACAGTGAGTACAGAATGTAATGAAGAGGGGAATTCAGTATGTGCTAGATCTATGATGAAAAGAGTATGTCTCAAGGCATACGCGGATTAGTCTAGTAGAAGTCGCGTATGCACGTGGGAAATAACGTGCCAAGTCGCGTATGGGAAAAAGCACTCATAAAGTAAAAAACCAGGGGTAACCACCATGGTATTGACCCATTGTATCGAGTAATGATTTGTCTATATGACCCCGTCCAGGAATACCATCGAAAGTAATGTGGTTTTGGCTCATGGTATTGAGAAAGGATAAACCTATATAAGGAGAAGAAATTCATTGTGCAAAGGTGCAATTGTGGGAGCAAGATGTCTGAGCTTGAATGAATGCTTCTCTCTGAAGTATATCTGAATGGAAAGGGTTACAGTTGAATGATAGATCTGAATGCATGAAGCACCTATGAAGAAAATGATGAAGATGGGAATCTAGATCTGAAATGTATTTGTATTTGCTACATCTGTTTATGGAATGATTAGATCTGAGATGAGGTGAACATCTGTCTGACGTAAAGGGTAAAATCTGTGTGATGTGTCTGTTCTGAAGAATTGCAATGACCTAAATGTCTGAAGAACCATACGCTAGTTTGCCGCATAAGAAGCGCGTGTATACGCGGCTTCGCTGAAGAGAAAGCGTGTATGCGCAGTGAAATTAGCTCTGTAATATGTACAAAATTATACGCGGGTTTGTATGGTAGAAGGCGTGTATATACGCGGGATCAGTGAAAGAAAAGCGCGTTTGCAAACTAGGGTTTGCTGAAGCATGGGGTATGAAATGTCTGATCTGTTCTGCTGAGTTACTGCTATCTGTATTCTACAGTTCTGAGTTGTCTGTATCAGTTTGGTTGTATGATTGAGCTTAAATGTGTGGAGTGGGTCCAGTCTGAAAATATGATGAAACAAGGCCTGCAAGTTGTGCCTTTACCGGTTGCTGGATCCAGTATGAAAATTGATGAAACATGGTCCATGGTGGTGCTGAGGGTCGAAGCCTTCAGTGAGGGGGTTGTAGCTCCCTTCCAGTGGTAGCTGGTAAACGAGAGCAGGGGGTAGTAGCTCCCTTCCAGGATAGGCTGGTAAACGAGAGTGTGGGGTCGTAGCTCCCCTAGGGAGAGGTCAGAACGAGCTGTGGGTGCCTCGCATACTGTAGGAGGTCGCGCTAACACATATTGTAAGATGTTTTCCTCTCGAAGCCATATTGAAGTTATCGAGCAAAAACTTACGGTGGTTTTCTCCCGACTTGGGTTTCCACCTAAAAATCCTGGTGTTCATGTGTGATGCTTATGAGTGATGGTTTATTCTGTTCTTACTGCACATGTTTACTGTTTATTGAACATAAGATGAATGAATGATGGAATGATATAAGTGTAGAATTAATGGCATAATTATATCTCTGTGTATATGCTAGTTTCATAAAGGGTATCCACGTATATACGCGAGTATGTATCAGGAAAGTAGCATATGGGTTTTAGAAGTAAGAAAAAGAGAAAAGTTTTGAGTATGCCCTAAATACTGATTCACCCCCCCCCCCCCCCTCTCAGTATTTTTCCCAACACTCTATCTGTTGCTTTACTATTCTACATACTGCTATTTCACTTTCTTATAGATGCCCCGGGCATATTTGGATGCTTTCTCAGATTGTCGATAATCTCCATGTGGACCGTTACTGGGTTTTATATCAAGTCCCTGTATGTGACATGGGGTATTTTTCTATCACCGTCTAGGGTGGGACTTCCACTTTTCTGGATGGATATTTGGGTTCCAATCTTCAGATGTGAAAATGTAATGATTTCATGGACTGTTTTACTTCATATAATATATTCAAAACAACTTTTTTTCTCTTGTGAAAAAAAAATGATTAATGTTTATCACTCTGCCTTCAAAACTAGCGATGCTGGTCTATGTTGCTGGTTTATTGATATGGTCCGATGGTCTTTTTATATTTTGGACATATCACACTCACATGATTAGCGTTTTTCTCTGTTCAAGGATTTTGGGTACTTTAATTTGTATTTGGAACAATGGACGTCGGTACTCTATCTGTTGCTTTACTATTCTACATACCGCTATTTCACTTTCTTATAGATGCCTCGAGCATATTTGGATGCTTTCTCAGATTGTCGATAATCTCCATGTGGACCGTTACTGGGTTTTATATCAAGTCCCTGTATGTGACATGGGGTATTTTTCTATCACTGTCTGGTGTGGGACTTCCACTTTTCTAGATGGATATTTGGGTTCCAATCTTCAGATGTGAAAATGTAATGACTTCATGGACTGTTTTACTTCATATAATATATTCAAAACATTGTTTTTTCTCTTGTGAAAAAAAAATGATTGTTTATAGTCGAAGCACTGCGGGCTGGTTTATTATATTAATATTTCACGGTCATTAGAACGCCCACAATTCATAACAAATATTGGAGATTTACTGTGCTGTTTTAAAGTTTCATTTTTTTTTTAAATTGAACTCGTCGTCGATATATCGACGCCTTGTAAGCGTCGGAATTGCGACAGCTTAAAAACGTTGAAAGAGTGACAGTATAAAAATTTCGGATGAGCGACGTTCAAAGCGTTGGACGACATTTCGTCGGAATTGCGACAGTTTACAAATGTCGAAAGAGCGACGTTCAAAACGTCAGACCACATTTCGTGGGAATTGCGACAGTTTACAAATGTCGGAAGAGCGACGTCCAAAACGTCGGACCACATTGCGTTGGAATTGTGACAGTTTACAAACATCGAAAGAGCGACATTCAAAATGTCGGACGACATTTTGTCGGAAGTGTGACAGTTTACAAATGTCGGAAGCGCGAAGGTTTGGGAAACGTCGAAAGAGCGACGCTTGTTTGGAAGCAACGAAAAAAGTGTCGGTAGTGCGACACTTTTTAAGTGCGTCGGAATTGCGACGGTATGGCAAACCATGTTTTGCCCATCCTCGAACTGTCGCTCTTGCGACAACTATGTGTCGGAATAGCGACGAATTGGTCGTCGGAAATTCTGCCAAATTTTCTAGTGGATGGGTAGGTAGTTGTTTGAGAAGATGTTTTTTGCTAACGTAATATCCATCATGTTTATGGCAGTTGATCAAAGAAGAAAGGGATGGTCAAGTACCAGGCATCTGGCCTACTTCCAAAGATTATTATCATAGATTCTTAACACCTTCAATAAGATGCCATCCCCATGTGGAGCCACTACTAGCCACCTATAAAATTTTGGCATAGTAAACATGTGGCTAAATATGTTTCTGAGCCTTCAAGAGAAACATTTCCCTTGAAAATCTATCATTCTTGAAGCCTCCATGTGTTTTCTATCCTTCACTATAATCTTCACTGTTGTTTCCATCAAAGAAATTCAAAACCTGTTGTTATGCTATAAAAGAACTTCTTTCAAGAGGCCTCATATCTCTCCATTTCACTCCCACAAAATCCCCCATGTTTCATCCTTGTTCCCTTCATAAAATCCCTCAAAATGCCATCATTTGACTTTCTAACCCTCTCATAACCCTTTTTAAACCTTATATCTCCCTTTATTTGGTTTTAAAATCCTTTCTTTCGTCTACTGGAACCCCTCATTTGGCTTAAAAACCCCTATTTTTAGGCCTAAAACACCACTTTTGCATTATAAAATTTCTTAGACCCTGAGGGCTTATTCCATTTAAACCCCTTTCCTCCATATGCCTCGAAGCCCTGCAATCGAGCACTAAAAAGTCTTAGAAACCCTTCCGAACCCTTATTTTCCTCATAATTTCATCTTTCCCGACATTTTGGTCTAATTAAATCCGAACCCTTGATCCACGTAGATCAATGGCCATTAGGCCATCAATCCCCGCTCATCGCATCGCAGATATTCTTCCCATCGCAATTGGCAACTGCAAATTCCCTTTATCCTATCCTGTTTCCTCCTCCGACGCCAATCCTCTGATTTAATCTCGGCCATTGAATCCACAAGAACCAATGGCCCAGATTCGATCACGCTTCGCTCTGAGCCACTCTCCTCCGATATTTTGATCCAATCTCGACCGTCCATTCCTACAGATCCGACGGTTGAGATACAATTGCACTCCACTCATGAGCCCTTCACCATCATGCCCAACGTTTAAATCCCAACCGTTGATCTCCCTTTTGATCCAACAGCCAGGATCTAATCGCATCACCCATCTCCTTTCCATCCACCATTTTTCGAATCATTTCTCCGATGCAATCTCAGACGCCCATTCATACAGATCCAATAGCTCACGCATAACCCTGAAACTTTGTCCATTGCAATATTTCCGCACCGTCAAATCTGGGCCCTCCGATCCGACGTTTGATATCGCGTTTCGCAAAAAATTTCTGCTCGAACGTTAACACCAAAATATTTTCTGAAACTAGCGGTATTCAAAAGAACACACGTCAAGAGATGTGTCGTATCGCATTTTTTTGTGCGATACTGTCTACCCCCTTTTTATTTTCCGAAAACCACCAATGGTTTTCCGCCTCACCACTATTCTCCTCCACAATGCCTTTTCAGTTTTAAATCCTAGCCATTGATTACTCTAATCTATCGGCCCTAATCCAACCTCACCTCCTCCCATTCTCATCCATCTAACCTTCTAAACAACTTCATGGACAGATCTCAGTCGTAGATCACCGTTAATTAATCTAAATCAATGGCTCCATCTTAACCTCGCTCCCAAACCTCCAAACTCAGGTCTAAACCTATTTTCACCGAATTTTCTAAATTTTGTTTGTTTTTTGTAGGTTATAAAGGTTTTTCCCACTATTTTAAAAGTAACGTGAACGCCAGGAATGACGATTCCTAACCTTCGATATAAGAATGGATCCACGGAGTCCATCATTAAAATGAACACCTCCACTTGTGTAAACCTTCTGCGCACCTACAAAACAAAAAAAACATAGTGAACATCAATTAAACAGAGAGTATCAGTGCCTAAATCATAATCAAAGCCATATCAGTGAAACATAAAGGACAGATCAGCAGAGAATCCTCTGCACGCCAAATCAGAGAGGCTAGTTACTTTCCATCGACCCATAATGCCACTTACAGTCCTATTTTTCATTAACACAGGTCACAGTCAAGATATTCAAAGATATTATTGACATGTATGCAACTCAGAAGTAAATTTCCAGCCTACCAGAGCTTCCGAAGTCAAACAAAAGAAACCAAAGTGAAAATACAAGCAAAGGCCCATTTAATGAAGTATGGAGCATGTCATTTCTTCTCCATCAAGCCTCCCAGAAGCCGAGAAGCACTAAATCCTTCATTTAATTGGGCCAAAAATCTCTTCAGTGACTTCACCTCCTCATTCCCCTATAAGAAGCCCTATAAATTACATTGAAAAAGTGGTTGGTTGTTGGGATTTTATTTGACTGTTTGAACTGTTATTGAGGGGAAGTAGCTGAGTAGTTTGTAATATAGTAGGCTGGAAAGAGAAGTTGGACTATAAAGAGCCACTGGACTTAAAGTATGTGACTGGTTTTTCACACCAATTAAACAAGAATATTCACAGGATCCTGGTCTATATTATTGGTGATGTTCTCCTTACTTTAATTGTCTCCTTTCATGTTTTTCCATACTGTCCATTATTCTCTGATAAATAACAACAATCATATATTAGGAAATATTGTTGGAAGTACCCTAAATCTCACTGTTAAATCTTTATCCTTATGTTTTCTTCTATTTGTGTATCTAAGAACAAATGCAACATAGTTTAACCAGTATAGAAGTTGGCTTGTCCATGCTTACTGATGTATGAATTTAGAGTTTGTTTCTTAGATGCTCTTGTTTGGTTTCAGCTGAAATAATTGGGAAACTTGGGGATTAGAGTTAGCCCTGTCCCACTAGGTTCTTTTTCCAACAGTTAGCCTCTCTAATATCCCTTTGAGTTAGTGTCAAAAGCATCAAAAGTTAAAATTCTTTCTCTGATCTTAGGCCTTACTCAGTGTTTAATCTCAAATGTTTTCTACCTTCTGAAAGTGGTTATGAGGACTGCTAGATTTTTTTCTTTAAGAGTATGCTGAAATTAGGTTAGGTTAAAAGTCCTTCCTTGATCTTAAGATACCCTTTGGGTCCTTATTTAGAGTTTCCTTTGAAAGTATGTCAAAAGCAGGATAGGTTCAAAGTCCTTACCTGATCTTGGGCTGCCCTCTGGTTTCTTTCTTTCATCCATTCTTAATGTTCCATCTCACCATCTATCTAAAAATATCCTTTAGTATAGATGACTTTCCCTATGGAAACCCTTGGATAGTTATTATGCAAGTAATCCCCTTTCATGACTCCATAGCCCAATGGATTGACACTTCTCTTGACCTATCTTCCCATGTTAAAACATCCTTCTATTCAGTTCCTTCTTCACTTCACATAATCTTCTCAGTTAACGATCTCCAACCAAACAAACAAAATAAAAAACCCTTGTGCTTCATAACTAGCCTAATACCTCAATTTGAGCCTTGAAGATATATCATTATTTGCATTTATAGAGACATCCCTCTCTGGATCCAGGAGGGCTAGATCCTAGGATCCCAAAGTGGTTTAATGTTGTCTTATCTTTTGGTCTTGACAATCTGGCCAAAACATAGGAACCCCAACATAATGGCGACTCCACTGGGGAATCAAGACCAATTAGCCTAGATTGGTATTTAATTGTTGACGATGGATAGCAACCCTCATTTAAACATTGAGAATCCTCCACCTAGCTACTCCACAATTCCTAAAGACCTAAAGACTCCACTGGAGGAAGAACCTGAAACATGGCCAGACATTCGAGAAGGATAGAACATTCAGGTTGGATTTGGTTTCAAGAACTCATTGATTTTATCTACAACTACGTTATATCCTACTTTAAGCCTGATCTAGTGTACAAAGATGAGATCCACACCGATTATGGGAAAGATCTCAAGCCTCAGTTTTCAGACCATGAGCAGACCTATACACCTGTGAAAAACCTAGTGAAACAACAGCCTCATGCTGCATCTCTCACCCCTAATGAAACTTCAAGCAGTCATAGGTATATTGTTGCACTACCTACATGCACAAAGTTCATAGAAAGATATAAGCCTCTAGTTTTCCTCTTATCTTCCAGCCCCTTCCTGCAAAAATTACAAATAAGTTGCCCCTTTTCTATGGAGAAAATAAAAAGATCACTGCTGAGCAACATGTTCAAAGTCTTTAGGATTTACTTGACCTATTTTAGATAGAAGAAGATGATGTGTGTATTAGAATTTTTGCCTTATCATTACAAGGAATGGTTAAGAGTTTGTTTAAGGACCTTCTAGCTACAAGCATTATAAATTTTCATCAATTTGCTCAAGTTTTCCTTGATAAATGGGCAGTCCTGGGAAATTTTTTCCTCATTCTAGAAGAGTGCCAGAATTTGAAAAGAAAACCAGGAGAGATAGTACAAGACTTTTCAGCTAGGTTAAATAAGGTATACAATGTAATACCTACTAATATAAAACCACCCTTGGGATGGGCCCTATTGCACTATCTGAGTTCTTTTGACCCTGAGGTGGAATTCCATATAAGACAAAGAGAGCCTTCAAGCCTGGAAGAAATGAAAAACATAGCAATTACTGTTGAATATAACATATGCTACAGGGAAGAAAGATTAAATGCAATAAAGAAGGATCAAGCAGAGAAAAGAAGGCTGGTCTCTACAGAAGCCAAGCTGAAAAAACTTATAGTGACATCCAACAGCTTGATAAACATAAGAGAGGAAGAATATGAGGTTGAAACTAGAAATTCTTATTCGAAAGGACCCACACCTTGTCCTCAAATAAAACAAGCCAGATCACTGCAAGACATGAGAAACATGCAAAGCATGTATGATAAACAAGATTTCAAATCAAAATATGAACTTGCACATTATTTTGAGGGAAGACTTGCTGAGAATCCAGTAGGTTTGACTAGTGACATTACTTATAATTATGATTCTTCTAGTTTTGATCTATCTGATGATGATTTTTTCCAAATAGAAGTTAATCCTGCAGGACCATCATTAGTAGATTTGTGGGAGGAAGATCAGTTCCCTCAACTACAAGAAAGTAATGAGCCAAGTCAAGCTATTTATGATATTGATGAAGAAAGTTATGAAAGTCTAGTAGCAGGTGAAGATTCATTGAATCTTCACTCTGCTTTATATCAGATCATCAGTAATATTTTCCATGAAGGAGAAAATCAGCAGCCTTTCAGTTCAAAGGATGAGGAAGAAAACAAATAAGAAATTTTTTAGCAGGTTGAAACCAAGGAGCCTTCTCCAGAAAAGGAGGAAGCAATGGAACAAACCCCTACTCAAGAATACATTGATATTTTCACAGAGCTCAGCCCGCCAGATCAGAAGATCTCAGAGCTACAAGAGGACAACACTGCAGTTTATGATGAGTCCTCCAGTTCAGAAAATGATGAAGATGAGGAGGAGTTTCTTTCTCAAGAGAATATTTTCCTTGATCCAGTGTAAGAGGAAGTAATCCTGGTTGAAACCTACTTGTCAAATACTCATAACCAAGTATTATTTCAAGATCCTTATGCTCATTTCCTGCAGAAATTTAGATAAGGATCAAAGGTCATCAAGAGCAGCTTGTTGTAGACAACAAGAAACATTTTAAAAGTTGATGCTAAAAATAAAAGAGAATGGGAGTGGCCCTGCCTATCCAGCATGCTCAAATAGATGATCAGAAAATACCATTCATGGGATCATTTGATTGACTGGATGTATTGGAAAAGAGATTTTATCAGCTAGACATGTAAATATCTCAAGTTCGAGTAGAGTAGGTAGGAAATCTCAATAAAGCTCAGCCTGTGAGCATTTAGTTAGTTGTTGATTTTGCTTTGAAGAAAAATTCAAAAAATACAAAAATTGAAAGAGAAGGGTTTAGACAAGCTCAAAACTTGAACCAGTAGAGAAAGGAAGAAGAAGCAGCTCTAAAAAAATTAAAATCGGAGCTAAAAAGAAGAAACAAGGTGACTCTAAAAAGCACAAAATATGAGTCACAAGAAGAAGAAAGGATGCTGGTGATTTTCAGATCTGAAGCCTTCAAATTTTGTTTTTAATTTCTACAAAGTTTTAGTCCTATGCAGCTTGTCTTTATGCCATGGACCCACAGCAAACTAGATAGTCTAATCTTGATTTTTCTGTATTTGAATCTCTATTTTAGAATGTAGAGAATGAAATATTCCAGACAGTTTAATCCTGACAGATATTAGTTTAGGTAGAGAAGCTATGAGTCCAACTATTTAATCTGCTCTCATGGAGGAATAAGGGTAGCAGTAGATAGGTTTATTTTCCTGTTTGCAAAAAATAATGATGTGAAAGTTCTGCAAGTCTAAATGCACCTTGAAGAGAAAATGTTAGGACAATAGGATGGGTAGGTAGTTGTTTGAGAAGATGTTTTTTGCTGATGTAACATCCATCATGTTTATGGCAGTTGATCAAAGAAGAAAGGGATGGTAAAGTACCAGGCATCTGGCCTACTTCAAAAGATTATTATCTGAGATTCTTGACCCCTTCAATAATATGCCATCCCCATGTGGAGCCACTGTTAGCCACCTATAAAATTTTCGCATAGCAAACAGGTGGCTAAATATGTTTCTGAGCCTTCAAGAGAAACATTTCCCTTGAAAATATATCATTCTTGAAGCCTTCATGTGTTTTCTATCATTCACTATAATCTTCATTTTTTTTTCCATCAAAGACATTCAAAACTTGTTTTTTTTCTATGAAAGAAACTACTTTCAAGAGGCCTCCTTTCTCTCCATTTCACTCCCACAAAATCCCCCATGTTTCGTCCTCATTCCCTTCATAAAATCTCTCAAAATTCCTTCATTTGACTTTCTAACCCTCTCATAACCCTTTTTAAACCTTATATCTCCCTTTATTTTGTTTAAAAATCCTTTCTTTCATCTACTGGAACCCCTCATTTGGCTTAAAAATCCCTATTTTTAGGCCTAAAACACCCCTTTTTCATTATAAAATTTCTTAGCCCCCGAGGGCTTATTCCATTTAAACCCCTTTCCTCCTTTCTTAGCCCCCGAGGGCTTATTCCATTTAAACCCCTTTCCTCCATATCCCCCGAAGCCTCGCAATCGGGCAATAAACGGTCTTAGAAACCCTTCTGAACCCTTATTTTCCTTGTAATTTCCTCTTTCCCGACGTTTTCGTCTAATTAAATCTGGACTGTTGATCTATGCAGATCAATGGCCATCAGGCCATAAATCCCCACTCATCGCATCGCAGATATTCTTCCCATCACAATCGAAAATCAGAAATTCCCTTTATCCTTTCTCGTTTCCTCCTCCGATTTAATCTCAGCTGTTGAATCCATAAGAACCAACGGCCCAGATTCGATCACGCTTCGCTCTGAGCCCCTCTCCTTCGATCTTCCGATCCAATCTCGACCGTCCATTCCTATAGATCCGATGGCTGAGATACAATCGCAGTCCTCTCATGAACCCTTCACCATCGCGCCCGCCGATTAAATCCCGACCATTGATCTCCCTTCTGATCCAATGACCAGCATCTAATCGCATTGCCCATCTCCTTTCCGTCCACCAGTTTTTGAATCATTTCTCTGATGCAATCTTAGCCGTCTGTTCATATAGATCCAACGGCTCACGAATAACCCCGTAACTTCCTCCATTGCAATCTTTCCACACCGTTGGATCTGGGCCTTCCGTTCTAACGGCTGATATCGCGTTTCGCAAAATTTTTCTGCCCGAAAGTTAACACCAAAATATTTTCCGAAACCAGTGGTATTCAAAGGGACACGCGTCAATAGATGTGTCGTATCACATTTTTTTGCGCAATACCATTTACCCCCT
This sequence comes from Pinus albicaulis, assembly GCA_034641835.2. Classification (NCBI taxonomy): domain Eukaryota; kingdom Viridiplantae; phylum Streptophyta; class Pinopsida; order Pinales; family Pinaceae; genus Pinus; species Pinus albicaulis. Next base: position 161,704,130 of record CM076578.1, on the reverse strand, counting down.
TTTTATTTTTCAAAAACCACCAATGGTTTTCTGCCTCACCACTATTCTCCTCCGCAATGCCTTTTCAGTTTTAAATCCTAACCGTTCATTACTCTAATCTAACGGCCCTAATCTAACCTCACCTCCTCCCATTCTCATCCATATAACCTTCTAAACAACTTCATGGATAGATCTTAGCCATATATCACCGTTGATTAATCTAAATCAACAGTTCTGTCTTAACCTCGCTCCCAAACCTCCAAAGTCAGGTCTAAACCTATTTTCACCGTATTTTCTTAATTTTGTTTGTTTTTTGCAGGTTATAAAGGTTTTTCCCACTGTTTTAAAAGTAACACAAAGGCCAGGAATGACAATTCCTAACCTTCGAGATAGGAAGGGATCCACGGAGTCCTTCATTAAAATGAACACCTCCACCTGTGTAAACCTTCTGCACACCTGTAAAACAACAAAAACATAGTGAACATCAATTAAACAGAGAGTATCAGCACCTAAAGCATAATTAGAGCCAGATCAGTGAAACATAAAGGATAGATCAGCAAAGAAGCCTTTGCATGCCAAATCAGAGAGGCTAGTTACTTTCCATCGACAAATACTGCCACCTACAGTCCTATTTTTCATTAACACTGGTCACAGTCAAGACACTCAGAGATATTATTGACATGTATGCAACTCATAAGTAAATTTATAGCCTACCAAAGCTTCTGAATTCAAACAAAAACAGCCAGAGTGCAAATACAAGCAAAGACCCATTTAATGAAGTATGGAGCATGTCATTTCTTCTCCATCAAGCCTCCTAGAGGCCGAGAAGCACTAAATCCTTCATTTAATTGGGCCAACAATCTCTTCAGTGACTTCACCTCCTCATTCCCCTATAAGAACCCTTGTAAGTTACATTGAAAAAGTGGTTGGTTGTTGGGATTTTATTTGACTGTTTGAACTGTTATTGAGGGGAAGTAGCTGAGTAGTTTGTAATATAGTAGGCTGGGAAGAGAAGTTGGACTGTAAAGAGCCACTAGACTCAAAGTATGTGACTGGTTTTGCACATCAATTAAACAAGCAGATTCATAAGATCCTGGTCTATATTATCGGTGATGTTCTCCTTACTGTAATTGTCTCCTTTAATGTTTTTCCATACCGTCTATTATACTCTGATAAAGAATAGCAAGCATAGATAAGGACATACTATTGGAAGTACCCTAAATATCACTGTTAAATCTTTCTCCTTATGTTTTCTGCTATTTGTGTATCTAAGAAAAATTTCAACATAGTTTAACCAGTATAGAAGTTGGCTTGTCCATGCTTACTGATTTATGAATTTAGAGTTTGTTTCTTAGATGTTCTTGTTTGGTTTCAGCTGAAAGAATTGGGAAACTGGGGGATTAGAGTTAGCCCTATCCCACTAGGTTCCTTTTCCAACAATTAGCCTTTATAAGATCCCTTGGAGTTAGTTTCAAAAGAAGAGAAGGTTAAAATTATTTCTCTGATCTTAGGCCTTACTCAGTGTTTAATCTCAAATGTTTTCTACCTTCTGAAAGTGGTTATGAGGACTGTTGGATTTTTTTCCTTAAGAGTATGCTGAAAGCAGGTTAGGTTAAAAGTCCTTCCTTGATCTTAAGCTACCCTTTGTGTCTTTATTGAGAATTTCCTTTGAAAGTATGTCAAAATCAGGATAGGTTCAAAGTCCTTACCTGATCTTAGGCTACCCTCTAATTTCTTTCTTTCACCCATTCTTAATGTTCCATCTCACCATATATCTAAAAATATCCTTAAGTATAGATGACTTTCCCTATGGAAACCCATGGATAGTTGTTATGAAAGTAATCCCCTTTCATTACTCCATAGCCCAATGGATTAACACTTCTCTTGACCTATCTTCCCATGCTGAAACATCCTTATATTCAGTTCCTTCTTCACTTCACATAACCTTCTCAGTTAATGATCTCCAACCAAACAAACAAAATCAAAAACCCTTGTGCTTCATAGCTAGCCTAATACCTCAATTTGAGCCTTGAAGATATATCATTCTTTGGATTTATATAAGATCCCTCTCTAGATCCAGGAGAGCTTGATCCTAGGATCCTAAAGTGGTTTTATGTTGTCTTATCTTTTGGTCTTGCCAATCTGGCCAAAACATAGGAACCCCAACAGGTCCATTGTATGTACTTGTCCTCATAGCTCCCCACGGAATGGTATTGTTCCTTGATGGAATCTCGGAAATAATTCCAAGTGGGTATGGCTGAGAACAGAGATGGATATGTCTCGTCCTTTTTCTCACAGTAGGTTTCCCACCGATCCCTGACATGGTGGGTAGCTTTGAGGACTGAAAAAATAATCTTCTCTCGGTCGTAAAAGTCATGAACCGATAAATATCTTTCTAATAGATTCAACCATCTATCTACAACATCTGCATCTATTTGACCCTCAAATATGGGAATGTCAAAGTTTACTTGTACCTTAAAGGGAGTTACTCCTCCATAGTGGTTGTTGGATGCAGATGCGCCACCGATGGGCAGTCGTTGAAGGATCTGGGCAAAGTTATCCATCATCGCGTTCCTTTGTTTTTCAAGGGCCTCCTCGAGCAATATTTTGATGGGATCTCCTGCTCCCTCATCTTTCTTTTCATCCCCCATGGGCATCTGTAGGGGTTTGCAAGACTGATCTTGCAAAGGTTCCACCAGATCAAGCCCTAACTTCTTATACCCCGATCTCGTTGGGGACATACAAAGAAGGATCGAGAAAAATCAAACCGCTCTGATACCACTAATCTAGATTTATGTATGAATGCAACAAAATATAGAAATAACCATAAACATAGAAATACAATGGAAATAAGGCTTCATTTCATTAATATCAAATCACAGAAATATGCTTACAAACATGATGCAAATAAAATAGCTAGGGTGTTGGTAGCGAATCCCTGAGAAGAGATGTGGCAGCTACAGACCTCTGAACTGTGTTATAATGAGGCTCAAGGGCCTATTTATTATGGAGAAACAATGGAGAACTCTAAACGTCCAAAAACCTAACCCTAGGAGATGAAGCGCCAAAAATATGGGCCTCGTTTGGGTAAATTGGTGTTTCAACTTCCCGGGGACGTAACTTCAGCATACTATCTTTGTTTGGGGCTTCAAAATGGCTCCAGAATTTTAGAACCCGAAAAAATGATAAAAATAGTAAGTTGTGAAAAAACTGAAAGAGACAATGGTGGGGCCTCAAGTGAAATAGGCAGGTGGCCACCAATTTCCACCTGGATCACTCCACTTCCTAATATTGGCATGTACATAATGTGAGTTTTGGAAAGCATGGAGATTAAGAAGTAGGTGCAGGAGTTGTTTACAAAAGGGTCATCAGGCCAAGTACATCTCCTTACGAGTCTCTTATTATTTTTGTTCCAAATAAGGATGGCACATGGTGGATATGCACTGATTTTCGAGCTTTGAAAAAAATACTGGTAAAGAATCGTTATCCTCTTCCTTGCATTGATGATTTGTTAGACCAATTGAATAATTTTTCTTATTTCACTAAGTTAGATTTAAGAAGCGGTTATCATAAAATTAGAATTGTTGAAAGTAATCTTTGGGAAACTTACTTTAAGAAAAAACAAGGATTGTTTGAATGGTTAGTAATGCCTTTTGGGCTTTGCAATGCACCTGCAACATATATGAGGGCGTGAATGTTGTATTGTGGCCATTCCTTGATAATTTTTTCATGGTATAATTAGATGATATTTTGATCTTGAGTAATACTTTTGAAGAGCATGTAAAGCATGAAAAGCAGGTTTTGGATGTCCTATAAAGGGAAAATTTGTATTTAAAGATGTAAAAATACACATTCGGTAAGATATATTTGGTGTACTTAGGTCACATTGTAGGGGGTGATGAATTGAAAATTGATCCCTATAAATTTTATGTTTTTGTAAATTGGCCTAAGCCCAAAAATGTGACTGAAGTCAGAAGCTTCCTAGGAGAATCCCGATACTGGAGGAATTTCATTACAGGATTCTCATCCATTGGGACACTACTACGTGATTTGACAAGTGTGAAACAAGTTTTTAAGTGGGGAGGCAAACAACCGAAAGCCTTCAATGCATTGAAAGAGAAGATCAGTACAACACTGGTTCTAGCACTTCCAGATCATAAGCAGCCATTTAAAATCCAAACAGTTGTTATTGATTATGTCATGGGGGTAGTATTGATGCAGCATAGTAAGCCTATGTGCTTTCACTCTAAGACTTTTACAAGTTCAGTAATTAACTATCCGTATGATAAGGACTTGTATGCTCCAGTACAAAGTGTGAAAAAATGGAAGCACTATTTAATTTGTAAAGAAAAAATCATACATACAAATCATCAACCATTATAATATCTTCAATCACAAACTAAGCTACAAAAATCAAGAAGCTTTAGATGGATGGGAATTTTACAACAATTTCACATGGTAATCAGATATAAGAAAGGCATATATAACAAAGTTGTAAATATGTTATAAAGACCTAGTCAATGCTTCTATAATTCTTAAGCATAATTCAATCACAGGTGAAATCTACATTGAGAAATATGCTCAATATGAATATTTTAAAGATCTATATGAAACTTTGAGTAAAGGAAATCAAATTGAACAATTGGATTATCATGTTCATTACAACCTATTATATAATTTTGGCAAGTTATGCATTCCACAAAGTGAAAGAGTTAATATTATTAGGGAAGCACACACATCCCTTATTGTTGGCCATTTTGGTGTAGGAAAAGCATTTTCTCAATTGCATAGGTATTTTTATTGGCGTCATATGAATGAAATTGTATCAAGATATGTAAAGGGGTGTTCTATGTGTGCTACTAGTAAGCCAAGTAACAGGAAATTGAGTTTGTATACTCCAATTCCTATTCCTTCGCATCCTTGGGAAAGCGTGTCCCTGGATTTTTTGGGAGGATTACCTATGTCAAGGAAAAGTCATGATTATTTGTATGTAGTAGTGGATAGGTTCAGTAAGATGTATATCTTAGTGCCTTGTAAAAAATAGGTCATTGCTGAACAAACAACACAAATTTTCTTTAAAAATCTATGGGTTCACTTTGGATTACCCACATCTATTGTATCTAATCAAGATTCTTGATTTCTCGGGAAATTTTAGTCAAGTTTGTGGGAATTAATGGACACCAAGTTTAAGAAGAGCACAACATTTCATCCAAAAACCGACACCCAAACAGAGGTAGTGAACAATACAATGGTACATCTACTATGAGGATACTATGGAAAACATCCTAAGCTTTAGGAAGAGCACTTACACTACATTCACCATGCATACAACTGTGCCAAACATTAATCAACTCAGACATCTCCAATCAAAGCATATTATGGTTATTTACCAAAATATCCTTTAGATTTCATCTTTGGGAAAGATATTGCAATGGATGGACATAGTGATGTGGAGAAAGACAAGCATTTCATTGAACATATTGAGTTAATACATCAAACAGTGTAGGAAAAATTGGAAAAGATCCAAGCCAAGTATAAAGCCATGCATGAAATTCATCGTGTTGATCACAATTTTTAGGTGGGAGACCAAGTTTGGTTATACATCAGGAAAGAAAGGTTTTAACGAGAAGGTAAAATTCTCAAACTGATATGATATGGTTCATTAAAAATATTATAAAATATTGGTAGCAATGCTTTTCTATTAGATTTTCCTGCTTATATGAAAACTTATTATGTTGTAAATGTTGAAAACTTTATATTGTATGAGCCTCCTATGATCATGGATCAAGAAGAAAATATTTAGGTACCTTCCATAGAATATTTTTCTCTTGAATACATGTATGAGCTGCAAGAAGACACCATTCTTTATAGAAATATAAGGACTTAATGCAGAGGTGATGTTGAGTAACTTTTTTTGGGGCTCAAAGTGTAATGTTCCCAAATCGGAACAACTAGCAATCCATAGCTGGAAAACGCATTTTCCAGAAATGGAGGCAGCAGGATTTGAAACCAGGACCTGAATCCCTTAGATAAATGCATATAAGACTTAAATCCAAGAGATGGCTCCAAATAAATCCCTCTAAGGTGGTTAAATAGATCTACCACACTTAGATGTCCTCAGAAAATGCCCGGTGAGGCACTGCAGCAATGTATGAACATAAAAATGGAAAGATAGCGTTATTTTATTGAGCCATGGTACATGAAGAAATAAATAGTTGATCAATGAATAATATAGCAGTAAACGTGTACAATTATTTTAGGATTCAATCACTCAAGCTTGGTAATGAAAGCCTCAACAAGACAAGTACATGAAATGTGACAAAACACTGCTATGTAATTATGTCCTAGCTATGACTGCGTAGTTATGAATGGATAATGCAACATACAAAATGTAAATACAATGTTATATCAATATAAGCTCAAATAAATAGGGGTAGCAAGCTCTCAACCCCTGAAAACACTAATACAACACTAATACAAAATCCTTAGAAGGATTGGCTGCAATATACATGAAATTGGAAAATTTGCAAAAATGCTGAAGTTGTTGGGCAATAGCTGCAAGTCAAACTAATACAATATGGAGATGGCTGAAGAATATGTCCAATATTTAGCAAACCTCCTCCAATAGATTTCCCAAGAACAAGGCTGATCCTAATACTGGAAATCTTTCCCTCCAAAATGCCGGTGCAACCTCTCACTGCAGATGCATTCTAGAATAACGCAGTCATAGAGATGGAATGCATTGTTGATGATGGGATAAGTTGGCCTTGATGCCAATATGTGAAAATAATCTCTTAAATCCCTTTCACTAACCTCCCGGATCAAGAGAAACTCCCTCCTCTGAAAGATAAGCTAAAGAGAAGTGTTGTGGAACCCTCCACTGCAATGCCCCAGCAACACTGTGTTATACTTGAGCAGAAATAATGCAGTATCTAAAGAATGGATTTGTCCTTGAACCAAGATGTGGAGAAGATAAAGTGCAATCCTTGAAGAGGCCTCTCAAGAAGGAGAGGAAATCCTAATCAGGAATCCCTCGTGCTAAGCAGCACTGCAACTCTGCTGAATAGCTAGAGTGTGCAATTTGTATGAATAGAAAAACAATCAAAAGATCCAAGATATCTCTCTATGTCTGCCTCCTCCTCTTCTTATACAAGTGAATGCCTCTTTTCCATGGACCCCACACATTATGGTTTCATCCACAATGACTCTTTCTCCCTCCAAAACTGTGATGTCTTCTCATGCAAGCTACACCTCTTAGGCAGCGCTATTGACTTGGTCAAACTTGACCTTGTCCTCATGAAAAGTGCCCCTTTTCACACTGGAAGGTGAAAAATAAGCTACTCTAATGATCCCTTTCACACTATGAGGGATATTTATTCCTAATCATGGGCATTTTACCCATTTTATTCACCTCTTAGATGAAATAAGCAAAAATTAATGTTCCAATTTTCTTCATGAAAATTTTGGAACATTACAGTCCTCCCCTCTCAAATATTGCTTGTCCTCAAGCAAGTGCAGGGATAGACTGAGTTCTTTTCTTCTCTTCTCCCATAGCATCCCTGTCTGATGATCTCCTCCATGGAAAGTGATGTTATCTCATCAATCAAATCTCCACAATGCTCCTCCTCAGCATGTAAGTCAGCTATCAAGCTATCATCATGTGAAAGTGAAATACTCAAGAGGATAACAAAGTGATGTCTATAGATCCCCTCGAAGAATGGGATCTCAAATAAAATGGGAACTCTCTTTCCCATATGGATCCTCCATCTCCAAGATATGAGCCATGCAAAATGAGTCACCTTCCAACTAGGCAACTCCTGAAAGTTGTCATCCACCTTTGGCCCCAGCAAAGTAGGTGGAATGAAAATATGCTCATGGTAGACAATGTAGACTACCCTACGCTGTCCATCTCTCCATTTATGATAAGTGTAGAGTGCTGGCTGTCCATGGGCTGCAATAATTTTTCCCTTAAGTGGCAAAACAACGACTATACCTCCAAAGATCTCTCCCCCAACGCTACAAATCAAGCTGGCCCAACTCTTCCCATATATGATGAGTTGGAAGTCACTATCATATGGAGTCCATCCAATCATATGACCCCTCTCATAAAGAGAAAAATGTGTTGTTGTGGTGGTCATACAATCTCCCATGCTCCCCTTAGAACATGTAGTGCAAAAAGTGTAGGAGAATCCTCCCTCTAAGAACACATCCATCCAATGTGTCTTCCTCCCAAGAATGATCCTCATAAAGACAACAACAATAGAACAATAGGGAGAAAAGATTAGAATCATGCTTGTTTCCATATGAAAAAAATGTGAAGGACAATGGTCCCTCAAGTGCAACCAATGCAGCTTGACCCTCAACTGTAACAGAGACTAATAAAAACTGTGGCTTCTCAACCACTTGCATGTTGATCCAATCTCCTCATAAGTATGTATGAAGTGAATGATGTAAGGAGTATAAAGAGTGCGTCCTCCATAACATGCCTCTTCCCCAAGCCCTCCTAAGGAATGGCCATCCATCATGCTTATGGCCCCAACTAGACCATGAAGCTCTAAAGAAAGAATGCTCCTCCTTGGAGCAACATCCTGCACATATATGGTTAAGGGATATACATCATATAAATAATCATGAAAGTAATCATCACCCTTACCATATGCTCTTCTCATACAATTGGAGTGGCTCATAAGTGAGTCTCCTCTAATCTCCAAAGGGAAAAGAGGGGGTTGTGCTAACTCTCTCAAAGAGTCATGTCTCTCCTCCATCTCCATCTAGTACATGCATATGCTCATATGCTGATATATCTCCTCCTCAAAGCCCATCCAAAAATACCCCTCCATGATGGTGTGGTATGTTCTCATAAAACAAGTGGGAATGAAAAGGAAATCCTCCCAAGTTGCTTGTAGCAACTTCTCCTTGAGCTTGGAAGCTCTAGGAAAGAAAATCCTACCATGATAAAAGATGACCCCATCTCTGACTGAATATGCCTCCTCATGCAACTGGCCATCCAAGATCATGCAAGTAAAAAGATCCCTGGAATACTCCACTAATAGCTGGGAGCTCCAATATGGATCCATCCTCCATAGTGACAGCGCTAATGATCTCCCATGAAGAGCACCTGGCATATGGTCACCATCTGCTTTGACATCTCCCATGCCAAAGATACAAGTTGGAAGGTTGTTGTCCTTCCTCTGTTGCTTCTACCACAGCGCAGAAATGGAAGTCGGTACTGATGATGTTGAGAGTGTTAGCCACCTGTAAAATTTTCATATCAAATGGTGGCTAAATCATTTTTGAAGCCTTCAAGAAAAAAAAATTATTGCCAAAAAATTGTTAGTTCTTGAAGTCTTATGAATATATTTTACCCTTTGAGTTAATCTTCACTGTTGTTTCCCTACAAATTCTGAAATTTTTTTGTTTTCCTAAAGAAAATACTATTGTAAAAAACTCCATTTTCCCCTCATTTTACCCCTCCTTTCACTCATAATTAACCTTCATTTTATCCCCTTTTTTCCTATGAAATTCCTCTATTTTCCCTCATTTCCCTTCTTTCCTTCATCAAAACCCCCTTGATGAGGTTTAAAACTCCTTTTTTGCCTTATCGGAAGCTTTCAAATCCTTTGAAAATCCTTGAAAAACAATAAAAAATCCACTTTTACATTATAGGCTTTAGCCCCTTTGGATAAGCCCCTAAACCACTTCCCCACCATGCGACTTGGTGCTAGAACCAAGCATTATGGCCTTGGGCACTTATCGCAATCGGAACTTCTGATGAGTGCATTTCTTTTGTTATTTAAAAACCCCCGATGTGATTGGCCCCTCTCCTTTATATCCCTCGATCCCTTGCTTCCTTTGTAAAACCTGGAGCCTGCAATCGGGCGCTAAAACATTATATAAAACCCTCCTTGATGCGAATTTCCCTTTGTATTTTGTAAAATACCCCATTTTTTCATATTATAAAGAGTCCCGACAGTTCATTGGTTGGGCAAACCTCCACCGTTGATCTTAAACCAATCAATGATCGACAAAATCTCACATCGGAATTTTTCATTGGTCACGTTTTAATAGTTTATTCCCCCTCCCGATTGGTGATCTTCTGATGGATTTCCAACCGTCGATCTATTCCGCCATTCCCAGATCTGACGGTTCCCATTGTTAATTTCCATAAGCCCATTCCCTCCACCTTTGGACCTCTGATTCATTCTCTGTTGTCGATCTGATCCTTAGATCAATGGTCTACGTTCAATCGCATAGGCACTCTTTTCCCCTTGCCCCCTCCAATTTCAATCTTCTGATTGCATCTGTGTCGTCCCTACAATAAGATCTGACGGTCCAGATCGTTTCTCCCTTCCCTTTTTCATTTTTCATGAGTCCGTTGTATAAAGTTTTAAACGGATCTCTGTTGTTGATCTTTGTAGATCAACAACTCACATTAATACACTCTCCATTTTCCATTCCCTGATCAGACGGTCCAGATTAAAACCTCCCTACCTCTTTCCACCCACGCATCTTGTCTTATCGCGCTCTCCTCTTGACTGTTCAATCTGACGTCCCAGATCTAACGGTCAGCGCGAAGTTTCACATAAATTTAAGCTTGAAGGTTAATTATTTTACATTATGTGATGAGGGCGGTTTTAAAAGGCCACGTATCAGGCTCTAACACATATCGTGTTCAAAAATCAAATACCGCCTTTCTCCCTTTTTGCTACGCGAAACCGGCGGTTTCTTCAGCTGAAACCACCTTTCCCATTCCCATTGCATTTTCCTGAAACTGATCTCCGCCGTTGATCTCTAAGATCTAACAGCTCGCATTCAATCTCGCGTTGGTTCATCACCCTCCACCCATTCTCCAAGGGCCTTCATCTATCAACCTCAGTCGTTGATCTACGTGGACTAAACTAATCCAACATCCCAAGATCGTTTGGAAACCCCAAAATTCCTTTTAACCATTTTTCCTTTCCCCAAAGGTTTTTTGACCATTTCTCTTTGTATTTTCTTCTGTTCCATTGTAAAGTGGCCCCTTCGGTTTATATATTCATGATTGATTTTAACCGTTGATCTTTGTGAATCAACAGATCTGAATTAATCTCCCCACCGTTTTTCAAACCGCCTCCCATCTGAATTCATCGAGCAATCCTCGTTGTTGGATGATTTCATCCAACGGCCGTGATCTAACCCCAGCCTCCAAAGCAGTTTAAACCCAAATATGCAGGATTTTTCTAATTTTTATTTGATTGTGCAGGTTCTAATAGTTTTTCAATTGTTTTAAAAGAAAGTCGAAGACCGGGGATGACGATCCCCTAGGCCTTTATTCATCAAAGATATCATTCTACAGGGTTCAACACCATGTTTTGTCTATGCCTCATGAGAACTAATGTCATTTTAAAACCCTTTGCATGCCTGCACATCAACAAGACACAACAAATCTAAATCAAACAAAGAGTATCAGTTGGACAACATGAAATCAAAGCAGAAAAATGTTTGAAGATTTTTTACACAGTTTTGAGGGATTACGGATTAAATCAACTATATAAAGCCTAATCCATTCAATTAAAGATAGTTTTAATACCAGAAGATGGATTTAGGCCTATTTATGCCTAACACATAGATCAGAAACAAATTAAATAGTGTTTAAAGAAAAACAATCAGATCTATAAGTCTGAGAAAGCCTCCACTGCCACATTAGAGGCTAATTGAATCCTCACCAGCTACCAAAAGCCACCTAGAGCCTCAAAGCATTCAAAAGAGGCCTAGTTATTTGCAAAACAAAAGATATTTGCCTCAAAATAGCTGAACAGTTATTTCAAATCAAAGAAACTAATTTAAACTATCAGAAGAGTTATTACAGGGATAAAACAGAGCCTTAAAGTCAACAAAATCTTCTCAGCTAGCTTAATACTTAATGTAAACCAATCAATACAGAGGAAATATCATAAATTTTCCCCATTGAGCCCCTCAAAGGCCAAGAAACATTAAACTGTATTAATTGAACCTAGAAGATATTTTATCCTATCTCACCTCCTCATTTCTTCTATAAATACTTCTATAGAAGATGAGATAATGTTGGTCACTACATATCTGTTGCCTGTAAATAGTTTACTAAAGCTGTTGTAAGCTATGTTTGTAATTTAAGATACCTAAGTTGAGATGAGAAGTTTGAAGTTGTAGAGAACCATTGGACATGAAGATTGTAACTGGTTTGAAGCATCAAATACAAGTTGATTTATGGGATCATGGTCTGCGTCAACGGTGATGTTTTTCTTATTGTAAATTGTTATTTTATTTCTGTTTCCATTCTGTCCATCTTCTCTGATAAAGAACAGAAATTATAGAGTTAGGATTTACTGTCAAAGGTACCCTGCTCTTACTGTTAAGCTTTATCTACATTTTTTCTTCCAAATTGTGTTGTTTAAGAATGATTCAATTCAGTCAAAGCAGTTAGGAATGCTAGCATTCCCTCGTCCTACTGTCTAAACTAAACATTTTTATTGAATGTTATTTTCAGTGTCTGCTAAGTAAAGTTGAACTAGGGAGTCTATGGTGAGACCTGTCCTCTAGTTTTATCTCCAACAGTTGTCTGAAAATTTCCCTAAGAGTGCATCAAAAGCAGACTAGGTTCAAAGTCCTTACCTGATCTTAGACTATTCTTTGTTATCTCATGTGTTGTCTTGATAAGTTTGCTAAGTAATGTAGAGCTAGGGAGGTCTATGGTGAGCCCTGTCCTCTAGTTCCTCCTCCAACAGTTGCTTTGAAAAGTTTCCATTAGAATATGCTGAAAGCAGGATAGGTTCAAAGTCCTTACTTGATCTTAAGCTATTATTTTCCGTGTTTTAAATGTTTTCTATTGAGAGTGCATCAAAAGCAAGCTAGTTTCAAAGTACTTACCTGATCTTATATTACTTTTATGTCTTTCTTAAGAGTATGTCGAAAGAAGGATAGTTTCAAAGTACTTACTTGATCTTAGGATGATCTTTGTTCTTCATTTGTTTAATTCCCCTTCCTATTGTTTTATTTCATTCCATAAAATCAACTTTAAAGAGATCCTTAGACATAGATGACTTGCCCCATGGACCACCTTTGAACCTTGTTGATTCAATTAAATCCTACTATGACTCCATAGCCCAATGGTTTGAAGTTGTTTCTTGTTTATCTTCTTAGCTAAATCAATATTTCACTTTCATTCATCTTCACCTTGTTCTTCATAACTAGCCTAATATCACATTTCAAGCCTTCAAGATAAATCAATATTTTCACTTATAGAGAAATCCCTCTCTGGATTCAGGAGGGCTAGATCCTAGAATCCCAAAGTGGTTCAAGTGTTCTCTCTGCAATTTCGGTCTTGCTGATCTACTGAAATTACAGAGAGCTAACATTTCTAGCAACTCCACTGGGGAGACCCATTATCATCATAACATCATATAAAATCAGTTAGAGGACTTTAGGATTAAATTTTTCTTGTCTAATAGATCAGTTAGCCTCGTAAATATTTTCATATTTGGTTAAACTTTTCTTGTTTAAGTTGGGTCTCAAAAACACAGCATAGTGGCTCCTAGAAAGATTTATACTTGGGCCTATCCTGACCCAAACCCTCTTGAGATAGTTGATAACCCTGAAAGAATCCTTTGGAAGTCTCCTAAGGTTAAATCTTCAACTATTTTTAGATCACCCCTTAGAGATAATTATGTTCCTGAAAACCTTGCAGCTCTACAAGAATCTCAAGTTGACCTAAGAAATCCATTTAGAACTCGGTCACTTGATGATTTAGATCAGTTAGATTCAGAGTCTTCACTTTCATCCCCAGATAGAAGTGAACATCCTGGTAGCAGAGAAACTACACCACCTAATTTACATTTCCTTTACAATTTAGGTGTCTCTCATCCAAGATCAACTCAAAAATCTATTGTTGGTCCATCCACATCTGTTCTTCATACATCCACTGTCCAAACCACTTCATTCCAACCCACTTCCCCTCTTGTCCATCCACCACTTGTAAACCTCCCACTTTTTCCACAACCTCCTATCATGGCAACATGGTATGCTCCCCTTATCCTTCCTTTACCATTACTCAATCTTCCACAGGACTATTAGTCCAAGATACCATTGTATGATGCTAGTAATGCTACTACTGCTTCACAACATGTGGAGAAGATGAATGACTACTTTGATAGAAATGAGATTGATGATGAAACTGTCAAAATTAGATTATTTGCTCAGAGTTTAGGGGGAGAAGTAAGAAAATGGTTCAAAGGATTAACCCCTCACAATATTAATGATCTCCAAGCCTTCCATCAGTTATTCTTAAACAAATGGGAAGTGAGGAAAAACCCTCTCCAAATACTTTCTGACTACAAGAATATCCACAGAAACACTGGGGAAAGTGTGCAAGCTTATTGCACTAGGTTTAACAGTGTGTATAATGCACTTCCCCCAGACTTAAAACCTCCACAAGGCTCAGATTTAAACAGGTTTACTGAAGGATTTGATCCTGAAATGGCCTATCAGCTGAGAGAGACAGATCCTTTAACTCCTGAAGATATGAAAAAACGAGCTCTTGCTGTGGAAGTAAATCTAATGGAGAAAAGAGAAAGAATGAAGAATGAGAAGAAAGTTTCCTTTAGATAAGAGTCCACACCTTCCACATCTAGGTAAATATGGAAAGAACGATGGAGGAGATGATGAAAAATATGAGCATACTTGAGAGAGCACAAGCTAGTCAAAACCAAACAGCTCCTCAAAACAAAAACCAAACTCAGAATTTTAGGAGAAACCAGCCTCAAACCAGACCAAGGGAGGATGATCAACAGATTACTCCTCCTTTTCACCAAAATTATGTGAGTGAGGTTGAAGAAACATCATAATAAATAGAGGAAGATGAAATCAACATGCTGGGAGTAGACAATGATGATTTTGAAGTTCATTATGATAGAAAACAAGGTCTATACACACCCTAAGATGAAAAAAGAGCAGAGGATGAATATTACTATCAGGAAATGGAAACTTTAATCATAGAAACCACAAAGGAATATGACCTTAGGAGTAAAAGAAATCAAGAAACTCCCAAGACTAAAACCTCTTAAAGTTCTGCAAAAAACAGCCCTGTGAATAAACCCAAGACTACAAAACAGAAAGACAAAATAGTGGCTGGAAATTCTGATAAAAACAAAGAGAAAAGAACTCAAAACATTGAAAAAAAGAGTGCAGACCTTAGTAGCATTAGCACCTTAGCTAGTTCTCCTATTAAAACAATTATAATCAATGCAAATAGAGGAAATCAGCAAACTGATTTTGCTGATAGAGTGGCGGTTAATAAGGCTGAAACAAGCACTTCAAAGAATCAGATGCCTTTTAGTTTGGAGCAGGAAATTGCCAGAATCAAAATATCTGTTCCTCTCACTGAATTAGCTACCCAATATTTATATAGATCTCAAATTTTGAAGGCTTTAAACATAGAAGAGAATAATGACACTGTCAATCTTAACGATGACCAGCCAGAGCTCATTTTTGGTCCTAAGATTGAAGGTAGATATCAAGAAGGACCAGTTCCTCCTTTTTATGTTAGTTTAAATGTTCATGACAAAATTTTGCACAACGTCATGCATGACTCATGGGCTTCTCATAATTTAATGCCCAAAGCTGTAATGGAGAGCCTAGGCCTTAAAATCACCAGAACTTACAAATATTTTTATTCCTTTGTCTCAAGAAGAGTGAAATGTTTAGGATTAATCAAAGACCTCTGTGTTAACTTAGCACAAATTCCAGCCAAGTGTTTAGTCATGGATATTGTTGTGGCTGATGTACCCCCAAAATATGGTATGTTGTTATCTAGATCTTGGGGAGATAAGTTACAAGGAGCAATGCAGATGGACATGACATATGCAACCATCCCTATTTTCAATTAGACTAGAAGACTTTACAAGGAGTCTCATATGCAATACATGGTTACTAGCCAAGAGAGACCGCAAAACTCTCCTCTTTATTCTG
Source organism: Pinus albicaulis (assembly GCA_034641835.2). NCBI lineage: Eukaryota > Viridiplantae > Streptophyta > Pinopsida > Pinales > Pinaceae > Pinus > Pinus albicaulis. The sequence goes on along the minus strand of CM076578.1, from coordinate 161,688,170 downwards.
TAAATACAGGCCTTGACTCATTTATCCTTTTCAATGATGAAACATTCAGTGAACAAGTGACCTTAATTGAATTAATGACAAATAGAGAAGAGCAGGAAGACAACACAGAAGTGTCAAAAAAGTTTGCTAAACCCAAAAACTACATCTAACAAAACATGGGTCTAGAGCTACAAACCATTCTTCCTTTGTTTTTAAACCTTGAGAGTCAAGAAATCAGTTCTCAACACAATGAAAAACCTGATGAATTAAAAAAATTCAATATAGTGTTGATCTTCAAGAGCAATCTGAAAGCACGCTAGTTGAAGAGGATAGTAACCAAACTGATGAAACCGAAACTACTCCTCTTTGGAGTATGCACTTTGACGGATCTTGTACTAAGAGTGATGCAGGTGTAGGAGTGTGGCTTCACAATACAATGAATAATCATACTGAAGGACATTTCTGCAAATTAAACTTTCAGTGCACCAATAACATAGCCGAGTATGAAGCCCTTCTTTTAAATCCTGCTTTTGTTGAAGAAATTAGGAGCCAAAAGAATAAAGGTGCATGGTGATTCTGAATTAATAATTAGGCAAGTGAATGGGGAATATACCATAAAACATCCCATACTTAGAGCTTATCAGAACTATGTAATGGATTTATTGAAAAAATTCGAGGAATTTAAACTAATTTTTGTCCCAAGAAATGAAAATATTCGAGCTAACAGTTTGGCTTTTGCTGCTAGAACATGTTTAACGCCATATGAAACCAAAAAATGCACAACTCAAATTAAATTCATACCATTTGTTCCTGATAATAAGAAATATTGGCAAGTGTTTGATGGATACAAACAAATAGAAGACTTCTTACAGTCAAGAAATGAATTTGAGCTACCCAGTTCAGATTCAGATTATGAATCATACTGTCCTGAGGAAGAAAATCTACTTGATAAAGAAGAAGAGTCTCCAGAGATGGCTGATGTAAATCTGTTGTCTAACAAACTTGAAAACACAACAGAAATTGTTGCAGAGTTGGAAACAGAAGATTTAGAAACTCTGCGGTCTAACAACCAAAGTTTGCCAAAGGGTCTAGACCCTTTAGAAGAGTTGTTTGATTTAAATGATGTGGCCAAGAAACCCAAACTGGAGCCTGTTGAATATGAAGTTGAATAGTGTAATATAGGCAGTAAACTAAAACCAAATATGATCAAACTGTCTAATACTTTACCAGCTCACATAAAACTAAAATACATAGAGCTGTATAAAGAATTTTATGATGATTTTGCATGGAGTTATGAGGATCTGAAATCCTATGACACTGAAATAATTCAGCACAAGATACCTCTCAGGGAAAATCAGAAGCCATTTAAACAAAAATTTCACAGAATAAACCCTGTTCAGTTACCTTTGGTTGAGAAGGAAATCAAGAAAATGTATGAAGCTGGTATTATCGTCCCTATTAGATATTCTGAGTGGGTGTCTAATCTGGTGTTTGTTAGGAAGAAAACAGGATAGATAAGGCTTTGTATAGACTTTAGAGACTTAAAAAAAGCTTCATTGAAAGACAACTACCCTTTACCCAAGATGGACCATATTTTACAAAGGGTAGTTGGTTCTAAAAGAATTTATTTGCTAGATGGCTACTCGAGATATAATCATATTTTATTACATCCTGATGATCAATTAAAGACAGCTTTTACAACACCTTGGGCACTTTAATGTATGTGAAAATTCCCTTTGGATTAATGAATGTTGGTGCTACTTTTCAAAGAGCCATGGACATTGCATTCTCAGAAGAATTGGGCTACTTCATCATTATTTACCTTGATGATGTCACTATTTTTTCCAAGACAGATGAAGAGCACTTAGATCACTTGAGAAAAGTATTCAAGAAATGCAAAAAGTTTGGAATATATTTAAATCCAATAAAACATTGTTTGGTCTCCAAGAAGGTAAACTTCTTGGGCACATCATATCAGAAGAGGGGATAAAGATAGACCCAAAGAGGATTGAGGCTATATTGCAAATCACTCATCCTCGAAACATCAAGGAACTCCAATATTTCATTGGAAAAATTAATTTCTTGAGAAGGTTCATACCCAACTTGGTTGAACTCCTTAGAAACATTACAAACATGCTGAAAAAGGAAAAAGGAGTTAAGTGGACCTTAGAAGCAAAGAAATATTTTGAGCTGGTAAAATAAGCATTAACCAAAACACCAGTTCTAATAAGTCCTAATTTTTCAGAAGATTTTTGCATTTTTTCATTTGCATCAAAACATACAATAGTTGTTGTCCTATTTCCAAAAAATCCACAGGGATAAGAGCAACCCATTGCATTCTTTAGCAAGGCATTGAGAGATGCTCCTCTGAAGTACAACATCATGAAAAAACAAGCCTTTTCCTTAGTCAAAGCCTTAAAAGGCTTCAGAGTTTGCATTTTTCACTCCCACATCATTGCCTTTGTCCCAAATTCAGTTGTTAAAGACATTCTAACACAGGACGCAGATGGTAAGAGAGGTAAGTGGATAGTTGTGATACTTGAATATGATTTAGAAATCATGCCCACTAAACTCATTAAAGGCCAAGGTCTAGCTAGATTAATGGCTGAATCAAATTTTGAAGTTCTTGACATAAATATGATAAATGCTTTAGATGAACAAGAGGAATTTTCAACTCCCATTGTTGAAGATCATTTTATGAATTCCTCTTGGTATGCTGATATTCTAGATGTTTTGCTTAATTTGAATACACCTCCTAGTTTATCAAAAACAGAGGCAAGGTTTTTAAAGTTAAAAGCTCTAAACTACTGCATTGTAGATAAATGTCTTTATTGGAAAAATGCAAGTGGGTTATTACTTAAATGTTTTCCTGAGAATGATGTAGAGAAGGTTAAGCACGAGTTCCATGAAGGAGAATGTGGAGGCCACCTCTACTGGAAGACTACAGCCAACAAAATCCTTAGAGTCGGTTACTATTGGCCCACCCTCTTTCTAGATGTACACAAGATGATAATTTCCTGTCATAAATTCCAACTCTTCGAAGGCAAAAGAAAATTTCTTCCTTTACCCTTGCATCCAATCACTGTTGAAGCTCCTTTTCAATAGTGGGGACTTGACTTCATAGGAGAAATCCATCCACCATCATCTGCCCAGCACAAATGGATTCTCACTACAACATACTACTTTACCAAATGGATAGAAGCCATCCCTTCTAAGCAAGCCAATGACTTTGTTATTATAAAGTTTCTTGAAACTCATATCCTATCTAGATTTGGCTGTCCTAGGAAGATCATCACTGATAATGCTGCAGCATTTGGATCCAAGAAGATAGTTGTATTTTGTCACAAATATTAGATAACATTGGGTCATTCTACCTCTTATTACCCTCAAGTTAATGGGCTGGCAGAATCCTTAAACAAAATTTTGGTAAACATAATCAAGAAGTTGTTGGAGGACAACAAGAAGTCTTGGCACACCAAGCTAGTACATGCACTATGGGATGACAAATTAACACTTAAGAAATCTATTGGAATGTCACCCTACCAGCTTGTGTATGAAACAGATGTAATTTTTCCAACCAGCCTTGGTGTTCCAGTTATGAATTTGATTCAAGAAGTGCAGTCTGAATACAATGACATGATCAGAAGGATTAATCAAACTATACATCTTCAACAAAACAGAGAGGAAGTTTACAACAAAGCATTACAAAAGCAAGAGAACATCAAGAAGCTTTTTGATAGAAGGACAAAAGCTAGCAATTTCAACATTGGTGACAAAGTGTTAAAGTGGGATTCAAGGAGAGAAGATAAGGGAAAGCATGGGAAATTTGATAACTTATGGCTTGGCCCTTATCTCATTCATTCTTCTGCTAGTAAAAATGCTTATTTCTTGCAGGAATTGAATGGAGTTGAACTGTTTGGGGGTCCTGTCAATGGAAGGATGCTCAAGCATTATTTCTCTTGATCCTATCATGTGTGGAAGCCTTTTATATTTTTTCTCATTATAAATATTTCATCCATCATTGCATTCAAAGTTAGAAAAATCAAAAGATACAAAAAAAATAGAAAGAGAAAAGAGGGCAGAGAGAAAACAAGAAAGGTACAGCCCCATAGCAAAAAAGAGAAAACAAAATCTGAAAGTGTGCAAGCTCAAATGCCACTCCTGAAAAACACACTTCTAGTTAGTCATACAGCCTAATCATGACTAATTATTTTTTAATTTTACTGTTGATATCTTAGTGAGTTCGATTTTCCAAACAGCTTAATCTTGGCTTATCAGTAAGATAGACTAGGATAGAAAAATAAAGGCTCAAACAAGCTCAAAATCTAAACCTATGAGTTTCCAAAAAAAGAATGACTCTAATATGTTTAAATCATGAGTCAAAAATAGAAGCAAACATGTTCTAATATGCCCAAAAATTGAACCAGAAAAGAATGTAAAACAGCTCAAACAAACTAAAAAACAGAGCTGAAGAAAAGAGAAGGACGTGCTTAGAACTTTTAGATCTTAAGCCTTCACCATTTTGATTTAATTTTCTACAAATAATAATCTATGTGCAGCTTGTTTTTATGCCATAGATCAGCAGCAAGTTAGACTGTTCAATCCTGACTTGCATGCTTTTAAATTTCTATTTTAAAATTAGTGAATAAAAATATGTTAGACAGTTTAATCCTAATTGATAGTAGTTAGGTACAGAAGCTTATGAACTCAACTGTTTAATCTAAGTTCATGGAGAAATAAGGAGTAGACTTAGATTAGTTTTTTTCTTTCAAAAGAATAAAATGTTTGTAAAAGAGTTTGCCAATCCAAATGCACTCTAAAAGAAGAAAAAATGTTAGATCAGTAGGATTGGGTAGGTAGAAATATTGTTTGATATAGTTCCATTATTTTTTATGGCTGCTAACATTATCAGAACAGAGCAAGGTCATCCAAGTAAAGAAATTTGCAGCCCAATGGATGAGGCATTGATCAACACCCCAAAGAATGCAAGTCTGAAGTTCTTGACACCTCTAGGAAGGTGTCATTCCCATGTGGAGCCATTGTTCTCCACCTATAAAAATTTTCATATCAAATGGTGGCTAAATCATTTTTTAAGCCTTCAAGAAACAATTTTTATTGCCAAAAAATTGTTAGTTCTTGAAGTCTTGTGAAGATATCTTATCCTTTGAGTTAATCTTCATTGTTGTTTCCCTCTCAATTTTGAAAATCTACTGTTTTCCTGAAGAAAATACTGCTGCAAAAAGCTCCATTTTCCCCTCATTTTACCCTTCCTTTCACTCATAATTAACCTTCATTTTATCCCCTTTTTTCCTATGAAATTCCTTTATTTTCCCTCATTTCACTTCTTCCCTTCATCAAAACCTCCTTGATGAGGTTTAAAACTCCTTTTTTGCCTTATCGGAAGCTTTCAAATCCTTTGAAAATCCTTGCAAAACCATAAAAAATCCACTTTTACATTATAGGCTTTAGCCCCTTTGGCTAAGCCCCTAAACCACTTCCCCACAATGCGACTTGGCGTTGGAACCAAGCATTATGGCCCTGGGCGCTTATCGTAATTAGAACTTCTTATGAGTGCATTTATTTTTCTATTTAAAAACCCTCGATGCGATTGGCCCCTCTCCTTTATATCCCCCGATCCCTTGCTTCCTTTGTAAAACATAGAGCCCACAATCGGGCACTAAAACATTATATAAAACCTTCCCTAATGCGAATTTCCCTTTGTATTTCATAAAATACCCCATTTTTTCACATTATAAAGAGTCCCGATGGTTCATTGGTTGGGAAAACCTCCACCATTGATTTTAAACCAATCAACGATCAACAAAATATCGCATTGGAATTTTTCATTGGTCGCGTTTTAATAGTTTATTCCCCCTCTTGATTGGCAATCTTTCGATGGATTTCCAACCGTCAATCTATTCCGCCATTCCCAGATCCGACGGTCCCCATTTTTCTTTTCCATAAGCACATTCCCTCTGCCTTTGGACCTCCAATTCATTCTTCGTTGTCGATCTGATCCTCAGATCAATGGTCTACGTTCAATCGCATCGGCGCTCTTTTCCCTTTTCCCCCACTGATCGCAATATTTCGATTGCATCTAGGCCATCCTTACAATAAGATCTGACAGTCCAGATCGTTTCTCCCTTCCCTTCATTATTTTTCATGAGCCCGTTGTATAAATTTTTAAAGGGATCTCCACTGTTGATCTCTGTAGATCAACAACTCACATTGATCCACTCTCTACCATCCATTCCCTGATTGGACGGTCCAGATTAAAACCGCCTTACATCTTTCTGCCTACACATCTTGTCTTATTGCGCTCTCCTCTCGACCGTTCGATCTGATGCCCCAGATCTAACAGTCAATGTGCAGTTTCACGTAAATTTAAGCCCGAAGGTTCATGATTTGAAATTATGCGATGAGGGTGCTTTTAAAAGGCCACGTGTCAGGTTCTAATGCATATCACGTTCAAAAATAAAATACCGCCTTTCTTCCTTTTTGCTGCATGAAACCAGCGATTTCTTCAGCCGAAACCACCTTTCCCATTCCCATTTCATTTTCCCGAAACTGATCTTCGTCGTTGATCTCTGAGATCTAACGGCTCGCATTCAATCTCACGTTGGTTCATCGCCCTCCACCCATCCTCCAAGGGCCTTCATCAATCAACCTCAGCCATTGGTCTCCGTGGACTAAACTAATCCAACAGCCCAGGATCGTTTGGAAACCCCAAAATTCCTTTTAACCATTTTTCCTTTCGCCAAAGGTTTTTCAACCATTTCTCTTTGTATTTTCTTTCATTCCATTGTAAAGTGGCCCCTCCGCTTTATATAGTCATGATTAATTTCAATCGTTGATCTTTGTGGATCAACGGATCTGACTTAATCTCCCCACCATTTTCCAAACCGCCTCCCATATGACCTCATCAAGCAATCCTCACCGTTGGATGCTTTCATTCAATGGCCGTGATCTAACCCTAGCCTCCAATGCAATTTAAACCCAAATACGCAGCATTTTTCTAATTTTTCTTTGATTGTGCAGGTTTTAATAGTTTTTCAATTGTTTTAAAATAAATTTGAAGGCCAGGGATGAAAATCCTCTAGGCCTTTATTCATCAAAGATATCATTCTACAGGGTTCAACACCATGTTTCATCCATGCCTCATGAGCACTGATGCCATTTAGAAACCCTCTACGCGCCTGCACATCAACAAGACACAGCAAAGCTAAATCAAACAAAGAGTATTAGTTTGACAGCGTGAAATCAAAGAAGAAAAATGTTTGAAGATTGTTTACACAGTTTTGAGGGATTACGGCTTAAATCAACTATATAAATCCTAATCCATTCAATTAAACAAATTTTTAAGACCAGAAGATAGATTTAGGCCTGATTATGCCTAACACACAGATCAGAAATAAATTAAACAGTGTTTAAAGAAAAACAATTAGATCTATTAGTCCGATAAAGCCTCCACTGCCACATCAGAGGATAATTGAATCCTCACCAGCTACCAAAAGCCACCTGGAGCCTCAAAGCATTCAAAATAGGTCTAGCTATTGCCAGAAAAGAAGATATTCACCTCAAAACATCTGAACAGTTATTTCGAATCAAAGAAACTAATTTAAACTGTTAGCGGAGTTATTACAAGGATAAAAAAGAGCCTTAAAGTCAACAAAATATTCTCAGCTAGCTTAATACTTAACGTAAACCAATTAATACAGAGGAAATATCATATATTTTCTCCATTGAGCCCCTCAAAAGCCTAGAAACATTAAACTGTATTAATTGAACCTAGAAGATCTTTTATCCTATCTCACCTCCTCATTTCTTCTATAAATACTTCTATAGAAGATGAGATAATGTTGGTCACTGCATATCTGTTGCCTGTAAATAGTTTACTGAAGTTGTTGTAAGCTTTGTTTGTAATTGAAGATACCTAAGTTGAGATGAGAAGTTTGAAGTTGTAGAGAACCATTGGACTTGAAGATTGTAACTAGTTTGAAGTATCAAATAAAAGTTGATTTATGGGATCCTGGTCTATGTCAATGGTGATGTTTTTCTTATTGTAAATTGTTATTTTATTTATATTTCCATTATGTCCATCTTCTCTAATAAAGAACAATAATTATAGAGTTAGGATTTACTGTCAAAGGTACCCTGCTCTTACTAATAAGATTTATCTACATGTTTCCTTCCAAATTGTGTTGTTTAAGAATGATTCAATTCAGTACAAGAAGTTAGGAATGTTGGCGTTCCCTCATCCTACTATCTAAACTAAACATTTTTATTGAATGTTATTTTCAGTGTCTGCTAAGTAAAGTTGAACTAGGGAGTCTATGGTGAGCCCTGTCCTCTATTTTTATCTCCAACAGTTGTCTGAAAATTTCCCTAAGAGTGCATCAAAAGTAGGCTAGGTTCAAAGTCCTTACTTGATCTTATATTATTCTTTGTTATCTCATGTGTTGTCTTGATAATTTTGCTAAGTAAAGCAGAGCTAGAAAAGTCTATGGTGAGCCCTGTCCTCTAGTTCCTCCTCCAACAATTGCTTTGAAAATTTTCCCTTAGAATATGCTGAAAGCAAGATAGGTTCAAAGTCCTTACTTGATCTTAAGCTATTCCTTTCTGTGTTTTAAATGTATTATATTGAAAGTGCATCAAAAGCAGGCTGGTTTCAAAGTACTTACCTGATCTTAGATTACTTTTATGTCTTTCTTAAGTGTATGCCGAAAGCAGGATAGTTTCAAAGTACTTACTTGATCTTAGGCTACTCTTTGTTCTTCATTTTTTTAATTCCCCTTCTTATTGTTTCATTTCATTCCATAAAATCAACTTTAAAGAGATCCTTAGACATAGATTACTTGCCCCGTGGACCACTCTTGAACCTTCTTTTTTCAATTAGATCCTACTATGACTCCATAGCCCAATGGTTTGAAGTTTTTGCTTGCCTATCTTCTTAGCTGATTCAATCTTTCACTTTCATTCATCTTCACCCTTCATTTATACTTCCTTCACCTTCACATATCTTTGTCCAACCAAAAGAAACAAAAACCTTGCTATTCATAACTAGCCTAATATCACATTTCAAGCCTTAAAGATAAATCAATCTTTTCACTTATAGAGAGATCCCTCTCCAGATTCAGGAGGGCTAGATCCTAGAATCCTAAAGTGGTTCAAGTGTTCTCTCTATAGTTTTGGTCTTACCGATCTGCTGAAATTACAGAGAGCTAATAGAGAGAATTCTCTCTCTCTCCTTGAGCCTACCCCAGACTCCCATCGTTGTATCAATCTCTCTCCAGGTCTCCAACCTCCTGAAATCAATAATTGGTGCCTCCACATGTGAAGCATCCATCCTCCTCTGTTGATCCAGTGGTCTCCCCGGCAAAATGTCTCTATGAAATGAGACATCAACATCAAGAAATGACTGAATAGATGAATGGAGATAACACTCCTTGCTTCCACTGCGCAATCCAATCACCTCCTCGGGTGCATCAACCTCCATAGATGAATAGGCATGTATACTCCTCACCTCATGATGTTGGGTCTTCTCCCTAATTCCTCCTTGTGTCTCCATGGTTCCACACCTCCTCAACAATGGCACAGGTGAAACATGAGTTGTGCCTTGACCTCTACACATGAGATCCTGGGAACCTTCTTGCAAAGATGCAAGCATCCCTCTATTTGGAGCAAGAGCTCCTCTTTCCTCTGCATGAGGCACTAGATCAACTCCAAATCTAACAGCACTATTGCCCTCAATATCTACAAAATGAGTGGGAAACCTCCCAATGATTTGATCCCTCTTTGAAAAAGAGACCCTCATGCCTTCTTGCTCAAAATTATGAGAAGAAAGTTTCTCCTCCAGAAAAGTATGGTGTAAGATTTCAGCCTTCCCCATTGTTTTCTGAAATGGCATTGTGTTTTTATGCAAGGGTCTTCTTTGAGTTTTCTCATTAAGCTCCCCCATGTGTTCTCATCAATCCCTCTATCAAATATTTTCACTAAGGCTTTAGTGAAATTTTCATAAGATGAAATGTTTACATTTTTCAAATAAAAGGATTCAAAGATCCATCAAGCATAAGCCTTACCTCTCAAATGCAGTGTTAGGGTCCCGTGATTTGGCTGATTGGCAAGCCAAATGACAGTGTAACATCAAACCAATATTTGGAGCCCAAGGACCTAGCCTTCCTGGACTCAGAGAGGGCTCTCTCAATATGTGTAAGGGATATTTGTGTGTTTGCTTATTGTGTTCTGATTTTAGGCTAGTTATGAAGTAAGTTTTTTGGTTTTTTAAGTTGTGAGGGATGAAACTGATCAAAGATATAAAATATATAACAAGATGTTAGATTAACTGGGCTATGGGTTCAAAAGGTCAAGAAAGCTATTAGATGACGATACAAGGTTGTTGAAGGGCCGATTTGATTCAAGGTAGAAAGGATCTTTGGGAAAAATGGAGTAAATGGACATCAAGTTTGTGAACAACAAATAGTTTCAAGCATAACCAGTTCAATAGATAACATAAACATGGTAGGGAAAACCATTAATCATGCAAAATGTAACTACAAGCTAATCAATACATAGAAATAAACATTCAAGCCATGCATAGAAGTATAAGACCCTCTAACTTTTGGAAATGGCTATCAGACTTTGGGGAAAACACTTAAGGAAGACAAACAACTTAACTTACTATGCTGGAATTCCTAAACACAGTACTTCAAGTGATTGGGCACTTTGACCAACAAGATTTGCATAGTTTTAGGCAAAGGGCTAGATCGAAACTAGGCCTCCTTGGTTCAACAAGATGATAATCCAATCAGTCAAAGAGAAATTTCATGGATGGAACTATAGCTAACCATAGGTAAGCAGGGTATACCGTAAGTCATACTTAGCATGTATAGAACTATGAATGAAACAAGCAACAATATCCTCAAGTTGTTAAAGAGCAGTTAAGAATTCTTTAATGCAACTAAGGAACAAGAAAACATGAAAGCTATGAAGATTCAGGAAATTTGAGGTTCATCCATGGGCATATCTCAAATTTGTTCTCTACTGATCTGTAGCAAGCAAGAAAAATGTATTCATGAATGAAAACTAGAAGACAACAACAAAGCAAGAGACACTATAACATTCTACCAAGTCATGGAATCCATCAAAAATCCTTTATCATTCATCCAAGAACATCCAAGAGGCAATCCAAAAGCATAACACCAGTATTTTCTTCCAAAGCTCATATGGCCATATATTGCTTCTCTTCTCAAGTTCAGCCTTGTTTTACAATGAAATCCTTTGGAATATATAGGCCAAAGTGAGGAAAACCTCATGGTTCAACTTGCTATCCTATTGGCCTAATCAAAATATCTAATCTTGTCCTTGAGGCTTTGCAAAGCCCAAGGCACAAAATATCTCATAAAATATCTAGAAAATGTTTAAAAAGGAAAAATAATTGACTTTGCAACATTTTTCATGTGCAAAAATAGCTAAACGCACATTTGGAAAAAGCAATTTTTAAAGGTTCAAAAATTACAAGAATATTCAAAATTTATATCAGCAAAAGGTCCCCTGACTTGCCGGCAACATTTGGCAGCTTCTCAATGTAGAAACGAGGCTCATGATAGCTTTTTGGAAAGCTCTGAGTGTTTACTTTCTGAAACAACTGAAATTTTCCCAATCTGATGTCTGGAAGTCCTCCAAACCTGAACCTGTGTGTAAAAAACCAGAATTTAAACCTTGCTGATAAACGGGGCAGAATGTTGAGAAAGCGAGTGTTTTTCGCCATTTTGGGGAAGAAAATGATCTTCAAATGTTCTGAAAATAGCTGAGTATGTGCCCTTGAAATTATGGAATCCAATGGTACCACTTTCAAGAGTTGAGGATGCTCCAAACTGAAATGGTGGTGCCCATGATTTTATGCAATTAGGCCCAAAAATGTCGAAAAACAAGAACATGTCAAAATTTGCTCAATTTTGGTGAGTAAGTCTCTCAAGGATTTTTAGAAACATGTCCAGAAGCTTGGGCCAAAATTCCAAGTCTAGAGGTGTTTTTCTCCTTTTTCCTCATCGGGCACCCTCTTTGGGCAGTTTTGAGCTTTTCTCGGTTTTCTTCTTTGTTGTTTGGCGTTCTAGCTTTGGTGAAGAAGTCATGGCCCCTTGCCTAGGAGAGGCAGCTAGCACATGCTTTGGAGAATGCCCTTCATGATCTTTATGCTAATGTTTTGTCTCATAAGGCTGTCTCTTTTCCTGTACTTGCTCATCACTGTCATGCTGCTACTACTGCTGTGTCTCACTTTCACTATCAATCACTGTTTGATCAAGGTAAAATTGGTTTTCAAATGCTGTGTGAGATGCCTTTCTTGCTATTGGTTCTTTGTTCCTCCCAAAACAGTGTTTTTCCCTTGGCATGCAACTTAACAAATAATTTTAATTATGAGTGCAAATTCAAACAAAGGTACATATAGTCAAAGTGCTTTTTCTGTGTTTGTAGTAAGATCACCCAACTCTTGGTGTTTTGAGGGCAACAGGACAACTTTGTTTTTGGATAAAGGCAAAACAAACACCTTCTCAATTCAAGAAATTGTTCTTTCTTATTTGTATGCCAATTAATAGGTAGATTCAACAATCCTCGCATAGTCAACCAAAAAGAAAATACACAGTCAAAGGTGACTGTGTTATAGGTAGAGTCATCAGAGTTTGTTGTGTTTTTTATGTGGTCACATAAAGTCCTTTCAAAACTCTACCTCCTTTTTTAGACAATGTCTTACACCTTTCAATACTATTTGAGGGTTGTCTATAAAGTATTTTGACATCCATAAAATTAAACCACCATTTGGTCATGCTCACTGCTAGGCAAATGTAGCTATAGAAAACCCAGAGTTTTTAAACAAACACAACAAACCTCCTCCTTTCACTGTCTTCGTGCACAGACTTGGATAAACCCCTTTTAATGGTCATGACAGTTTTACATATTGAAGCTCTCTTTTATGGAGTGAAAGGAGACAACACTGTTTTTATCCTTTAAACACATAGAGGAGACTTGTTGAAAGGTCAAATGGCTCAAATCATGACCACTGTTTTTCGAACATAGACCCACAGTTGTGCCTTTTAAAAACCTTGTCTAGTAATTTTGAATTTAAGGGGGCAAAGAAAAAAATACCTCAAAACATGTTTTCAATCCCTGCTTGAGAGTAGGAGCCACTTTGAAAATGATTTGGAGGTGCTTTAGGGGCTGGTTATAGGCATGGCGTGCTTAGAAGATAGAGTGACGCGCATTATGGGCTGTTGGGTCAACTGTCAGGCCGACAGGACACAAAGCTACAGGCACGCCGCACGCCTGTGTATCTCAATGTAAAAACAACGCCTGAATGCGCCGCACGCTTTTCCAAGCGCGCCACGCAGCCTTAAACTTTCCAAAACTTCTGCAATTTGCTCGAAATTCTTATTTTTGGTTTCGTGGACATCAAAAGGGAGAGTTGCCTTATGTTTTGAGAGATTTTTAAAGAGGTTTTCACAGTCAATCAACTCCTTTGAGAGAGAAAAAGCCGAAGTATTTTTCACACTTGATTGGTGAGGGTTTTTCAAGAGATGTTTGAAAGTGCCTTTGCCTTAACACTTGAAACCCTATCCATCTAAAACATAACTTGATACCCTTCGTTTGAATAAGTGTCATACTGGCAATGAGCAGTTCTTTTATGAAATTGGCCCCTTCTTGACATGAAACAACCATTTGAGAATTTAACTTTGGCTATTTTCTTAATAAAGAGAAAAATCTTCCCTTTGATATCTGCACTGTGAGAGACAAAATTGTTCTAAGCTACATGAGGATTACTGATGTGCTTTTGAGTGGTACTGCCTTTTTTCTGAGGGAGAAACTTAACTGCCATTTTAATATCTCCTTTACACCTCTTGTATTTGTATGACATTTTTGTGGTTTACTTGACGTCATATGAGGTTTTCTTTAACACTTTTGAAGAAGGTAGCTTCACCTTTCTGAAAACCCAAACTAGCATTGTTCGCTCCTGATGCTTTAAAGGTGACGATGTCTATTATGAAAACTGTTGTAACTATTAGGTGTCCTTTGAGTTCTTCTTCTGACAGTGGTTGCAAAAATTCAGTTATATTTAGTCATGCCTTTCCATCCTTTGTCCACTGAAAGGGGATTTCTTTTACAACTTTCCTTTCACTTGGAATGTAATAGTGAGGTTCTTTATTGGCTTTGAATGCTGCTCCAGAGCTATGAAACTCATGTCATAACCGTTTGAAATATAATCAACATTATTGGCCTCTGTCATGACTTGTCTTTTAACCAACAGCAGAGTTTGTCAAGGAGGTGATTTTTTGTAACTTTGACATGGTTTTCCCTGTTCAGAAGCTTTCACTATCTTCTATTGCTCTTACCATTTGTCTTTTGGTCAGTCAAAACCTGAAATCAATCCCTGCTTTGGCCCTCTGCTTATGAATGAAAAAGGCCTTTCTTGACAAAATGCCTGATGTCCTTTTCACCTCTGTCTCAATCAATTCTACTTTCAATCATCATTTTCATGCAGAGATCTTCATTTGTTGTCTTACTGTACTTCAAAGTTGTCTTCATAGTTAATGAAAAGCTTAAAAATAGACTTTACCTTTGGCCCTCTGCTTATAGATGAAGGAGGCGCTTTCAACCCTCTGCTTGTAGATGAAGGAGGTTCTTCAGTCTTCGAAAACCCTCTGCTTATAGATGAAGGAGGTATTTCGGTCATGTCATATCATCAGCCTCTTAACAGTGTTATTTTTTCTCTTACTATCATTTCAGGCTTTGAATGAGGTCGCAAGAGCTTGATGAAAAACTCTTTGCTCTGTAGCTGCATCCCGGGCTCAAGATCACATTGAGAAGCAGCTGTCTTCTCATGTGGAGCCAAAAATTGTCTTCTGAGATGCTGGCATGTTTCTGTTTTTGAAAGATCCATCAATCACTGTAAAAACATCTACAATCAGCTTGACTTATGGTCTATGAATTGCTGATACTTAAGGGTATATTAGTGGCGCGACCTAGGGCTGTAACCAACTTCATTAGTAGAGTGGGAGGTCTGTTATGACTGGTCTATAGAAGAAGGAGGTTTTTTGGCTCTTGGATAGTTTTCCAAGGGTGAAATGCCTTAAAGTGCCACTTCCTAACTTAGGGGAGGTCCTTTGAACAGATTTGGATTGTCTCGTTAGAGCTGATGGGCAGACTAGTATGGCTGAGGCTAGGTAGGATCTGATAATGGGGTTTCAGCTCGTCATGGGCAGACTGAGAGGTAAGAAGGAAAAAAGCTTATGGGTGTTTTCCCAGCTGGAAAATATGACAAATTTTGGATCAGCTGTTGGAAAACTTGGCTGTTAGAACTAGTCATCACCAACAAGTGAAAAATACGAATGACTAATAGTGGCTCCATTTGGGGAGGGCAGTGTTACACCATTTTTTGGTCATCTAACCTACTATCATTAGATGGACCTAAGTACACCATGTAAGACCAATTTTATCCTAAGTAAAATTGCTTTCACTATGTAAAATAACTTAATAAACCACATTTATTAGGTTGTTTATGGTCTAAACAGGAAACCCCAAAAGGAAATATTAAACAAATCTATATTTGTTTGATTTTCCTCATGGAATAATTAATTAAACAATAATTTAATTATTATTCCTCATCATGTTTAACCCAAAACAAAGAAATTAATTAGATAAACCTTTATTTATCTTATTATTTTCTAGGAATAATTATTTAAATCTTATTTAGATAATATTCCTTGTTAAATATGACCAAATCACCCACAAATAATTAAATAAATCATTATTTATTTAATTATCCTTCAACCACTTCCTTAAAAAAATAAATAAATCATTTATTTATTTATTATTAACAAATAAAGGGATTTGACCCAAGTCAAATACCTTTTCCCTCCAACAAATATAATAAAATATTCCATAAAAGGTGGATCTAGATTTGGTTAACATTATTTTAATCATGCACCAAGATCTAAAATGACCCAATATTTTGTTATAAATAGGAGGTTTTTCCCTACCATTCTTCACCTTTTGTTTCCTATTGGATCACTCTGGATCTAAACTCTTGGTCTAACTTTGAGCCATTATCATTGTCATATTTTCCATTATTTGTTGTGTGAGCTCCCTTTGAGTTCTATCTTTGTCTGGGTTTTCTACACCAACAGGAGAGAGAAATGCTAGATCTGAAGTGCTGAGGACTTCCAAGAACCCATCCCATTGAGGAGAATTGGAAACATCTTCTCGTTTTTCTCCCAGGTGCCCTTAATACAAAAAAATCTTTCAAAAAATTGTTCTTGTCTTGTCTATTGGATATATGGAGAAAACCCTTGTTTTTACTGCTTAATGTCTTTTTATGCATAGATCTGGTTTTTGCAGCTCTTGTCTTGATCAACTAACTACAGATCTAAAGATATTGGAAGCCATATTTGATGTTAAGGCTATTAGTTATGCGTAGCTAAAGTGGTCTTTTTTCGTACACTTCGACAAAGGATTCATACTAATAATTGGCGACTCCACACGGTTTTTCAATTACGACCGCTATCGTTTTTCATATTCCTGCATATCCAGCTACTTCAGACCCTAGGGTTTCTTTTCAGCTTTTTTTTTTTCCTATTTTCATGTTTTTTTTCACCTATAAAACCCTAAAACATTAAAATTTCTAACTTCTGCATGTTTCTGGCCCAATTGCGCAGGTGACAGACATCAGCCGCAACTGAGACGGCAAATTTTCCGGAAATCTGCCGCCGAGACACCCGGAGCTTCAGGTAACACTTTTCAGCCCATAAACTGCGACCTGGACCTCCAGGTCGCACTTTTCAGCCCATTTTCTGTGACCTGCATAGAAAACAGGTCAGAACCTGCGACCTGCCAATTTTTCTGCTGTTTTTCTGCAATTTTTCTGGGTTTATCTGAAGCTTCTGTCAGGGTTTTCCAGCCTCTGTCTCAGCCTGTTTCGACCTATTTCTGATCTTTTTTCTCATCTAAGTGGGAAAATAGCCCCCTAGGGCTTCAGTACCCTCCACTTTTGGTGGAAGATTTTTTATCTGTTTCAGGTCTGTTTTTTCAGAGTTTCAACCCCCCTTTTTCCAGATCTGATACCTCCTTTTCAGACCTCTTCTAATTAGCTCTTCTCCCTTTAAAATCACCTCCTGAAGCTTTTTTTGGATCTACTTTTAGGGCCTCCTCCTTGCCCCTTCTGCTTTTTGCTGATTTCCTCCTTTTTTCCAGCCACCTTGCCTCTGCCTCTTGGCTGTGATCTGCACCTCTTTTTAGCAGCTTTTCCCTTTAGATCCCTGTCCCTTTCGACCCTAGATCTATTGGCCTCTCTTTAGTGTGTTTTGACTAGATTTTTTCCCTTTTTTTATTAGTTTTGAGAGACCCGCCTTTTTGGGTTGAATCGATGCAATAGTAGCTATTAATTTTCTGTTATTTCAGCATTATATACTATTTTTGCAGCATTATTTTCAGTTACGCAGCACACTTTTTCTCTTGCTCTCAAAATGAAAAGGGTTTAAAAATTAAAATTAACGCACGCCACACACTCACCTTAAGCGAAGAAGAGCCTGGTTTACACCGCCAGGCAAAGACTTTAAAATCAATTGACACTGCACCTTTTTGCCCTTGTTTCGACTTTGTAATCACTTGATTCTGTACCTCCTTGCCTTTGTTATTCATTCTTCTTCCCCTCGTGCCATGTTTGTGTTGTCACCATTGTGCCCCCAAGACGCGCCTCCCAGAGACTTCTTGGCCTTCACCCTCAGTTTTCGGTCGATCGACCTGCTCCGTCCCGCCGTCGTCGAGCCAGTCCTCCTCCGAGTCCGCACTCCGACTCCTCTTCTGATTCATTGGGTTCTCCTTTTCCTTCTGGTTCTCCCCCTATCACTTTCACTATGTCTGGTCTAGGGCCTAACACTAGCGGTAATCCCAGCCCTAATGCTGGGACTACTACCAGCGGAACCACCACAGGAACTAGCTCGACTGCACCTTTGCTCCTGTACATCGCAAGCCTCAGCCTCCTCGATTTCAATCAGTTGATCAATGACCCTATCCGCCACGATGTTGGTTGGCCTGCTATGCCAACCAAGCTCCCCTCCGACATCCCTAAGTTCGAAGGCCTTGCTGGAGAAGATCCGACCAACCATGCCCGATCTTTCCACATGTGGTGTTCCTCCAATTCCATTACCGATGATTCCATCCGTCTTCATTTGTTCCAATGCACGCTTACCGGAAAAGCTTCTAAATGGTATGTTGACCAAGAAACCTCTTCCCATACCACCTTTGCGACCATTTCCCAAGCCTTTTTATCTTATTTCCAGCTCCCTCTCCGATCCGATACTGGTACGGAGCTTCTGACTTCTTTCAAGCAAACCTCTTCAACCCGCCTTTCCACTCATGTTCAGGAATGGTGAAGAAGACGAAGCTTATGTCGCGCTCCCCCCTTCAAATATCGGGTTTATATGGAATGGTTCCTTCGCACTCTCTTAGCTCCCATTGGCAAAGATGTCGCCTCCCACTTCCCTCAAACCGAAGAAGATGCCCTTGAAATAGCCTTGAAATATGACCTAATCTATGCTCAGTCTGGTTATGTTTATACCATCCTTCCTGACCTCCCTAGGCCCGGTGGCGCTAACGCCCCAGAGGCATCTCATTCCGCCGACAGTATCGTTGGAGCCCTTTCTCATCCATACACTCAACCTCCTATGGGCTATGGTCTCCCTCGGGGAGGGGCCAACACCTCTAGCACTTTTCTCCCTCCAGGTAGCATGTATCCAGGATACAGCATGCCTCATTCTTTTGCCCAACCTCCTACTTACCTCAATTTTTCCCAACCTAACCATTACCCTTATCCGCATCCTGGTGCGCCAGCTCCTCCAGCATATGCGCTTCCACCTCCCTTGCCTCCTCCAACCCTGCAACAGCACCTACAGCCCCCTCCAGGGCAAGTATTTGCACAGCAGGGCGCGACTAATCCCCCTTCTCAAAGAAGGCGGAGAGGCAATCCAAATCAATCTGCCCCTGGTATGCGTGGACCCAATCCTCAAAGTACTGACCCTAACACCGCTAACCAGCAACAAGGCACTCAGCCCAAGCCGGACAGGCCTCTCCACACCAATAAGCCTTGTTCATGTTGCGGTGTTTACGGTCATTACACCCACGATTGTCCCCTCTTATCGCAGATGCGGAAGATGTGGGAGTCTCAAGCCACATGCCTCCCCTCATGCTCCCCTAAATGTGGCCACTACTCAACCAGTTGTGTTTACTGATCCTTTCCCTCACCAAGGATTCATGGCTACCCAACCGCCTGCCAGCCAGGTCGCCACTCAACCTTCCCCTTCTGGTTCCTCCGATTAGTAGATCCTTATGATGAACTCTGATCCTTCCCCAACCGTCGACCTACACCTTCAAACTCGGTCTCACCAGTACCCCAAGCCTTCCGCTCAGTCTGCCCTTGAGTCCCCTTCTTCAGGTTCTACAGAGCCTCTTTCGACACCCAATGGTCCCTTACATATCCCTCAACCCAAAGTTGAGGTTCATACCAAGATTCCTAAGGGTCCATTACGTCGCAATGCTGCTCTTGGTCGAGCTACTCATGCGTATAGCATAGTCGATGATTTGGCGCAATCTCCTGCTGCCATTTCCACATTGGAACTCCTCTAGTCGTGCCCTTCCCAAAAAAAGGCTCTGCTATCTACCGTGGGCGTTGTAGATCCTGCCGATGACCAAATGATTTTTTTCGACGCTCATCAATCAGACCATCCTCCTCTTCCTGCTTCCGTCGCCTTCCAAATCCCAGTCAAAATCCGGAATGCCAACGTTTCTCGGTGCATAATTGATGAGGGGGCATCCACCTGTGTGATGTCCGCTTCAGTTTGGAAGCAAATCGGATCTCCTGAGTTGGCCCCTTCCATGATCACTCTTCGAGCGTGGGACGGCCACGCCTCCCAGCCCATTGGCCTTTTCTGTAATTGTCCTATCACCCTTGCCGGTAAGACCGTTTACGTTGACGTCAAAGTCATTTACGCCCCTCTAGACTACAACATTATATTAGGGCGAAGCTACACCTATGCCATGTCTGTTGTCCCATCCGCGGTTTTTCGCAAGATGTCTTTTCCTCACAATGGAAAGATAGTCACCATCGACCAGTTGACTTACCATGAGCCACCGTCTTAGACCTTCCCGGAGACGACCATCTCTTCTGTAGCCAATAAGCAAACCGTTGATTCCTTGACCAGTGTCTCCCCTGGCGTCTACAAAGATTTCTCCCTGCTTGGAACTTTTCCTGGTCCCCCCCCTCCTCATATCTCTGATCCCAGCTTGTCGAATGTTTGCATGATGCAATCGTCTCGGGTTGCCCTTAAGCGACCCGCTTCGGCTAGTCAGCAACCTCAGACTCAACCTCGCCCACCGCAACCCACTCCTAGCCCTTCATCTCCGCCAGCCGGACCTCCTCCTTCTGGCCCTTCTCCTACAGCTAGTATCCCTGAACCCCTTTATCCCCCTGGATCGGTTCCCCCAGGCCTTAATCATCTCGGAGCCATCCCTCCTGGTCACTATCCCATGGGTCAGATACCTTTCCTGGCTCCCCCTCCCGGAGTCTATTCGGTCCCCGTCATGGCCACCCTCTCTCTCCCTAACCTGACCCTGGGTATACCCGTCTGGTACCTTGACCCTCTAGCCGCTACCCCTCCTAGTCACCCCAAACCCTATCTTGCTTTGACACCGGTTCAACCGGTCCCCCTCGCTTCCTCCGTTGCTACCATGCCCCTGCACCTCCCCAAGACCCTACCCCTGTGGTGGCAGCTTCAGGAAAGAAAGGCAAAGCTCGCAAGGGGGCATCCAAAGACAAGGCCACCCCGACTAACCCAGCTCCTTCTCCGCCCGCAAAACCTTGCGCCTTGTGTGATGTCGTCGGTCACGCCACCCATACTTGTCCTGAGTTGCCCCGCATTCAACCCATGGTTAAAGTCGCGTTCCCTGAGTCTACGGTCTCCGACCCTTCTCTTCTGTCCTCGCCCGTAACCAAGAACCCAAAAACTATTCACACTAGCAAACCCTGTGCTTTGTGCGGTGTCCATGGCCATTACTCCCACCATTTTCCTCACCTGACGCATTACCGCGCCTCTTTAGAAGTAGTCCGAGAGCATGAGGTTGAACAAAATCAATCTGCCTCTTCCATACTCGCGCAGTATGCTTCGGGTCAGCTTGAGGATCCCCCCGCTCCCATCAACATTCCCCCCCCTGATGTCCAGATGACGGAGTCTACTATGACCATTCTTTACCTATCATCCTCTGTGAGACCCTTGGAGCACATTCCCCTTGAATCCTCCCCTATTGTTTCGCTTGACCCCCCTTCAGTGACCACCCTGGGCTCCCCATATTTTAACCCTTTGTTTCCGTGTTCTTCCGTCATTCCCCGTGACGATCTGTATGCGAGCCTTTCTTCCCCCACTGATGATTTAGATAACTTTGCCGCATCATGTGGTGTCCTTTCCACCCTTGACCCCCCCTTTTCTGCCCATACATGAGATAACTTCACCCGTAACTCTGTTGACCCCCGCAGCCCGAGTCCTCGCCATACCTCCCATGGCCCTCATATACCACCCTCTAGTTTGTATATGAGTCATCGCCATCCTGCTCATCGCACTCCCCCATGTAGTTGCTGCTCAATGTCTTCTATACACTCACGCTGCCGTCATTGTCCCTCCTCCCCCCATTTGTTGTCTTGTAACACCATTCCGCAGGACCTCCCGTCCCCACCCTATATCGGTTACGCCGATGGTGCAAGTCATTACTCCCGGAATCTAGCCTCGGCAGGTTGGGCCATTTTCACCCCCTTGCATGCCCTTGTGCTCTCAAACGGGGTCTGCATTGGTACTGCCACCAAAAATCAGGCCGAATATGATGCAGTACGTGGTCTCTTAGCCGATGCCCTCTTTCATCGCATCCTCCATCTGCATGTTTGTTTAGATTCCCTACTTCTTGTCATGCAACTAAATGGTGTCTATCGTGTGTGTAATCCTATGCTGTTTAGACGATATTTACGAGTGAAACACTTGATAGGTGAATTTGAAACCATAACTTTCCACCATGTACCTCGAGAACATAATCACTATGTAGATAGTATTGCAAACCATGTTCTAGATTGGCATTTATCACACGCATTTCATACAAGACAATAACATTCATAATCATTAAAAAGATGCATATCCATAATATGTGTCGCAAAACATGTGTTTAGATTCCATCTACTTTGATACATATGACATGCCCATAGCATGTTACAAAAAACTCAAAACTGGGGGCACCACCTACCCCTACATACACACTAGGGGGCACCACATGCCCCACACCTAATCACTATCTAGCGGATCCCGAGCCAACGGCTCTGCTCCTGCAGCCTGTAGATCACGTATCCCCTGACCGGCCATCGCCATGCGCCGCATGACTCCTCGCCATTCCGAGGGTAGACCAATGCATGGCTCTATGTACTGGTCGTCTAAGTCTTGCCACCCGCGCTCTGACACTCCGGTCAGCAACCTCTCGCATCTACGGCGGATGTCCTCCAGAAGGGCAGTCGCGTCCTCATTACGTGCTGCTCTTGACCAGGGAAAAATTTAGGGGCGAATTTTAGCCCATGGGCGAAATTTAAGGGATTTCCTATTTTGAAGGGGCGAATTTTTAAATTACATTAATTTTCAATAGTTTCAATAATTAGCCCAAAAAATATCTAAAAAATAATTTATTATTATATTTTAGCCCATCAAAAAATAGGGCGGATAAACATTCCCAGCACTATTCGCCTTGCTTGTTTGTAAAATTTTGTTCAGATCGCCCGATTTCTCCATGTTTGTTTGTAAATTTTTTTTCAGATTGCCCAATTTCTACAAATGGTACTGGTTATGGGAAACTGGTTATAGGTATTTCACCCTCTCCATTCCTTGAATATCAAGTTCGCCCTGTATTTGTATTTTAGGGCGGCCCAGGCGTTGGCAGTTTGTTCTTGGCTCGGCCTAAGTGTTGTAACAGAAGTTATCCAGAGTTGTGATATATCTGTTATCAGCTAAGGTAGGAGGACGTTGTAGAGGCTTATGCTGATGGATTTAAAAAGAATTATGGCAGAACCCCGTCCCTGCTTTTGGAGCAAACAATTATTGGAAAAATTGTTTGTATGAAGTCTTTGGGTACAGAGGATGAAAAAGAAGCTATGAAATCACCTGAGAAATCTGGATATATTTTCATGATCAGCGACCACATTTATCTCCGTCGTAACCAGGTAGCGAATATTATGGATATCATCATGCATGCGGTATTACATAATCATCGTAGCTAAGATCTGGGAAATATGGAGAAGAAGAAGACGCAGGGGGGCGAGAAAAGAGCTCACAGAGTCCATTTTCTGAAGACCAAGTGGTAAGTAAGCTAAGTCGAGAGTCTTCAAGCCGAATGCGACCTGCGTTCTCACTCTGAGAACCCAGGGTATTTATGGGAGGGGGTGTCATTTGCGCAGGAAGGAGGGTGGCACTAGAGCTTGATTTCCCCGTCTTCTGATCTTGGTTAAAGTATGTTTTTTATTGGACTGGACTGGCTACTTCAAATGTAGAGAATATCTCGTTCTTGCTCGGAGGTGGGTATGTACTACTCTCATCCAATGTTGATGCACATGAGTCCTGCTGATTTTTTCCTAAGAATCATTGGGTTCTCATATGATGAGAAAATGTTTCCATTATAAATTCATGCTTTTACTGGGTTTGTTAAGGGGGTGTATACTTGGTTTTGAGAATGAGGATGCTCATACGGTTGGTTCATTGATGCATAACCTTGGGCACTTCTGCTGCTATCACCGTACTTCACCTTTGGACTCATCCCCCGATCCTTCGGACCTTGGCTCTTCCCACGGATGTTTCTTGGTTCTCCTTTGGAGGTTGTGGAAGGAATCTTTCACTATTACCTGGCCATGTAATAGTATTGGATTTCGCTTATGCAAAATGTGGTGGGAAATTCTCGGATGCATATGCTGCTGTTGCTGCCATACCTAATGGTCTGGTGATTGGGACTGGTTTTTCCGATGATTTTTTGCCCTCAATATTATCCGGTTAGTTTTGTCCGGCTATATTCAAATTTTATGGGAAAACATCGGGATTCACTGGTCATCGCTTCATTCTGCTAACCCTACTCTAGGTACCAATCTAGTGTGGCATGCATGGTACGTGATTAAAAAAAAACCTAACATTTTCTCAAATTCAAAATTTTCTTCTACTCTTCTTATTGAAAATTTAAAAACCTAACATTTGTTGCTGCCCTATCCCAACTTTCCTGGGTTGTGTGAATCTTACTTACAAATCCATTTTAGCACAATAGGCTTACTAGGGTTGAGTTTGCAGTGGTGATTGATTAGCTTATGAAATCTCAACTGTTTTTCTTGAGGCACCGAAAAAATACATTATTCATGAGTACTCATATTTGCCACAAGCATAATGGTAGATTTCATATAAAATTAAAATCAAACACACTAGAAATTTCCTCAGCATCAATGTTGGGTTCAAATCATCCAAGATTATATTTTTACAATGAAAGCTACTTCAATTGGTTTTGATTCTTGAATCAGAAAAAAATATATCTTTGGACATCTTCACCCTGAAAAAAGGTTCATCTCATATCAAGGAAGATGGACCCATCATATCCAATAGATCATATGCTTGGATTTATAGTCATTATCATATTTGTATGTCTCATTTGATATAGATCTGATGGTATCATCATAGAAGAAAGTAAATTTTAAATACGGCGCTGATCTTCCCTTCAATTCTTTATTTTTTAAACAATTTTTTCCCCTGTAAATAGTCATTCCAGTGCTAATTTTCCTTGTTTTGTAAATTTTACAGAAGTGTGGTAATACTGAAATTGAAGGTGTGGACTCAACAAATGCATGCTATGGAGGAACTGCAACCCTGTTTAACTGTATTAACTGGATTGAAAGCAGTTCTTGGGATGGAAGATATGGTCTTGTTGTAGTTACAGACAGTGCAGTATGATCTGTTCTCTCTATTATGGGTTTTCTTGCAATTTGAAGAATATATGCTTAGGACATTTGAAATTATACTTTTATGGAATGCATGCATTACTGAAATATACTTATAGGCATAACCTGACATTGGAGCTTCATACAGAATAACCAGAGTTGTTAAGAAACTATTCGGTGGTATTTAGAATATTCAGTGCTTTAGATTTCATTGATTATATGTTTGCACCAATAGTCATTGTTACTTTTCTTTATCCAGATCAGCTCTTACCAGTGTTTAAAACAGAATCATGATTGTATCGATATTATAATACCCACCAAAAGAAGTTATGTAGGATATTGCCTTGCTGGAAAAAGGTGCTGGTATCTTTGCTTAGAGTTTTAGGAAGGGGATCGGATTATCTACACTTCCAAATTTTTACAGTGTATATGATATTTTGAAAATATTTTGGAAATGATCTTTTATTTCAAATCAAATATCAGCTACCAATTATTATTTATGCAAATATTTGCATTCACATTAGAAGAGATCTATTTTATATTTGTGCAGTGGTCCTAAAGGAAGCTAGTTGTAAGAGGTTTGAAATAGTGTATAAACTCATGAATAGACAATACAGAACTGAGGCGACCATCGGCAGACAAAATGATGCTCTTCTTTTAAGTTTTAATGGAAATTCGTTGAGTTGGAATTTTTTATACTCTTGTTATGATTTTGTTATTCATTAGGATTGTACTAGAAGCATTGCTTACTATATTAGAAGATTGACATTTTCTTTTCTTGTTTAAGGTCTATGCTAAAGGGGCAGCACGGCCTACTGGAGGAGTAGCTGTTGTTGCAATGCTGATAGGGCCTAATGCTCCAATAGCAATTGAGAGCAAATACAGGGGAACACATATGGCTCATGTCTATGACTTTTATAAGCCTAATCTGGCTAGTGAATATCCGGTTCGCTTCTTCACTCTTGTGTTTTTAATATGTCACTCTTTCCTATTACATGAGCTATTTTATTGTTTGCTATGTTGATTCACCATGTAGAATAGAGATAGAAGCTTCCAATCTAAGTGCTATTTTAGTTCAAGCTTACCTCTGTTTTTTTTTTAAATTATTTTATCTGTTTCTGCTTGTTGCATTTCTGGTCTAATAAAAGTAGCACATACCAAAGCTCTCAGATTTTCAAGCCAAACATCAATCCTACATCCATGCAGTTTTTGGTGTTTAAGCCTATTGTTAATATTCTACAACTCTAACTAGTTTCACTGGGGTAAATACATTTCGAGTTAGAGAAATGCTTGTCCATTTTAGGTTTTATTTCTTATTCTCTTGGAATCCCAGAGATGCTAAAAAATTGTGTTTCTTGTTGTTTCTAATCAATGACAGCTAGAAGCTAAACATCCTCAAATACACAACTCAATCAGAAAGTTCTAATGAGGCAATTAAGCTAAGACAAATATGATGAATCTAGTTTGGTGTGCAGTTACAGTGATCAGAAGTTAAAATGATAGACCTCTTGTGGATTTGCGAAATTTCATTTGCATTGTCCTCGTTTTTAGCTTCCCTACTGTCTTGGCAAAGGTCCTTGATAGCTTTGAACCCAATAAAATAAAGCCTAGAACCTTCTCACATTGAAGCATATTCATAAAAAGAGTAAAATTAAAAATTATATGTCATAAACTATAAGAAAAATGAGTTTTTGAGAATACAAATTTGAATTGAGGAATGGATTCCCCATTCAGTCCCCATTCAGATTTGGAAGCACGAAGCCCAATTTGCAAAGAACAAGCAAGATATATGAATTGGGTAATTTCATTTTTTGACGATATTGGCAATTAAACATTTCTGTACCTTAGTAGATGTGAATAATATGCCCTTGTTATCTTGCAAAACAAGTCTAATGTAGGTCTTTTGATCTTTATGTGAGTCCTTCATATCCATTGGCAGTTTATTTTTTAGAAAATATATAGTTGAAAACATAAGATATGAGATATCCAAAGATTCCTTAATCTTTTTTTGTACGAATTTAAAATGAAATGTTGGTGAATCAGGTTGTAGATGGGAAGCCTTCACAAACTTGTTATTTCATGGCATTGGATTCATGCTACAAACGGTTTTGTAATAAGTGAGTTTCTGCATCACATTTTTACATTCCATTTTCATGTGGAAGTTTATGAAGGGCATATGACAGTTGTCTGGTAGCATGGTTGGCTCATGTTGAGGTTTCATGTTTGCCTTTTCTAGGTTTGAAAAGGAAGAAGGAAGACAATTTTCTCTTCTAGATGCAGATTATATTGCATTTCATTCTCCATACAATAAGGTATTTTCCTATATTTAGATATGAAAGTATCATCTTCAATCGCAAATGGAAGCATATTATGGATTTTAGTCCTTAATATATTGCAATGTACTTAAAGCATTGAAAGTAAGCATATAACTTCTGTTGAATAAGCTTTGTTATATGTGATGCAGCTTGTACAAAAGAGCTTTGCTCGCCTGTTGTTTAATGATTTCTCAAGACATGCCAGGTTGGTTCTGAATCTCTACAAATTCGAATTGAGTCCCCATTCAGTTTACAATATTTGAAATAAAAATTGCGATTATTGTTGGTTGCCAAAATGAAGAAGTCGAATATAAGTGAGAAACAGACTTCAACTTGTGTCCTCTGTAGAGATTGAACCTCTGGACATGCTATTTCCTAGAGTTAAACCAGCATTTTATAATCTAATTTTTACAGAACTTGGTTGTGATTTATTGCGCCTATAGTTGTGTACGGAGATTTATCTATTTCCCTTTAACAAGTTCAAGGACATCTTTCCTTAGCTCATGTCCCATCCCTGTTTGGTATCAATGGTTTGTTTCATTGGTGTCCTCTTACATATCAGATGGAAAAATACTGGTTATAATTAAAGCAAAATATTTTGCGATACATCTTACTGTCCTTGTTTTTTAGGAAGCTTCATACTCTTCAAATAACTGTCTTGAACTTCCATTTGGAGATGCCACTTCAGCATCCTAGAAATTCATTGTGTTGTCGTTCATTTTTCAGCACATGGGTATTGTAGGAAAAGAAAACCATATGATATGATCTACGATCTGGGATATTTGGCATTATTAAGATTTCCACGGGCTTCTTATTCTCCTGCTATTATCTGTTTGCCTGGCGATTTTCTATGATCTTAGTATGTGAGAAGTGGTGAGTATCCAGGAAAACTAGGTTGTTGATGAAATCAAGATTTCAAGCTGCTTCAATTTTCTTGCGACTTTGCAAGTACTACAATTTAGAGTCTTTCCTCCAGTTGACTTGTAACTGCTTTGTTTTTTTAATTATTCAAAACCAAGGATCGAATATTTGTATTTCATTGTGCTTATGCATTTTTCTGTTTGTGTGCAATTATGTAATTTTTTCTGTTTGGTACATGTCACTTTTGTTTTATGTGTTCTTTGAATATTTGAAACATAATTTGTTTTGCAAAGCTTGTAGAACAACATATAAATTACCTATTCATTAAAGAAATTTCCTCATAATGTAGCAAAAATTGTAGATATTGAAAAGGAAAGTACCGTCTTTTATGATTTCCAAGCAAATCAAGGAATGAAGGGTCTTTTATGTTTCTTTAAGAAAATCAAGGTTTTTGAATCTAGACCAGTATTTATGCATTTATATGACTAGCTCTTAACTGGGACCGAAAGCCTCATTTATTTTGTGCATGAGAAGTTCATGTTGGTTTAAAGAATCAATCCCCTTAAAATGAGTACAATTGTTTCATATGTAAATATAGCTTCGTTTGGGTTGCTTGTGAAGGTCAAATTTACAAATTATTAGATATGTTTAATACAATGAAAATGATGCATCTTGTCTGGTTTCTATCATAGTCACCAATGTGTGTTGTGAGGCTTTTGGAAGATTTGATTTATGATCATGCAAAACAACAAACTAAGTGTTTTGGTGCTTTCTATGTGTTAGGTATGTTGGAAAGGATGCACAAGAGAAGCTAGAACCCTTTGCTAGCTTGTCTGAAGAAGATAGCTACAGTAGTCGTGACCTAGAAAAGGTTTTTTCATGTTCCTTACTCTCCTTTTATATGCAGAAGAATGATAACCTTTTTATCTTTACCTATATATTTCTCGAAAATTATTTAAGTTTCCTGCTTCTTTAGGTTACCTATTTGCTTTGGTATTTCCAGGTTTCTCAGCAGCTTGCGAAGCCATTGTATGATGGAAAAATTCAACCATCAACTTTATTGCCAAAGCAAGTAGGCAAAATGTATACAGCATCTCTCTATGCAGCATTAGCCACCATTATTCACAACAAGCATGAGACTGGAGACAATTTTTGTTGTTTAAAATGTGTTTTTGAATGTATAAATAGATTCAGTGCCCTGAAAAGCTCTGGGGCACTTGAATTGTGTAGATTATAAAACTCAAACTTACAATTCCAAGAATAAGGTAGAAATGTTTATGAATAAGAAAAGTTTAAAACTCAAACTGCCATGCCTGGTAGAAATGTTTATGAATAAGGTATTAGAAAATAACTCTCAATTCCATTTGATGACCAATTAATCATGGTTTGCTCTTGCATTGTTTTCTGAATATGTACATGTGGTTGCAGGAGATCAGAGTGGAGGAGATCAGTCTATAAATAGCAGGGGTCCTTGGTTGTGGTGATAGTGGGCCATTGTCGTATTGTTGTCACTTAGTCTAGTAGTTGTCCCGTAGGTTTCCCCCCTTAGGGCCCTGCTAGGTTTTGTGGTAACAAGGTCAATGGGGCTGCTAAGTACAAAAGTATCAATATATTGTTGGTGAGCAAGAGCCAATCATATATGGACTTGACATCATCACAAAAGATGCTAAGTTTGACTCTTACAAGCACAGTGCTAGTTTGAGTTACTCTTATACAAAAATTAGACTTTTTAACAAATCTCTGAATCATGGAATACTTTAGCCAACACACTATGTTTGGTCAAGGTTTGATTACATATACTAAGGGTTGAATGTTGTACTCCCCCCTTATTCCTCATTACATTTCTTTCATCTTTTGTTGGGTCCGACTTATGCTGCATTGTGTAGTGGTAATGCCTAGGTATTGGTAACAGCAAGATTGTAATATACAGGAGCAAAAGTCTCAGGAAGCTTCTTTTCACTTTGTGTCAAGTATCCATCACCTATCAATAGGTGGGAATCCGTTTACACATTTTTGGCATGTAATCACCTAGCCCAACTTAATGGACATGATAGCTCAACTTCTTATCAACATCTCCCTTGCAGGATAACACCAGTGACTTTTTCTAGGAATCAAACCCTGTCGAGGCTATAACACTACCCTGCATTCACTGATCCAACTGTCCTCTTGTGGCTAATATATAGGAATGAAAGGGAAAGGCAATTGGCAAAAGTTATTTTGGAGTAGAAAAGTGCAACACTTACTAAGCCAGAGCTTGGAGGTATTAACACTTCGTAATTTACCCTTAATACTTTAATTATTGGATGATAAATCACATGAAGTTTCAATTCACTTGATAACATAAAAAAAATATATGAGTCTTGTTTCTTTGTACACTGCTACAGTTATTTAAAAATTCTGTATATTTAACATACTCTACAGCTATCATATATTTTTCCCATATAATAGTCTCTGTCAAAAAGGAAGATTACATAGTTACTCCCTTGCAGACCTCACGGCTTCCTCTGAAAAGGTAATAGTGAAATTTATTACATCAAAATTAGAGTATAATTCAGAATCATTTTCATTTCATTTTAAAACTAGAGGTTTCTGAAACTTACCATACAGCACAAAACTTGTAAAGAACTGCAAAACTCCGGCAACAAAAGAATTGTCCTTATTAAATCGAGCAGACTCTATATTGTTCTTGCCATGTGCATCATCAAGTCGCAAATATGTTTGGTTCTTGTAGTCCTTGGACAGCAAGATAGAAAATGCACAACTGCTAACAA
The DNA here is from genome assembly GCA_034641835.2 of Pinus albicaulis. Taxonomy (NCBI): domain Eukaryota; kingdom Viridiplantae; phylum Streptophyta; class Pinopsida; order Pinales; family Pinaceae; genus Pinus; species Pinus albicaulis. The sequence goes on along the minus strand of CM076578.1, from coordinate 161,657,214 downwards.
GTGACAGTATAATAAGAAGGAATAGCTGGAATATAACCAATTTGTCTAAGCGCTTCTCTATCATATTGTGTTTTGAGGGTGGGTCTGTTGAGTTCATGATGATCTTAGTTTCATGCCCAGTAAACAAGACTGCTCCATAAACAAAAGAAGTATTCTTCAACTTTGAACCACGTAATAGGACTTGCATAGGACTGAGATTTAGTACCATGTTTTGCCATAAGAGATTTCCCACAAAAGTATAAATAGAGGGATTTGGTAGCTCACACTCAACAATAGCATTAAATTATTGAAACATGGAACTGCTGGTGAAGTTCCTGGTTTCATCAAGACATTTCCTCAGTTTTAGATTTGTCTCCCCATCTAAGTTCATGGTCTCAACGTAGCATATTCCATCAGAATCACTTGAGGATATAAAAAGAAGATCAACTGGGAAAAACTCATCACAGTTGACCTTTACAATGTTTCCAACCTTCACATCCTTCCAGCGACGTGGTTTGAACTCTTCATTTTTCTCCAACACTTGTACAAGGTGGTTACTGACATCCTTATCAGCCTTGCCATGACGTACATCTTCAATTTCTTCTTTAGTTATAGCCACTCCAATGACAAAAACAAAAGGTAAAATTGTTGAATATCTATTGACTGGTGAGACTGGTGTGAGAGTAATGGCTACATGAAATGCAAAATAAATATTTGCAACTCTTCGAAACTACTCAAATATTCCTTTAGGAAAGAAAGAATACCATGTATACTTAGTGGTTGAGACAATATTATTAGAGTATTTTCCACTGTCATCTCTTTTCTCATTTATATGAACAACCCAACGGTCTACTAGATTTTTATCTTGGTGTCGAAAGAGATTATGGAATACATGAAACATGTTGACAAGATCTGTGGCTTTTGAAGGAAGACTAGTTCAGACTGCAGAGCATGATACCCACTATTTCTGTATATGTAACCGCTGCCATATTCTCAGATCTATGAATCAACTTATTAGAACACTGAAAGCCAATCTGCAAAATTAAACATAAAAGATCATTGTAACATGCCTATATCATATTGCAAACTTCCAAAGGCAATCCATTGTCTCTAATGAAAACTACCAAAGTGAGATTCTTAAGCGCTACTACAAAATTTAAATATTAAAGTGGTTCAACTCAAAAAACAGTGATTGTCTGATACAAAAAACTTGGAACATTTTAGCAAGAACTCGAAATTTGTACTTGAGAAAAATAACTTTTAATAGATAGAATAGTCATCTCCTTTTACTCAGTCAACACACTATCCGCCAATGATCCTCTAGCATCCTCTCAGACACATCTGTACTGAAAGAAGCTGTTCTAGATTACCTACTTTGAATAATATTTGTTTTTTTTCTTCTTTTTTCTCCTTTTTTTGTTTGTTTGAAGGAATCGGCAACTGGGCCAGGCTTGTACGTGCGTGACACAAGGTCAATTCCGACTGCTACCACTATACCTCTAGGTGAACCCATGCATGGGCACGCACTGCCCACAAGAATTTCAGGGGGGATTTGAACGTCAAACCACACACTTCACAAAGACTTCATATCATGGCGAACGCCAATTGAGCTGCCCCCCTAAGAGCTACTTTGAATAATATCAATAGGGCATAAGCTAGGATAATAATCATTATTATGTATGCAAAGACTGCATATGTATGCATTGGTTCAAACAATAAATAATTCAAGTCTCTGTTACAAGAGAGCTTCAGGCTCATAAACCAACCAATGGACTAAAGGGCCAGTAAACCTTCACTTGAGACTTGAGCTAATCCAGTTTGTGGCCTTAGTAAAAATTGATCTAATTAAAGTAGCACATTACAGCATTAGTCTCAATCATCATATATATCAATTATTCGGCACCAACATCCGTTGAAAGCTAACTGTTGTGGGCCATGTGGTGATGTCATATGAAATAGTTATTGCCAATTGAAGTTTGGTCCAAAGGTGCATGACTTGGAAACAGATCAGCCTCGGCAAGCCCTTCCTTCGATCCAAGTTGGACTCAGTCACAAAACTTAAAGTCAACTCAGAAAAATAAATATCTGTGTGTGAGAGAGAGAGAATCCATGCACAACAGTGGAAATCTAAAGAGACATACCAAATAGGCAAGTTTGTTGATTTCTACCGCATATGAATGTCCAAATAGGAAATTCACATGGAGTTACATAAAGTTCCATGATACATGACACATAAAACATGAAGCTCTAAATGGCCTCTAGAGTTAAGAACTCGTCAATCTCTAATCTAAATAGTAAAATTAAATACTCTATGATGACACATCATGATCATCATAGGATGCTTCCTCGGGAATGTCCAAATCAACGTTATCAGAACCGAACCGGTGATTGAACCGAAAAACATTGTGGACCCGGAACCAGTTGGAACCGGATCAGAACCGGTAAAAAACCAGAAGAAAAAAAACTGGTTTACCAAAAACAAATTAAGTATTCATATTTTAAATAAAAACATATATATTCATGTGCATCTGTAATGTCCCTTCCTAAATTTTCCTAATGTTTGGGAAATACACTTTTGTCAATTTTGAATTAATAATTTAAAGTACCTTTTTGTGGCCAACTTACGAGGAAAAGAATAAATTAAAGTGTTAGTGGAGGATGGGACCCACAAGGATAGCGTACTGGAGAAGAAAGCAATTCAAATTCCCTTGGGAAAATCTAATTGGTAGAGGGACCCAAAAGTTTTGTATGGCCAGCACTTATAAAAGGAAGATTTGGAGAAGGCATGGGCATCATTTGCACATTCAGAAAATCGAATTTCCTTAGCTATTTAGTTGAGGCAACGTTGTGTTGTTTAGAATAGGAGCTTCCCAAGGAGAGAAGCTCATCCCTTCTCCGATGGACTTCGAGTGCCACTCAAGAATGGATTATTCAGTATTTTGTGATCAGAAGAGGCAGCGTTGCAAATCCCACGCATTCCTAGAGAAGCTGGGATGCAGTGAGAGTTGGGACTGCATAGTAAAGGAAATTAGTTTTCGTGGGAGAGCTAGGTTGTGAAGAAAATCATCCGGGGAAACTACAGGAGGAATCATTGAGGAATTCCAGGAGTGTTGGAGTAGCTTCAGACCCTGAGAGACCAGCCATACACATTTCCTTCCAGTTATTCTGCAGAGACTACGTCATCCACCTAGTGATTGCGCAGTCATAGGAGGGCAGCAATTTGGAGCAGCATTTGTCGGGGCGGGTTAGCAGCTGAGGAGTTGGGGGTTTGATTGGAGATATATTTCAGGAGGATTGCTGGTATTTTGGAGGGCAAAAATCTACAGCAGTAGCTACAGCAGCAGAATTCGAAATTGAAAAAGGGCCAAGCAGAGAAGGGTCCAATTTTGAAGGTTGGAGGTTGGTGAAAATATTTCTGGGTTTTTCTGGGTTTTGGGCAAGGATCACCTTCCCAATTTCCTAGAATTTTCTGGGCATTATTTAGTGGACAAATCAAGTGCCAAATTCAGCTAGCAATTATAGAAAGCCAAGGACAATGCAGTTTTCAGGAAAGCAGAGTATTGTAGCAGTTGTACCTTTTGATGTTGATCACCTGAGGCTTGTAGCTTGCCTTGTGCAAGCCCAGGTGCACTCATTCCATCTCATATTGTACTCGAGCTGATTATATTAATAAAATTGGCTTTCTGGGCATATTTTCTTGTATTTGTGTTGCTAAAGTAAAATTTATGTGTTAAATTTATTGCATGTTTCCTATAGCACTATAAATTTTATATTTGGAATATTACAGTGGTATCAGAGCATGTTCTTTGCCAGGGCGGGGAACAAGAGCAGGTGATGCCACAAAGATACCAAGGAGTAGTTTTCCATAGAGTTCGTGGCAGAAGCAGAGGTAGAGGCCATGGGAAAGAAGGTATCGCAGACCCATTTTCAAACACAGAAATAGAAGCTAGGAGGGTAGGAATGGACCAACACGATGAGGAGGAGTAGCCTAGGCCAAGGGTCCAAGACCAGATCTTAGAGGAGCTACTAAGAGCAAGTTAGCAAATGATGAGACAAGAGGAGATCTTGATGGACATGATGGAGCAGGTGATGGGGTTGCATGTGGGTGGAAGGCCAGATGGAGTAGCAGAACCTCAATGTGATGGAGGTTCCAAAGCGAGAGGCATTCGTACATTACAGCTCCCGCACACTCCACAGCATGGGCAGGCTGCATACCTTTGATGCCAAACTTCGTAGAGGAGCCAGAGCCTGAGAGGGAGCCGAATCCAGTGGAAGATATAGTGCACTAGGTTGCATCCGGCATCGATTAGTATGAGGGATTGGATGCTCGGACAGGTGATGTCCCTTGGTGAATTTATTCACCTAAAGGAGAGACGTACCATGAGGGTTGGTCATTATTTCAGAGGAGGATCATCCAGCCATAAGGTGTCAAGGTTGGCGGGGAAGGTCACACTTCAAAATTTTGATGGGGGAGCAAAGAGTTCATCACGAGCATGGATACAAAAGTTGGACACCTATTTTCATTTGAACCCGATGAAGGAAGCAGATGCCATACGATTTGCCACCCTCCCCTTGGAGGGAGATGCCCAAGAGTGGTGGTACCATGGGCTTATCACACTTGGACATATCGACATCACTTCATACCAGGAGTTCACCCAAATGTTGTTGGAGAGATTTGAGAGGAAGGATCTGGAGCTGCACTTCAGGGAGCTAGCCCACTTGAGACAGACAGGCAGCGCAGAGGCATTCGTCACTGAGTTTCAGAGGCTAGTCATGATGGTGACAAATATTTCTGAGAGTCGGTTGATCATGTTGTTTGTAGAGGGGCTTGTTGGGCCATTTCGTGGATAGGTGAGGGCTTATAAGCCCACATCACTATAGGATGCCATCTCTCGAGCTTGGGATATGATTGATGCAATGCCCAAGAACAGGGCTTTTGTTCCCACGAGACCCACAACCCCACAGGTTAACAGAGATACGCGGCCACTACAGAGAGATGGAGCGTGGACAGTTGGATGATGAGACACGGAGGGACCTCAGGAGGAGGAGATTGTGTTTCACATGCCAAGAACCTTGGGCACCAAGGCACAAGTGTACCAAGGGCAAGGCCCATTTCATTGAGGTGTTCTCGGATAGTGAGCCAAAGGAGGAGGAGACCGAGATAGTGGAGTCGTCGAGGGATGAGGGTGGTCCATTGGGAGCAAGAGGGCCACCACCACCCCCACATGAAGGAGGATTGTTTGCCCCAGTAGAAGGATTTCTTGCTTGACTTCGGGGTGTGCTGAAGTACCTGACACTCATATTCAGGGGGACCATTCAAGGGCAGCATGTGTAAGTTCTAGTTGACAGTGGAGCCACCCACAATTTTCTTGATGCCCAGATGATGGAGCATAGGGGAATCCAGACAACCACGTTTGAGGGATTCTTCATTTTGATACCGAGAGCCCGAACTATGCAGTGTACTAGATATGTCCCTGGATTGACCTTGCAGATGGAGAACTACTCTCTCACTGATCATTTCTTTGTTGTTGATATTCCGGATACCAGTTCAGTGGTTGTACACACTGGGGAAAGTCACCACTGATTGGAGGCAGTTGGAGATGGAGTTCAAAGGGCCTAATGGGAGGCCTGTATTTTTGAGGGGGATACACTTTTATCCACTCTTATCCACCTTGAGAGTTATGTTCTAATACCTTATTCATAAACATTTCTACCAGGCATGGCAGTTTGAGTTTTAAACATTTCTTGTTCTTATCAGCATCTCTCTATGCAGCATTAGCCACCATTATTCACAACAAGCATGAGACTGGAGACAATTTTTGTTGTTTAAAATGTGTGTTTGAATGTATAAATAGATTCAGTGCCCTGAAAAGCTCTGGGGCACTTGAATTGTGTAGATTATAAAACTCAAACTTACAATTCCACGAATAAGGTAGAAATGTTTATGAATAAGAAATGTTTAAAACTCAAACTGCCATGCCTGGTAGAAATGTTTATGAATAAGGTATTAGAACATAACTCTCAATTCCATTTGATGACCAATTAATCATGGTTTTCTCTTGCATTTTTTTCTGAATATGTACATGTGGTTGCAGGAGATCAGAGTGGAGGATTTATTACCCATGAGTTGCCATTTTCAGACATCAACAAAGCTTTTGAATTTTTGTTGGCAGGCAATTGCTTGAGATGTGTTCTCCACCTCTAACTCCCACTATAAATCGCTGACTGTTTGTTTTTGACATTTCGATTTGAATGGCATTTGCTCCAATAAAATAATTAGAATGAATAAGATAATCTGTTGAGCATAGTCTCAGTGTTTGTGACAACTATTGATAAATAAATTATAAATTTGTTTAAAATGGCGGTTGACAAATAAATTATAAGCTTCCTAATCGGAGGAATGTACAAATAGTATTTATAATTGTGCGATAGACCACGACATTGTAACAAAGATTCGATTGCTAGTAAAGGATACGTGGGAGGTTGTTGCCCTTTCAAAATGATATTTAATCACTAAATAACAATTATAAAATTGAGAAAACTTGTCATAAGGGGGTCCAGTGATGCGACCATTAGGCTTTTATAAAGAATGTTAGACCAGTTATGATAATGACAAAGAACTTAGACTATCTTTTATGTAATATTTTATTTTAGTAAATTCTATTATGTTATGGTGGTATGTGGGGATTATGGTTTAAATATTTTAGGATGATGATGACTGTTTTATTTAAATATCCATTGAAATTAAGTATGTTGTTTTTGTGGACTTCTTTTTACTAATATTGTCATATAATTCTATTTTAGTAATTTTATTATTTTAGAAATTTTATTATAATATGGTTATGGTTTGATGATGGTAGTTAATATTTATTGGAACTATATTTTATTCATTAGATATTAAGAAAGATAAGAAATTATTCAGTTTTTTGTTAAATAGTAAAAAAAACATTCTAAGATTCATATAATTTTGATAAATTAGAAAGTTAAGAATGTTGGTATTGTGACAAATATTTTGAAATTGTGATGTCATATGGTTGTACACAAAATATTTTAATATAAAGTGTTTTTCATCTTCAACTCTCTTTTATTTTTTATTTTTTTTGTTTATTTTTTATTTTTTCCCTCGAAAAAAAAAAAAACCTTAAATTTTGTTAATGGTATAAAAATTATATTTTGTAGACACACATAATGTGTGTGCATATAGGATCAGAAAGTACATGATGAAGCTAAAAAGAATAGAAGGAAAAAGAAATATTTTTTTTTTTTATGACTAAGAACTGCAGGGAAAATAACATCAAAAGAAACAAAGAAAATAAAGTATGACAACTAGAGATAATATTTTCATTTTTTTTCCTTTTTTGCACTTTTTTCCAACCCTTGGGATTTGGTTCAACAAGAACCAAAGTCAATTCACATCCCACTTGTGGGACTCCTTTGTTAGAATCCAAGCTCTCAGAGACATGAGCTCTCTTTGAGCCCTTGATTCCATCCAATGTTAAAGAGTCCTTATGATCCTTTCCTTTCTAATGAATGGTGGCAATTTCTTGTTGAACCATAGCGTCCACATTCAGTGTGTCTCCCTATTTGGCCACATCAATCATTTCTTCTTTTTTGAGTTGACTTTCCTTGTTATCTTCTTCAATCAATCAATATATTTTCTTCCTTTTTGAGTGCTTGAAGAAAAAAGCACTCAACCTTCCATGTTTCCTCAAACTCCTCTCCGACCTCAATATCAGTGCTAGTAGTAGCATGAGCAACAAAACTACGCTTAGCAGAACTAGAACGCATTTTCCAAACTGCACGAGAACTACGTCCCTCACGAGTCACCATGTGCCATGCTTGGTCTCGGTGGTTCGTTTCCTTCAACTCCTGGTTCAACTACCATATCTTCATTGGAACCAACACACCAAACTCCACTAGAAAACGATTCACCAATTTGTACTAGTGATTTTCCATTTGTACTGGTGATTCACCACGATTTTACAAGATAATATAATCTCGTAGAGATTATTAAAAATTATATATACACATGTTATATTGTAATAAAATCGCCTTCCATTTTTCCTATGTATCTCATGGGGATTCGCCCATTTATTATACATATAAATTTAAGGAGAGTTCTTAAAATTTTCTAACGAGAAATAAACATCATTATTAATTTATCTACCACACGGATCCTTTGTTTATCGCTATTCAACCTTTTTGTATCATTTGTGACTTTCCATCATTGCACCTGACATTTATCGCGGAGGCTCGAGGTATTCATCCTCAATTTCTACTGGGGCCTCCTTCTATAAATGTAAAGTTCCCAAGTTAGTCCTCACAGTCCCCATTGGGCTCTAGTTCTTTTGGTTCATCGGTTCTTCCTTTGATTTTGACTTAGGTACTTCTTCTCAACCTCCTTCTTCTTGGCGCGTGTAGGTGGCAAGGCCAACCCAAACCAATGGCTCGGCTCAGAATATTGGAGTCACTTCTAGTGGAACTACTCAGGAACCATCAGGCTTCTCCTTTGATACATTTCTGGTGAAGCAAAACCTCCCTGATTTTAACCTGATTAATGTTTGACACAATGCATAATACGGGTTGGTGATGCCAACTAAGCTTCCTTACGAAATTCCTAAGTTTAAAGGAAACACTGCAAGAGAGGAACCCACTAATCATGTATGCTCCTTTCATATGTGGTGTTCATCTAATTCCATCATTGGCAGCACTGATAACCTTTGGTTGTTCCAAGGCAAGCTCAATGGAAGAGCTGCAAAGTGGTATGTTGACCCGGTATTTGCATCTCATACTACTTTTGCAACTCTTGCTAAAGAATTCCTATCATATTTCTAGTTACCCCCTCATTATGATATAATTTTGAATTATTGTTACATTAATAACTACTTTAAATGTATAAGAATATAGGCGTAGTGACTTGCATAGAGCTCCCACATTTCCTATAATGCATTACATATGGATTGTTTCAACCCAAAATCTCTTAGCCCCATAGGTAAATATTTTTTATCTCATTTTCCTTAGTTTGAGGAAAAGCTCTCCGGGTTGCATTAAAATATGACTTGATCTAATGCTCAACCTAGTTATGTTTCTACTGCATTTGAAACCCTGAACTGGTAAATTTTAACTATGGCAGAATCTCGTGTCATATGGTATGTTGAGATATTTCATATCCATGTGCTCCTCTCCCCGTGAGTTATGGTTACCCCGAGACAGTTCCTCAACACCTATCCCCCTCGAGCTTTACTTATCCTAGTAAAAGAAATGCCTTACAAAATTTACTAACCGCATGGTCGATGCAGGATGAATGTTACTCAACATGCTTACCAGTCTCGCCCCACCTCCTTTTTATCCTTCTGAAAAACCGTCTCCAGCCTCAGTTATCATTTCTTACCTCCCACCCTTCTTAACTCTACCAAAATAGCCATCGCCTCCTCAAGGTAAGTACCTGCTCAACGGAGAGCGCGAATAATCCCCCTAATTCAAAGAAAAATAAGGGAAAAGCAACCAAAAAAATAGATACGGGGTAACCGAAAATTTCGCCAAGGTAATCAACGTCCACCCCAAGGGAACTAGCCTAACCGCAAACCGATGGCAGTGATCTTGACGGAACAAGGCGAGTTCGTATGAAAAATCCTTATTGCATGTGTGGTGTACTTATCCATTATACAAATGATTGCTTCATGCTACCTAGATGTGTCAAATGTGGGAAGCCCAAGCAACGTCTCGGGACAACAACCCATGACATCACTCCTCTAAACCTTTGCTCCAACTCAGTGTTGTGTTCACCAATCCTTTCCCTGGCAAGGATATAATCTTGCCCAAATTCCATGAGTTAGGTCGCTCCTCAACCCTAGTAGTAAGTAATCCTAGTGCTCAGTTCTCAGCACGTGCGAACCCTTATGAGGTCAATACGCCTGGTCAGCAGCCACTTGCTGCGTCCGCCGACAACAAAAACATATGCAGCAGGTCCACAAACCAAGTCTCCACAACACGTCCATTTTGACACCAAATGGTCCCTTACATATCCCTCGGCTGGCGAAAATCATTCCAAGATCCTAAAGAGACCCCTTTGTCCAACGATGTATAATTGATGAGGCACTGCCTCACATGTGATGTCTGCCTCTATTTGGAAGCAACTCAAATTACGATCTCCCATCCATGTGTGCGTGCTTGAGACGGTCACCCTTCAAGGCCCCTTAGCATATTTAAACTAGTACCATTCACTTGCGGGAATGAAAATTTCTATTGACATAAAATTCATATTGATGCCCTCTTTGGATTATATCCTCTTTTGGTAAGTAAATCCTCACAAGGAAAAGACTCTGCGGAGGTTATAAGGAGGTTTTGAGTATTATAAAATTGGCCAAATTATGGAATTTTTTTCTAATATAAAACACATAAGTTCTGGAGGTTTTGGCAGGAGATTTTAACGGAAATTAAACAATAAAAAAATGAGGCAGCAGTTTATTATGGATGTTTTCATTAGTGCGCTACTAAGGTTTGTCTGCCGGTGCATGTCATCCTAGCTAGAATGAAACTTCTCAGGGCGGGTCCAAGTTCACACTTTTGTTGTCAGGTATAAATACAACGGGGCGTAGTGTTGATACGAGCGCAGGCAGGCAGTGGTCTTGGGATTTATGTGATGCCCATAGGTCGTCTCGATGCAGCTGGTATGTATAGCACGCCAGGCACTGGTCGTGGTATTCAGGACAAACACCTTGATATTTATAATAGGTATTGGTATTTGTGTGGTGCCCATACGTTGTACAAATGCAGTGTAGTCAACACATAAAGCACTAATTAATATCGCACAAACAAGCTGATATTTTTAATTGGTTTTGGTATTTTATGGTTCTGCAAGTCTGAGAAACCTGCCGGTGCACGACAACATGAGACACCAGTGTAAAGTAATTGGCCATGGGTGTTCATTTGTATTTTTAAGAAACATCGCTTCATGACAGAATTTGTTCTCTTGCGATTTTTCTAGAATCGTATTCATCAAAGTCAACGCATCCTATAACAATATTTCACTTATTAATTAATTTTGCATTAATGCATGAATCAACCGATCAGTTAATTTGTTATATCATAAGATAATTATTGTGATTTTTAAAAATTCATTATTCATCAAAAAGTTATTTATATATATACTAACAATATTCATATGAATTAAATTTTTATTAGTGCATTTGAAATGACAATGGAGAACATGTATTAATGGAGAACACAATAAAATGATATAAACACACACACACACACACACACACACACACACATACACATATATATAAGACAATATTTTTCATACGAAATGGGGCAGTTGACAGGTATCCCTTTGTGCTTTCAATTGGGACACTATGTCCATTACATTAAACAAAATGTCGATTTCACACAAATATTCAAAAATACCCTTTGCTTTGATATCAAACCATAGTGATCATCATTCTTCACTTCGGCTACATCCTTGCTAGAGCTACTTCCACGACTTGGGTTATTTTCGGGAATGTTTTGTTCACGGTGTTGTTCTTTCTTGCTTCTTCTTCCATCTACAAACATAAAAAATAAATTGAAATGAGTGTATATACATTGGTGAGAATAATGAAAACCTATTATATTAAATAATATACATAAATTTAAATCAAAAATAAAAATGACGTAACATAACAATTGACTCATAAACTATACACAATGTTCAAAACCATGTACCATTCAATATTTCAAAATTTCATCTATTGAGCGCGTTCATACTTGTTTCTGCAGAGTTTTATACCCTTATAACAAATCATATATTTAATATAAAATATTTTTTGTTATTAATTATAGATAGACTAAGCAAAACAAGATAGATAGGTACTTACAAATTCCACAATTAATTTCATATATGCCAGCTCATATTCTCACAACCCATATTTAACCCAATTTCAATCAATTGTTTGATGGTTCTTCTTTGTATGTTAGCACACATTTTGAAGACATTCAATGATGATTTTTGAAACAACAGGAAAAATACAAATAGAAATCATTTAGATTTGTTGTAAAGATAACAAAATTACTCACAAACTTAGATATCAACCATTTCTTATTATAATATTACTTTTATGTGTTGGATGGGTTCCATTTTATTTTCTTTATAAAGAAAATTCTTGAAATTAATATTTAATGCTAAATTGTTTATTTAATGTACCTAATGATCAAAAAATTCAATGATTACATATTACATTTGAAGTACATTGTTGGGGTAATATCCTGGTATTTGTCCATTTTCTCGACAAATCCTTGTACACCTTTTGGACATTCCCTACGGCATATTTAAATGTCAGCTCTCATTCATCTTTTGAGATTTTCATAATATTCTAAAATGTAACATACAATAAAATTTAGATTTATATTGATATATGAAAAGTAAATATAACAAAATTGATATTTATAAATATTCTAGATAAACATTTAAAAATATTTTTCTACTTTTTAGTTCAATAACTTTTGTTGCTGCGTTTTTATTTGATAAAAGTCTAACATGTCTCATTGGCCAATTCTACGGTAACTTACCTACGTAGTTTAGATAAAATTTGGTTCTTGGAATCATTGGATTGGATTTCTGTCTTCATGGTTGGAAATACGCGTCTGTCTACATTCATTCCACGCTAAGTCCACGAAACTTTGTAAAATTATTTTTTTTCCCCTTTGAATTCGTATCTCAACACATACTCGGATGACTAGGAAATGATTCATTTTCATTTGCATAATTTCTATTTTTTAAAATTTTCGAACAAATTCCTTTTAAGTTATTGGTCACACCTTGATGAACCACAACATATGTGAATTAATAGATTATTTGACACATATCTATGAAATTTAAATACATAATATTAATGAAAATTAAAATAAACTCATATTGTATTAATATTTTCATTCAGTTGTAATATTTGTAAGTACTTAATCAAATTTTTCAAAATCATACAATCGCTAGATAAATGAATAACTAAATAAAATTACGTCTGCATTTGGCGAAGCTCTGCATGATACCTGATAAACAATACATATTAGTCAACTTACATATAGTTCAAAAATAATATTTTGCAAGAATTTATAAAGAATATACCTTTTCTTGATGTGTTATTAGTATTTTTGTTACTTGATCTCTTATCAAATCATTTCTTTATCAATACCTGAAACCTACTTATATCATTCATTGCTTTATATTTATAAATAAATTATCCCAACTTTAGGTAAAAAATAAATCTACTAAAAACACAAGATGCGCCTTTTCATAATGATGTACACCTGCTTATCGGTGCATGGGGGTATTATAGCGCTAGTAAAATATAGTATAATAGGCGTACTTGCAGTCATTAGGTATTATAAATTCGCTATACAAACAATATGGGCAAATGCGATGCTATCCTAGTAACATAGAGCACTAGTGCCTATTTTAGATAAAGTGACAACGATTTAATTTTTATTACACAATACTTGCGCGGTGCACTTTCTAGGTTACATTTTATGATAAAAAAATCCATTTTTCAAAAATTCGTAAGGGCCAACGGACTGGGATCGTATACAATTCATCATTAGTTGGATGTCAATCTAATGAAAACCTATTATGAGAAATCAACAGGGGAAAAGGGAAGGAAACAAAAAAATGAAGAAGTTTGAAGGTAAAATGGATAGCTATGAAAAAAGTAAACAAACTACAAAAAAAGTAAAAAAACTGAAAAAGTAAAACAAATAATAAAATTTTATCTAGTCGTTTGAAATTCTATGCTACGGGGTTTTATCACTAGAGGTTTGGATTAAAATTTTGAATACTTTTGTTCAAACTTATTTATTTGCTCGATGCTCTCGTTCTCTGCTCGAGTATATGCCTTGCAAATCTTTAATAAAATTTTAGCAAAAATAGTGAAATAATAGAAAAATTATTCGATATTTAAAGAATTGTTTTATGAAATTATATTTTGAAAATATTTTTTCTTATTTCATTGTTGTTTTTTTCGCCAAAAATATGAAGTTTACTTTTATTGCGTTTGATTATATATGGCGCATCACTTAATGCCTACATAGGTGCGTCCATTAATAACTGCCTGTAAACGTAGTAACTAAAATGCATCGGTGCGTAGTAAATAGAACACCTATGCGGATTTATTTGTACATTAGCACAGTTGCGGTTGAGGCACAGAAATACCTTTCTACGTGTGTACACCAAAATTAGACATGTTGGAAATCTTACATTTCATGAGAAAATATTTGTGACCATTTTCTTTTCAAAACTACCACCTCTTCTTCTTTCAAAAAAGAAAGCAGACCCTTTCCATAACACACATAATAAGAAAAGGTGTCTGATACATGTACATGTAAATCCTTCTATATTTGTAGATTCCTCCTCTATCTTGGCATCCAATTTCCTCTTTTCTCCTTTGTGCTTTCTATCTTGATCTTAACATTCTTAATCATTTGCCAGCGACCTTGAATACTACAGAGCAATGACAATGAGTCCTTCATTCTGCATTTGTTAATGAAAAGATTGATTTTCGACTAGACGATGTAACCTATTACATTTTGGAGGCAATGAATTTCTGTGAAAATGAGTATAGGTTTCGACGGAGGAAAAACATTGCAAAATAGGCTATTATTCAATTTTCTAATGGGAAGCAATTCTGGTGAAATATATTGTTGTAGGTAATATCCTTTTCTTCCCACATAAATGGTCATGGTTCCATTTATATTAAACATAATTTTTAGTGGTTTCATCGGAGAGAGCATCATTTTCAATGACAAATGGGCAAAGGAATCCTTAGGAAATTTCAAGATTGTATCTGTTGAAGACTATTACGATAGGTATAATTCACCTATACTTTCAAAAATTTGGATTTTTGGGTACCTTCATGTAGTATTCACCATTCTCCATGGACCCACATCTCGAACCAAGTTAGATGTAGAAATTTTGAATATTTGATATAGTATGTAGTTATAAGATCACACATATTTTATCTTCATGCACAACTACATAATCTCTTCTACCATTGATGTCAATATAGACATAAAATCAATTGCATGCACACATGCATGCAAAAGTGCAAACTGTACCAACAATGGGAAAACTTAAAGGTAGAAAAACCCCAACTATCTGTATATTATATATTTCTACAAGATCATATAGCAATCATCATACAACTCCTCACAAGCTCTCCCAGTACCAAATATCCACTTGCTACAAACTAATCAAGCTAAGTCTATGGCTTACATACTCCAATCTAACACCACTTGATAGCTTGCCTTTCTTGCATAATCCTGGCTTGAAGAATGCCTCTTGATGAGAATGTATTTACCCCGGCCCTTGCTCACGCATTCTTTATAGGCATCTCTCACTAAGTGTTGGATGCAAACCATGCATCTCTTACTATGTGTTCCTACCT
Source organism: Pinus albicaulis (assembly GCA_034641835.2). NCBI lineage: Eukaryota > Viridiplantae > Streptophyta > Pinopsida > Pinales > Pinaceae > Pinus > Pinus albicaulis. Next base: position 161,641,822 of record CM076578.1, on the reverse strand, counting down.
TGTCATGCAACCTTCTCTCCGTCTCGAGATAACTCATTTAGGTGAAGGAAAATAGTAGAATTCTCACCTCATGATGTTGTAATCTAGGACCTCAAAGATCCTAAACCTGCTCTAGCCTCTTTGGTATTGCTTGATGATTCCACGAGGTTGTATAGAAGTTTTGAAAACTTTGGGTCATCATGTCTTCCTCGGTTTTTGTTGCTCATAATGATGAAGTGAAAAACTTTGGCATGAGCGAGTTTGGTCACTCAAAATATCTCTCCCTTCAAACTCTATGTAAGAGAAAATATGGTGACGGGTCTTCCTATGGTATCTTTCAGGGATGGTTTGCTGCCTCAGATGTGTACTCGAGAAAACATCATCGAGACCGTTTTGACAAACGCACTTTACAGCCACGCTTTAGCCCCTTTGCGGCTTGTGCACGGTGATTTATGTGGTCCACTTCCTATTGTTTCTTTCTCTTGGTTTGCAATTACTTCTAAACTTTCATTGATGAGTTTTTCCGGACACACTTGGGTATATTTCTTCAAAACTAAAGTGTAGTTTTTAACATGTTATTGGCCTTTAAAGGCCTTTGTTTGAGAAACAATGCTGAACACTCAAATTCTTAAGTTAAAGATCATGAGCATGAAGAATATGTTAACAAAAAATTTATCCAACACGCCTGCTGAGAATGGCATTCAGTGCAACATACTATTCCAAATGCTCCACAACGAAAATGGTGTAGCTTCAAAGGAAGAGATCACCTTAAAAATGCCAGCTAATTGTATGCTTTCAATCAGGAGCCTAGTCTCGATTTTGGGCGAATGACCATTAAAATGTGAGAAATTACATAGTAAATCACACTCCTACTAAGCTTTTAAATAATATAGCTCCAAAGAAGCTTGGAGCTCCATCGATGCAGGATGTAAGTCACTTTACCGTGTCTCAGGAAGTGATGCTTGGGCCCATATTCCGGATGCGAGAAACATAAAGCCTTAGGGCACCTAAGAGTGAGTAAATGTATTTTTGTTGGATCTTCTAAAGATCTCAGAGGATATATACTTCTTCACAGCAAAATCCAAAAATACAATCATTAGAGAGATTTAAATTTTGATGAAAATATATGCTGGCCTGCTGAGCACTAGTTCGGTGGGTGTGCCACCTTTGGCTGCAGAGCTTGAGTCGACTTTATATGTGCCACCTATCTCTCTCTCTCTTCTATTTTTAATAGCATTCCTTCTAGTTCGGATGAAACGATTCACGAGGATGAAAATCCTCATCCGGCTCATGAAATTGTTCCTTACTCACTCCACACTTCCAAGATCTCGGGTCCGCTCTACGCCGGGATGCGGCGGAGTTCTCTTGCGGCGGATGACCACGGCGATCGACGAGCGTACACGTTCTCGGAGGTTCAGAAGAGCTTCTTCCTTGTGGCTCAAGTTCCCGAAAAAATTGATCCGAAACCTTTGTATAAGCCTCCGGTCATGTCGGGATGAAGCTATGAATGAAGAGTATCGTTCCTTATTGGCAAACAATGCTTGGGATGTGTTCCTCTTCCAAAAGGAAGAAAACTTGTTCGATGCAGGATGGGTTTGCAAAACAGAGTTTGGACCAGATGGAAAAAATGGATAAACGTAAAGCTGCAGTCTTGTCTGCTAAAGGTTTTCAAAAGTTGAGAGGCATTGACCCTCTTTAAAGACCTTCTCCGCTGCCATAAATGGATTCCATCTGCCTTGTTCTGCCCTTGTTGCCTCCTTTAAATGGGAAGTGCATCGGATGGATGTTAAATCCGCCTTCTTACATGGAGATTTCGCACGAAGGAAATCTACATGGAAAAACAACGCTTTATCCAAAAATACTCCCGGCCTTGTTTGTCACCTTGGAGAGTCTATCTGTGTCTCAAACAAGCTCCCTCGGAAAACGAGCATGCCCAAAATGGATGGATTTCTCTTAGAGCAATGACTTTTCTAGGTGTCATCACGACAACCACTGTCTGCACGAAAAGTGGGCAATTCATTCACCATCCTTGTTCTTTATGTTGATGATCTTATCCTTATTGGTAGTGATCAAAACCACATAAGCAATGCAGAATTCTACCAACCTCAAAAGAAGTTTGAAACGAGTAGAATTAGGACACTTGCATTATTTCCTTGGTCTTCAAGTCTTGCAATCCAAGGAAGGCATTACCCTCTCTCGGTCCAAGAATGCCTGACGATCTTCTACACCACTTTCACATGGAAGAATGTAAAGCACGCCCCTTCTCCCTTTTAGTACGAGTCAAGCTTTCGAGTCGACTATGCTACCCACGAAGTTGGTGCTGGATCATCAGTAAACTTGTTGGATAGAATTTTGTATCTAACCCATACCGTCTACGACCTTTCCTTTGTCGTTGGTCTTGTCGCTCGGTTTATGCACCAACCTCATGAAAGTAGCTTTGGAAAGTAGGCGAAAGAACACTTCGATATATTTGAGGTATAGTTCGATTCCGAGATTCAACTGCGGTGCTCGAGCATATCCCTTGTTGATTGGTTTCATCGGTTCGATTGGGATAGGCGACCACGATGATCGGAAGTCCACTACGGGATATGTGTTCACTCTTGGATTCGGGATCTATTACTTGGTCTTGTAAGAGACAAAGTGCCCATCTCCCTTTCTTCAACACGAGTAGAGTATCATGGGTGCGGTTGAAGCCGGCGAAAGGCTTAAAGCCATGTGGCTTCGTTAGATCACTTTCACGAAATTACGGATACTCCATCGGTAGCATCCAAATACACTTTGGTGTGATAATGGAAGTGCCATGACCAGTACATGCCAGATCTGAGTTCGGCGCCAGACGTATGGCTCAGAATTGAACTCCACATACACTTCATCGAAGAAAAGCTCATTGCGTCGATCGTGCTGTGGAAGTGTAGTGCAATGTCTGACCTAGGCTGGGGTTCCCGCTGTTTTGGCCGGATTAGCGAGAAAGAAGGTGGTGCATCATCGAACCACTTTAGGACCTTAGGATCTAGCCCTCAGGTCCGTGAGTGAGGGATATCTCTCTCAATCAAAGGTTTTATGTCTTTGAAGCTCAAAGGTTAAGATATTAGGATAGTTATGGGCTCGGAGTTTGTTTGTTTGAGTTGAATTTTTTCGTTCTTCCGGGAGATCGAAAGGAAAGGGTTCGAGTATGAGACAAAGAGAGGCTGAGCAGAGAGGAAGTTTTTAGGAAAAAAGAAGAGATAATTCGGAGAACAATTAAAGACTGCATTGGGAAATGGAGTCGGGGAAAGGGATACTTTCTATTCAATATGCGAGAGCTTTCGGTTGGGCTAGTCATCTAAAGCGGTGTGGATCTTAGAGATGATAGTGTGGCATGAAAAGGTAGCCAGGGAGAAGGGAAAAGCGAGAGCACCTCCAAGGTGACCTGTCGGGGAGCCAGATCCAGACAAGACATGCCGTTGGACAACCTATGATCCGAAGACCTCAAAGGGTTAACTCTTCGGACTCGAAACATTAAAGCATTGGAAACACAAAAGTTGCATCTCGAGATCGAGAGAGAGACTTTTAACTCTCAGTGCTTTGGCATCCAAATTAAGGGGAAACTAGAAAGGTTTAATGGAGTGAAAATGACCTTGGTGAGACAGAGACAAGTTCTAAACTCCGTGTCCCAATTCATTAATCGACCCAACCAATAACATCTAAGAACGGTTTCATTAATTCATACATCGGCTAGCGATATATCGACCACTAAAATGGTTAAATTAGCTTGAAATCAATCCTCGAGATAACTTACATACGAGTAGAAAAAAATTGAAGGCAAGGAGAAGCGAGAAACATAGGGTACCTAACAAGGGTAAAGTCCTATTCACGTTTACGATGCGAGCCGGTAGAAATGAAATGTAATGAACTACGAGGTAAAACAGAGATACAAAGATAGAAAAAACATCACCCTTTGCTTTAGAATTAGGATCCAAAGAAATGTGCTTGTCATATTAAAGAGAAACACCGATCAAATACAACATTACCCATAGCTTGATATTTAGTCTGAAAAATATCTTCCTCGACCTATCTTACAACTTTACATGAGAGAACATGTCTCGAGAGAAACAACTTACAATTCACGAGATATCGAGTCAACAACCTTTACAATGAGTTCTTTCATAGAAATTTATAGGCTGAAAAGAGGCGGGAGGAGGTCGATGGAAAACTAAGTGTAGCATTAAAACTCGAGAAGGAGAAGAGGCAGAGGGCCCCATTCCTATTTTAAATTTTGGGCATTTATCTTCGGTACTCTTTGAATGAAAAGAGTGGTCTTCGTCAAGTACTGCAAATTCACTCGGTGTGTCTTTGATGTACTTGTTGTAATACCTACGCAATACTCGAGTGAGATTGAAAAAAATGTAGATCGAGGACTCAGGGTCTTCCATGTTTGTGTAACCAATGCTTACGATAGCATAGGACTATTGTTAGGGGAGGAAACTTCTCATGGACACGAAATGTAGACTAAAATGGTAATGAGTCTTGTGTCCTTTCTTAGGGAGACATTCTGGCGATGTGAAACCTTGATGATATCATTTTGTGTGCCCCAAGCCCTCTGTGTGATTCATGAGGTCTTCAATCTGGTAGATTTTCCTTCTAAACTCATTTGGATTAAGACTTAACGTCTTCAATATTGAGCATTAAATTCCTCGATCTTTTCTTGATACTCTTTTTCCATTCCATTACTATCTCATGTTGTGAAAACTTTGAGTTTTAATGGTGTTGGGGGAGGTTTGAAAGGGTGTCGAGCACAGGGTACATTGATGAAAATTTTCTGTTGCATCCTTCCCAATCATTTTTCTGTAATATCGAGTTTGAACCGTGGCCTTTCTCGTGCTCTATGTCACTAGAACGGTGGGCCGTGAACGGTGGAAGTATTCACCACATGTAACCTGCTACACGAAAACACGTTAGAAACCCATGCATGGGGTGGGTGGACGTAATGGATGGCTGCGAAAATGGCAACGCGGCATGGATGAGGATGATGAATGCGAAGGATACGGTGGAGGCACGTCGTGGAACAACGGGAGATGCGGTTGGAAGATGGCGAGATTTGAATGTAAAAAATTTAAAGTTTAACCTTTGAATGAAATATAAAGGGTATGGGTGAAAATGTGATGGAAACACGTGGAATGGTGATGTGGCGGGACCTGAGTCGATGGTGAGGCATGCATTTGATCGGACGGTCCGATCTCGGGGAGGAGATCAACGTGTAAGCACGTTGGAGGGCTACGAATAGTGGGCCGGGGGTCCTGTTTTCTTTGAGCTAACTCTCAAGCATCTTCGTGGCGTGATCACCGTTGGATGGAAAACTTCGGATCGGATGGTGTACGTGCATATCGCGCCGTGTCCACGGTCAAACGTTAATGCACGATGGGGGGCGAGTTTTAAATAGTGCTCAAAGACACGTGTCCTGCAATGAATAACATCACTACGAAAGTGAAAAATACACGCCCACCTTCCAAAGGTGGTGTGATAGAAAGCAGTCGGTTTTACGCACGGGCGTGGAGCGGGGGCCACGGGGCGGATGAAATGCGGGTCGTTGATCGCGGTTGGATCGACGGTTGATATGCGGTGGAGGGGTGAACGAGGGGCACGGACGCTTATGGAGTTTGTGACGACTATCCGATCTGTACAGATCGATGGTTAATAGTGCTCCTGATATCCAAATGCGATAGGTGCTTTCCGGGTTAGTGCTTGGTTCTAGTGCCCAGGTCATGTGGGGAAAAGGTCGATGGGGGCGGCCAAAGGTGCTAGCACGTGATGTGGAGAATATGGGTTTTTTGGCCCATTTTAATGCGATTTGAGGCCATAAAGGGGTAACGGTGGAGGGAGAGAAAAGGCCATTAAACCAAACAAAGGGGGTGTGTGTAGGGTTTAGAGGAGATTTTGGGGAGGGGTTTACAGGGGTAAAAAGGGGAATTTTTTTCAAAGGGAAAAAAGGGTTAAAATGGTACATTACACGCGGGGCTACAAGGGGCAAATGAAGGCCTTTTGGAGCACAATTTTCTACAATCGGTGAGACCGTTAGATGGAAACAACGGTGGAAATAAATCAAAGTGCGAGAGGGCATGAAGAGGCTTTCAAGGATGATGTGTTTTCGGGAGAAATGCATTCCTTGAAGGCTCAACAAACAATTTAACCCCCTATTTTCTTGTCGAAAGAAATTTATAGGGGGAGCTAACGATGGCTCCCACATGGGGATGGATTCTTCTTGAAGGAGTCAAGAATTCGAAGTGATCTACGAGGTAGGACAGATGCCTAGTCTTTGAGCCATCTTAATTCTTTGATTTTTAGCTACCACAAACATGATAGATCGGCGGAGAAAAATTCCCAAACAATCTACCTACCCATCCCTACAATCCTACCATTTTCTCTTCTAGGGTGCATTTGTACTAGCGGACCCTTTACATCGTTTATTTTTTACAAACAAGAAAATAAACCTATTCTATTTTCACACCCTTATTTCTCAGTGAGACCGGTTTAAGCTGTTGGTCTCATAACTTTCTCTACCTACACTACTATCTCGCTAGGATTAGATTGTCTAGCGGATTTCTTCTCCATATTCTAAGACATAAATTGAAAAACAATCAAGCCGAGGATTAGGCGTATGCAGCTTCTTTGGACTCTAGGAAATTTAAAACAACTAACTACATGCTCATAGGTGAGCTTTATTGAGATTTTCCTACCTATCCTACTCTAACTAGAATATTTACAAGTCTAGCTTACAAACATTGTCTTCCAATACAACCAATCCATCGAGTGATCCCATGAATGGATTGTTCTGCTACGACTCCTTGGGCATCTTTGGATAGGCGAGACTGCTCCCTCTCTTCTGTTCTTCGTCAGCGACTTCAAAATTTTTTCTTTACGTTCGCAACATCTTTGCTCAAAAATACCTTTGATCCTTCTTCAAATGTGTGCGGGAAATGAACATAAGGATCATGAAAAGATACTTGGTTATAAATATTCGACGAGCGGGGATTCAACTAGGATTTCTTCCTCTTCCCTTTGGATCAAGAACAAGAATCTCTTAAGAAAGAGAGTCTCCCATATATTCTTCATTTTCTGAGCCGGAGGACTCATCATATATGGCGAGTCTTTGTCCTCTTGGAGCTCAGAGATGTTACGTCGTGTGGTGAGCTCTGTGAAAATATCAATGTATTCTTGAGCGAGGGTATGTTCCTTTGCTTCCTCTTCTTCAAGAGAAAACTCCTTACTTTCAAAGCTGATCAAAAATTTCTTCTTCTTTTTCCTTTTCATCTTCTAACATGAAAAGCTGGCGACTTCCAATTACATACAAAGTACCCTTTGATGTCTTGTAATGAAGTGAAGCAAAGATATAGAGATCCTTCACCCTCTTATGCGCTTTTGAAGCTTTCTTCATCGGTATCATAGATATGGGTGACTTGGCTCATTACTCTCTTGGAGTTCATGGAGGCGATCTTCCTCCCACAAATATACTAATGATGATGCATTTGTGCTCAACTTAGTGTCCCTAAATTGAATTCATTAATTGTCAACCGGGGCTAGTAAAGCTGCTGAAGTGTGGTGCACTATATGTGCCTAGGTATTTGTTTCTCACTACGTTGTGTTTAGTGTTTTATGATGTTTTTGGTTTTATGGTTTTATGTTTGAAAAGGGAAAAGAACTAAGTCTTTGGTGAAAAGAAAGCTATTGGTTATTTAAAACAAAACAAAGCCTAAACTATGGATGACAAACAACAAATGCAAAGTTTGATAATGACTTCATTGCAAGGGAATAAATCAAAACATGAGCTTGAACTTATGCAATTCATTCATTAAAGATGTGTTGGAAGAGCTTGAGAAATGGACAAGTTAAGTGTAAATGAAGTTCTCTAAATAAACAATCAACTCACAATATTACAAAAAAAATGATTATTTGTAACACGGTAGAGTTTCTATTCTAGATTAACCTATGATGCTAAAGTTACCCTATTACGCAACTTGACTTATCACTACTAGGCCTTATTCGAGAAGTTTAGAGATTTTCTAGAATAATTTTTTGGGAAAAAGGCTATAGGTGAATTTATATGATTTGCGAGAATAATCCAAGCACAAGCGATATTATCGACCCCTTGTTCATGTGATGATGTATCAATATAAATTCGAGAACAAAAGCAAGTTGTAAATAATGAAGGCCGAGAGACTAATTTTTTTCAACTAGTACTACTTGAAATACAATGGATAACACTAGGCTAGAATGCGGTCTATCAATCTTAAAATACGAGTGACTACAACTAAACTAAAATGCCATTAATATTTTCGTGAAACAAAATGAGCGAGAGCGAATTAGAGTGCTACTAATCTACTTGAAGTACAGGTGAACGAGAGTTAAACTAGGATGCCATTATCAAACTTGAAATGTAGTGACGAGCTGAACTAAATGCAATCAACCTCCGGAGTGTTATAACTAAATTAACATGCAACTAGTCTATGGAATTCTACAGACCCATCTTGTTCAATATGAATGATATTTTGGAAGAGTTTGTAAAAACAAAGTCATTTGTATTATTCAATGCAAGTGAACGTAAACATAAGATTTGAAAGCAAATACAACTAGGATCTAAGATACCACATTTGTTTCTTATTCTTTGTTAATGATGTTTTGGAAGAGTTTGTAGGAGTAAGACCGGATATGGCACTTAGTGTAAAACAAGAATAAATCATAAAATTAGAAAGGAAATGCAACTAAAATCTAAAACACCAAAACTATGCCTTATTCATCGTGATGATATTTTGGAAGAGTTTATAAGAGTAAGTCTAGTCTGTGATGATTAATGTAAACAAGTATGAAACATAAACTTCGAAACTCTGCTTAAGCTAGAAATGAAAAACGAGACTAAAATACTTATCTAAGCCAGTATGAACAAAGTCTGCTCGGGTAGCGAGGGGCCCTCTACCACGGAGTAGCACGCAAAATCTACTTCAAGATTGACTCATCTCTTTCAATAAAATGATGCTTCTTTCATTAAAAGAGAAATTACTTCAAAACGAGCATGTTTTCGGACTTCAGAAATCTAGCAATCAAACACAAAATCTAACCTTGTCCCTCGGTTTCCCGAGCCATATTTATAACAAAATTACATAACTATCTTGAGATAACCTAGGGATAGTTGTCTTTCCAAATAGAAATCAAACTAGGACTTTGATGGTGGTCTCAGTAATATGATTAAGGACATCTAGATCTGTCCTTGTCCTACTAGGAGTCTATCTCCTAGTTTGAGTTCCCACGTGCATAACCACTGCGAGTCCAGTTCAAACTTCTTGGAGAGAAAAAAATGATGAGGGAATGATGTGGAATACATCCATATGTGTTTTTCTCGGAGATGACACCTGGAACTGCGTGAGACACGAAGACGACTATAGAATCGGCAACTAGCTACGGAATGTCTGCATGCAGTAGCTAGATCTAGTTCAAAAAGTACTACAATGAAAAAAAATCATAAAAACATAGCAAGTTAGTCATGATATACATTCTTAAAGCAATTTTAATTATTTCTATTGATCATTTGAGCACTGTAATTAATAATGGACAAAGGAAATGGAGTGGAATGTGGTGGAAGAAAGAACATCTTTGGAGCTCAACAATGACCACAAGGTTATCTTCGATTGGAGAACATCATAATCGGAGATAGATCAAAAATAGGAAAATCATGAATATAAGTAATGCTACCAACAGGACCTATTGGATTATTAGCGAGATTTTCTTCACTGCGATTTACATGTGAGCTTTCCAACTACGTACAACAAATCTCATCGGATGAATGGGCAAGAATGTCTGTTGTGAAAAAAAATTTGGAAGGTCGGTTTGTCCATTGATGATCCGATCTATTTCTTCTTCCCATCAAAGGAGAAGATGGTCTTGTGTTCCTTTGCGCGAGTGCAGCGACTCTCCATTTCCTTGGAAGGCTCGGATTTGAGGCAGAATATCATCTTGAGCCTCAACTATAAGGGATGATGAATTAGCATGCGAGTTTTCGGTAATATCTTGAGGAATGTCTACGGTCTCTTGACTGTTTTCTTCCTCAAGCGATTCATCCACATTCTTGTGATATCTAGGATGCCTATGAAATTCTTGAATGGGCTGTTAACATATCTTCGGGATGCATATTAACCAAATCCTCATCAATATATAACGAGTGCTTGTATGATATTATGAGATTGATCACAACAATCCCATGATAAGGATGGAGAGTTTCCTTTATAATTCTTGTAAAATACTTGGTGCACGTCCCTTAAATAAAACAAACTACGAGGTTCTAACCATTCATACCGAGATCCTAGCTTTTCCTTCTAATGTTGCCATGAACATTTTCATTAGGAAGTCTTCATGCCATTCAACTTTAAATTTCCACACATGTATATGAAACTTGATGAGATGTAGCAAGGGGTCATCAACGTTTTTCACCCTCGAAAGGTAGGTAGGTTTTCTAACCGGTCTACTTCGGGCATTTTGTGTGGGAATCCGAGGGATATGCTCCCTACTCATTAGGGCATATCTTCTCTCGTATGCGTGGAAGCATGTTTGTAAATAAGAAAGAGGTCAATGTATCTTCTTAACTAGTTCGAGTCTTCTACCGGTAGAGTCATTTGGTCTTCTAGGAGTTATGGAGTGTGGAGTCACCCAGGGTGGATGAATTTGACTTTGTTTGGAGCAGTGCTTTGTCCACCATCAGCAATTAAATACCAATCTAGAGGCTAAGTAGTCTTGTTCCCCGGTGGAGTCGCCATTATGTTGGGGTTCCCATGTTTTGGCCGGATTGGCAAGACCAAAAGATGAGACAACATCGGAACCACTTTAGGACCTCGGGGATCTAGCCCTCACGGGTCCGAGAGAGGGATCTCTCTATATAAGCAAAGGTTTTATGTCTTTGAAGCTCAAAGGTTAAGATATTAGGCTAGTTATGGGCTCGGGGGTTTTTTTTGTTTGATTGAATGTTTGGTTGTTGGGAATTAGGAAAGAAGGGTTTAGTATGAGACAAGGTTGAGCAAAGAGGATTTTAGGGCAGAGGAGAGATAATTCGAGAGAAAAATTAAGACCATTGGGAAATGGAGTCGGGGAAAGGGTTTACTTGCTATTCAATATGCGGGCTTTCGGTTGGGCTAATCATCTAAAGTGTTGGATCTTAGAGATGATAGTGTGGCATGAAAAAAGGTAAGGGAGAAGGGGAAAGCAAGGAAACCTCCAAGGTGACCTTCGAGAATTAGATCCGGGGACGGGACATGCCGTTGGACAACTCAGTGATCGAAGACCTAAAGGGTTAACTCTTCGGACAAGGAAACATTAAAAAATTTAGAACACAAAGTTGAAAACTTGAGATCGAGAGAGACTTTGAACTCTCAATGATTTGGAATCCAACTTAAGGGGAACTTAGAAAGGTTTAATCAATTGAAAAGGACCTTGGCGAGACAGAGAAAAAGTTCTAAACTCCCAATATCCCAATTCATTCAATCAAAGCCCAACAAGAACATCCGAGAATAGTTTCATTAATTCATACATCGGCTAGCGATATATCCGACCACTACATCTGGTTAAATTAGCTTGAAATCAATCCTCGAGATAACACATACAACAAAAAAAAATTGAAGGTAAGGAGAGCGAAACATAGGGTACCTAACAAGGGTAAATCCTATGCCCGATTTCGATGCAAGCCGGTAGAAATGAAATGTAATGAACTACGAGGTAAAACAAGTACGAGAGATAGAAAAAACATCACCGTTGCTTTAAATCGGGATCCAAAGAAATGTGCTTGTCATATTAAAGAGCAACACCGAGTCAAATACAACATTACCCATAGCTTGATATTCGGTTTGAAAATATCTTCCTCGGCCCTATCTTACAACTTTACACGAGAGAACATGTCTCAAGAGAAACTGACTTGCAATTCACGAGATATCCGATAAAAAACCTTTACAATTAGTTCTTTCACGAAATTTATAGTTGAAAGAGGCGAGAGGAGGTAGATGGAAAAATAAATGTAGCATTAAAACTCGAGAAGAGAAGAGGGCCGAGGTCCCATTACAGTTTTTAAATTACGGGTATTTATCTTCGAGTACTCTTTGGATGAAAGAGTGGTCTTCGTCAGCTGCAAATTCACTCCAGGGTGTGTCTTTGATGTACTTGTCAGTAATACCTGCGCAATACTCCGGTGAATTGAAAAAAAATGCGGATCAAGGACTCGAGTCCGCCATACTATGTAACCAATGCTTTTTGATAGCATAGTACTATTGTCGGGGAGGAAACTTCTCATGGACACAATGTAGCTCGAAACGGTAATGAGTACTCGTGTCCTTTCTTAGGGGGAGACATTCTGTCGATGTGAAACCTTGATGATATCATTTTGTGCACCCCAAGCCCTCTCGTGTGATTCATGAGGTCTTCAATTTGGTAGATTGGCCTTCTAAACACTAGATTAAGACTTAACGTCTTCAATACCGAGCATTAAATTCCTCGATCTTTTGCCGATACTCTTTTGGCACACGGACAATCGTGCGCTCCATACACCGGACACTCTGTGCGATGCGGAAAAGTTCCCCCAAGTATTAACCATCGGGAGTCGTTCTACTGGGCCATTTACCCTTCGAGTCGGATACCGTTTTTAGCTCCCCATTTGGAGTCTTTTTTGTGCTTGTTATGGAAACGTGGAGTTTACCCAATTTGACATTGGGGATCCTAGTTTGGTACATAGATCCCCCTAGCAAACACTCCACCATATTTACAAAAAAACATATACCGCTTTGACCCTGGTTCAACCGGTTGCAATGACCCCTCCCCTTTGCTTCGGTTTCACAACAACCTCAAAAGGAACCCCCCTCCCTGTTGCAAAAGCATCCGGGTGAGGGGGGCAAAGCCGAAAAGAAGGAACCTAAGGACAAGCCCCCCCCCCAACAACTCCAGCTCCACCTAAGCCTCCAAATTCGACACCTCCATGCGCTTTGTGTGATGTCATTGGGCATGCCACCAATACCTGTCCCGACCTTCCTCGTCTCAAACCTATGATCAACGAAACGTTTCTCGAATATGAAAACCCGGGAGGTCCATGTTACCTTACTTGAATCATCCAATAAACTCAAATCGTTGCGCACGAATGACCCTTGTGATTTGCGTGATCATTATGGAAACTATTCCCATAATTGTCCCTATCTCAACAAATTTCGAAAAAACTCTTCGAGGTAATTCATGAAATAGAGGCCACTCGTAGTGGGTCATCTACTCCTCTACTTGTGAGTTATGCTTCACGTAACCGGAGGAATGTTCTGCGCCCATTGTGATACCTCCCAATGATGTCAATATGAAGGACTAATTGGTTTCTATTCTCTACCTATCATCATCCATGAGATCCATGGAGGAATACCCCTTAGGGGGCTTCCCATCTTGTTCCTAATGAACCTCCTTTGTCGGACACCCTGGTGTCAACATCGATAGATGTTTTATCTACTAGATCTTCATCTACCCATAGTAGTGATGCGTATGTGAACCATATTTCTCATGATGATGCCTCGGGTAGCTCCGCCGCATCATGTGGTTTCCCTTCCTCCAGTCCTCCCATCTTCCATTCGAGATGAAGACATTATGGAAGGCAAGGCCACCCCTCGATTTTCCTTGGGATGATATGCACATCGTTCGTATTTCCTTCCACAACAGAACGATGACCAACATGTTATGGATCCAAAGAATTCATCCATAGTGAGGTCGATTGGTTATATAACCCCTTACTTAGAACCCATGCATTCTAACCAAATACACATTTTTTCCATTACATTGACACCCAATGTTTGGTTAAGGGGGCACCCATATTTGAGAGTCCAGGAGAAGCAATTATCCCCAACCTTCCTAGTGCATCCGATAATGTCAAATATAGTACCATTATTCTTCCACATATAGAAAAAAACTATAAAATATCATATCACTTTAGATCACTATAGGGATGATCCACTTAATCGTTCCTTAATATTACATCAACAACCCAATCCCTTAGACATTGTTGTTGACCAGCCACAATGTTTTTTAGGTGAATACTAGTTCATTATCTCTGAAGCCATTCTTTGGTATAGTGATACCATGTATGCGAACCTAGAAATTCGAGTCCATTTGATTCATATATGCGAGTGCTAAATGAGATTGGTAATCCATTATTTCCTTTCTCTAATCGTATCTATCCATTCTTCCCACAAGAAGATAACCATAATATAAACAAATGGAAAACCACATCATCAAAATGTATTTAGAGTCCACTATTCTAAATACATTTAGCATGCCCATAACAAGTTACATAGGGGGGAACCTATGCCCCTACATCTCCTCATCATCCTCACGGAGGATATTGTGCGATTTGGGCTAAATGCTTGAATCCCTTATTTGAGTACTTGTAACATCACGGCGCTCCATAAAATCCTCTAGCTAGGGGGCATCATTCCCACCTTTAACATACCATATCACTCCCCAATGTTTGGTTAAGGGGGCACCCATATTTGAGAGTCCGGGAGAAGCAATTCTCCCCAACCTTCCTAGTGCATTTGATAATGTTGAATATAGTACCATTATTCTTCCACATATAGAAGAACCTATAGAATATAATATCACTTTAGATCACTCTAGGGATGATCCACTTAATCATTCCTTAATATTACATCAAAAACCCAATCCCTTAGACATTGTTGTTGACCAACCACAATGTTTTTTAGGTGAATACTAGCTCATTATCTCCGAAGCCATTCTTTGGTATAGTGATACCATGTATGCGAACCTAGAAATTCGGTCCATTTGATTCATATATGCAAAGGCTGAATAATATTGGTAATCCATTATTTCCTTTCTCTAACTATATCTATCCATTATTCCCACAAGAAGATAACCATAATATAAACAAATGGCAAACCACATCATCAAAATGTATTTAGAGTCCACTATTCTAAATACATTTCGCATGCCCATAACATGTTACATGGGGGGGAACCTATGCCGCTACATCTCCTCATCATCCTCTAGAGGATATTGTGAAATTTGGGCTAAATGCTTGAATCCCTTATTTGAGTACTTGTAACATCATGGCGCTCCATAAACTCCTCTAGCTAGGGGCATCATTCCCACCTTTAACATACCGAGATCACTCCCATCCATCACATATGCTTGGGGGTAAGTATCCCATGCCTTGGGGAATGATGGCACCCACAGCCACCTTCTCACTTGATTAAATGAGTCTCGACCTAGACCCCACCAATCTAGGTATGGTAGATTATCCTCCCATTCCTTGGATAGGTTGTCCTAACGGCCTCTCCAACGAGCCATATATCATAGATGCTTGATACCATATCTTCAAATATTCTAATTTATGTGATACCACACTTACCACTTGGTCCCCATGTTTGACTTGGTGGGAAAGGATGATTCTAGAACTTATCCGGTAGTTCATTCTTGTATTCCTTTCTTACCTTGCTTATTCATAAGGAACCATTCTTCCAAGAAGCATTAAGGCCATCCTTAGACAAGTAAGGCCACCTTCTTGAAAGTCGTAGATCCCGATTCCCATAGTCGGTTTGTTCACTATGATCTCCACAAGATTTAGGGCCTTCTCCTCCTCTCCAAATTCACCACATCTCACTTAGACAATGAATTGAAATTGGAGGAAAAGCTGCCCTTTTATAGGGAAAACCCCCGTTTTTCTATCACCTATTGTGACCAAAATATAGCTCGGTGTAATGAACTATCAACACCATTGGAAAGCTCTTACCCAGAGCGCTATAATGGGTCTTCTTTTGTTTTTTGGTGATTTGGCACTTCACCTAGAAGCCATTTTTCCATTAAGTGTCACTTTGCCGCCATTAAAACTGAATTTATTCATATGAGCCACGTATACTTTGGTACCACTTTTCCTTTGTACTTGTTGTCTCATGTGTTGATTTTCATCTTGTGAAACCATTATTTGTTCATGTTTTTATGGTCCCCACTGGGCCTACCACTGTGTGGAAACATCATTGAGTCACCCTTATTCGAGCTTCGGGTTGAGTCATCATCACGGTCATGGAGTCTATCTCGAGTCCCTTTATCTCCTGTTATAGTATTCCATTGGTATTTGCGTCGCATTCATCATGTGTTGCCCATTTTTGCCTCCAATCATACTTGTCCCTCATCCTCTTCGGAGTCAAGTCAACGCGTTGCCGGGACAACCATGCTTTTTATGCTATGACAAGGGAATTCGTATGTATGCCGCTCGGTTTTCCCCCATTCCATCATCATCCCTGGTGTCAGTCCATCCATCGGTTTACTATGCTCCCTCGCGGTTTAGTTGAGGATTCATCATTGCCTCACCTATGGCGGACATTATTCTGTCGACATAAGCACATTCATTCGAGAGGAAAGGTCTAAGGGTGGTGTACGTTGGTTTTAACTTCCGTTCTTGTTCGGTGCCTGCGATCAAGCAAAGGGAACCATCATTTCCCTTTGACTTGGTTGTTTCTCATGTGGTCGACCTCGGCTCATTATCGCATGATTGAGATTCATATACTTGATGGTGCGGTGATCCAACGGATTGTACTAGTGATTCCCGGGTGTGTGTGAGATGTTTCAAACCTCATGAGGGGGCATCCCATAAGGTACCCCCACATGCTTGGATTCCCTCGGATTATGCTACAACCTTAGGTGCGGTTCCACAAATTTGATGATTTTGGTTCTAGGCAGCTTGCAACACCTACAACATGCATGTCTCATTTAGATGATCCATTCGAGTTCTTCAAAACCCATTCCTATTTAGTAGGGATTCTTTGGTTGTTATACTCACCCCCCTACCCATGTCATATGGAGGGGGCATTATATCTCATGTAATCGGATGTTATTGTATAATTCTGGAACAAGTTTTTCTAGGCGCATAATGTATGTGGGATTAATTATATTATTTTTTGGCCCATTGATGCCAACATGTCATGTATCATGTATCATACATTTTGTAGCTCGGTCCCACATTGTTGGGCTCATCATTATTATTTGTACTTAGTTATCTTGGTGGGTATGGGTATGCCTCCCCTGCCTCATTGAGATCATGTACTCCAACATCAAAGGAGAATTATGTCAATTCGTAGGTCTCACCCCCTTAGTTACTCTCCTCTCTCGATTCACTTCATTTATTTCTCTCTCTCTCAGACTCCCCTCGGTTTCTAGTGATTTTTTTTATTACAACATACTTCGGTCATACGATTTTCTCCTAACACTCGTACGTTAGAGGGAAATCTATTACCACCAAAAATTGATCACCTAACCATTTTGAACTAGGTGGATCGAAGTACACCATGTAAGACCATTTGTACCATAGTAAAATTTCTTTCACTATACGAAATAATTTAATAAACCATATTTTATTAATTTATTTTTTGGTTAAAATAAGAAACCCCACGAGGAATAATTAAATAAATCATTATTTATTTGATTTTCCCCTAGGAATAATTAATTAAACCATCTGATTAACTAATATTCCTTGTCACATTTGACCAAATTATGAGAAATAATTAGATAAATCATTATTTATCTTATTTTTTCTCTAGGAATAATTAATTAAATCACTATTTAGTTTTTTATTTCTTGTTAAATTTGACTAAATCACCTAGGAATAATTAAACAAATCATTGTTTATTATTCTTTAACTACATTACGGAAATGATAAAGAAATCATTTATTTGTTTATTATTCCTAAATAAAGGTATTTAACCAATTTAAATATCTTTTCCCTCCAACAAAATATAATAAAATATTCGAAGTAGTTAGATCTAGATCATGATTAATACTATTTTATTACTCTCCATTTTCGAGGATAGCTCAATATTTTGTTATAAATAGGAGGGTTTTTCAATTCATTCTTGAATTTGATAATTCTCATTGTTGCTATCATTTTATTTTTCCATTTGAGCTCCCACTTGAGTTCATCACATACTTTGGGTTTTATACGTCATTGAGAGAGAGAGAGACTCGCGAAAAGTCTGAAGCATTGGGGACAACCAAGAACCCATCCCATTGAGGGGGATCTGGTAACATTTACTTGTTTCCTTCACTAGGTGTTACATAATATAGAAATAATTCTTCAAACTTGTCTTGTCGGTTGGTTATTTGGATTGATTTTGCATCGGTTGTTATTTCTTTTTTGTTGTTTAACTACTTTTTTCTCGCATAGATTTTGTTTTTTTGTGGGATTTATTCTCAATGTCTATTTTAGATCCGAAAGGTTTTACAACCATTTATGTTTTTTAGGGCTATTCATCACTCATAACTTAAGTAAGGTCTTTTTGGTACACTTTCCGAAATATTTTACACTAACACACATAACACTAGTCCTTTGAAATTGGAGTTGGGAAGTTGTGTTAGTACAAGTCGAATGCAACACAAATTCCTCCATTAATATCTTACCTTGCCATCATTTCAAATCCACTCCATATTCATTTTTTCTCATTCCAAATCCCTTCATTCTCTTCCATTTTTCGATCGAAAAGAGCATTCTAGGCTGAAAACTTCTCCACACTATGGGTACACTTGTTCATTATGAACCAAATGGTGAGAAATTACCGCAAGCTTATGCTAGGGTTAAGGAGTATCTACAATAGGTGGGTTGGCTCGAGTTCTTTGAAAATTTCAATGGATATGAACTAGAGGTTAATAAATCATTTTCTCGAGCATTTGATTGAGTAGAGGCCGAAATTAGAGACATTAAAATCATTCTCACAGAGTCAGCGATAGCGAAGCAACATGATTACCAAGGAATGGATAAAGTCTGGTTTAAAAGTAGGAAAATTAAAGAAACTGATTGGGTATACTTCTTAACGGAACCAAGTATGGATTCATCCATTTTCAAGAAAGGTATTCTAGTTACAACATTAAAAGGAAAATGGTGAAATCTCTTATTAGTAATTTATAAATTCATAACATGCGAAGGGAGATTTGGAACAATGTTTGTTTATCATGCTAGGATTATGATGCACTTTGTTGATGGGTTTGAAATCAATTTACCCTACTTTTTTACTACAAAGTTTGAAGAAAATGACATTTAGTATTAAAAAAGAATCTAGGTCCATAGATAACTCTTTGTACCATCATGGACTCATTAAGATTTTTTTAGAAGCACACTTGTAATTAAAAGGGGATAATTGGCGGGATTTCTTGGTAAGAAATCATTTTGTATAAGCTCTAAAGAAAGAACCAAGTAGTAGGGTCAAAATAAGTAGAATAAAATCAAAACCCAACCTTGGAAAAGATAGAATCAAAGAAGAAATTCGGGAGGAGAATGTGAATGAAATTCCGGAGGACCCATTTGAGGACAATACTCCATTGTCCCAATTTCTTGAAGAATTTAAAAAATAAAAAGTAATAAGCAAGAACTTAAAAGGAAGATATCTAGCCCAAGCCAACCCATATCTAAAAAAAAGAAGAAAACAAAGAGAAAGAGAACGAGAAAAAACAAAACATCATAAGTTCGGGAATGAATGTAAGGAGTAGAAGAATTTCAAAATTTTCAACAAATAATCAATCACCAGGGGATGATTGATATTGAAAACGAATGGTTTAGTACACCTCCTCGTACAATCGGTCCAATAGGAAATTCAACAAGGCGAGACCCTAGAAGTCAATCACATTCAACAAGATATCTACAATTATGTAGAATCTCTAGAGTAAAAGGCACAATGAAAAGCAAAACCATCTCAATTTGAAACAGGTGATACCTCGAGCAACAAAACCAAGTACGAACATGGACAAAACATTGAAGAGAATGCGAACAAATATTTGATTAAGGAGAGAGAAGAAGCTAAAGTTAAAAAATGAGATATTAAGGAATCGAGAATGACAACATCTTGCTACACCTCTATCATTGGTACAAAAAGAATAAGAAGCTTACAATTAAAAATAAGTTTCTTAAAAACGAGGGTCGAGAGGATTACAAGGAATAATTCTAATAAAGAAACCAAGGACCATGTTTACCATTAAAAAGAATAAAAAAGGGTACTAGCTTGGATGTACTTGCACAAGCATCATAAATCATTCACTTAAAAGAAAGGAAATGAATCAGTTTTTTAAATTTTGGTGCATGAGGACATGAAAAACCCTCGGTGTGGGGAATGTTGAAGTTTAGAAAAGCCTCTTTTCGACCACACTTTTTTGATATTATTATACAAAAAAAACCCCAACATATTAAGGTCTAGATAAATTCCTACATGGTATTAATCATCCATATTTAAATTCTCGGTTTTTAGTGAAATTATGACAAAGGTATTCTTGCAATTACCGAATTTGGTACATTCTTCAACTAATATTCGTTTTTTGCACTACAATGCATTGTTAGATAGGTTGTAGTGCTATATAAGAAGAAAGAAGAATGTAAAAAGATGACATTTGGATCCCGAGATGGATAACCACCTATTGGCATTACTTGGAAAGCTAAGTGAAACAAGAGATCTTGAAGTCAAAGGCTGAGTCAAACTTTGAAATTATGTATTGTAGTTGAACACAAGAATCGAAGAATCAAGTAAGCGAGGCACTTAGTCGTTAAATTATGAAATCTCAAATGGCTTGATTTTTCAATAGCAAGTCATAAAGAGATTGGACTCTTAGTTATCGATCTCATAGGTGTCAAATTTTCCTACAGGTTTATCGGCTTAAAACTCTTTCGAAGTTGTTTTTATAATTTGTATAAGATAATAATGAGCGAGAAAAAGAACAAAATGTTTATTATTGTTATTAAGTTTATAATCCTTTTTGTAGACAAATTTATACTCTTTTCTATTAATGAAAGATCATATTACTTTCTAAATGTGTGTGTGAAGAAGTATTGATCGTTAATCAATCCCTGCACTCGGGAGGGCCCCTATGAGTTTGTGAGGTTTTATTTTAAGTTTTGAGTTTTTTTAAGTTATGAAATATCCTTTGAATTGATTTTACAATAGAAAGTCATAAATATATTGGAATCTTAGTTATCGATATCATAGGTGTCAAAGTTTCCTACGGTTTATCGGCTTAAAACTCTTTCAAAGTTGTTTTTATAATTTGTATACGATAACAATGAGCGAGAAAAAAGAACACAATGTTGATTATTGTTATTAAATTTATAATCATTTTTTTAGAAAAAAATGATACTCTTTTCTCCTAATGCAATATCATATTACTTTCTAAATGTGTGAGTGAAGAAGTCTTGATCATTAATCAATCCCCGCACTCTAGGAGGGTCCCCTATGAGTTGTGAGGTTTTATTTAAAGTTTTGAGTTGTTTAAGTTAATGTTTCTTAGAATTTTATTTTAATTGTAAATTGAATTTTTTGATTGTTCTATTTTTTTTCACAGAGTACTCATAAAAGAGAAAACATAAAAAAAGATTTATTGATTCAATGCATCTTTGTTACTGTACTTAGTGTTTTATCATTCAATTTCAGTCTTAGTTAGTTGTTCTGTCATTTAATTTCAATTCATGTTAGTTGTTTTCAAGTTATGATATGATAAACTAGAAGTACATTTTAGAATTTAATTGCGCACATTAGTAATCATCCTTGAGTTGGATTTTTGATGCAAGGCATTCTTCAAAACTTATAAGACCCATGAGTCTTATTTCTCATTTACTAAAGGGAGTGGGTTCCCTTAATAATTTTAATTATTTTGCTAAGTTTAGTTGAGTTTGAGGAAATTTAAATTGTAAATTGATTTATGGAGAATATCTCGTGAGTAAGGAATCCTAAGAATAGTGAGGATTTGAGGGATTTAAACAAAAAATCTAATCTAGGATTCTGTTGAATAAATAGAGGAGCTGAAGAGATAATTTAGGAGACGGTGAAAGATTTTTTGGATTTGAACTAAATTGGTTCATGAATCCTTTTCTTTTATAAATTGTGAGCTTTTGAAGCATTATAGGGGGGACGAGAGAGGAATGAGAGTGAGATGGATGATAGAAGGAATTTTATTTTAAAGCCCACGAGGGCTTTGACAAAAAAAGAGGAGAAAGGCCTTTTAAGGGCATATCGGGAAAAAATCTCGATTTCGTAAAAAGGGTTTGATTGTATTTGTATAATTCATGATTAATGAAGATTTGATTGCGGTGTGTTTTGTTTTATTCTGCTATGCCTTGAGAAATATGTATGGTTAATTAAGAAATTCCCGATCGAATGATCTTGAATGAATGAATGGGTCGAGGTGATTAGAATTGCAAAATTTATAAATATTTATATTTACGTGCGGGATATATTTATTCTTAAGCTTACGTGTTTACGATATGATCACAATTCATCTACGATAATGAGATAAAATCTCGTTATGATTTATAATATAGGTCGGAATGTGGAATTGTGAATGAGCCGGACATAATTTTACACTTTGGAATCGTGAAGCATGATTTTGGAACCATGTCGGGAGTTGCGAAGAATCAAGAATTTCTATTGGAGTTATTTACGAAGATTGCTTTGGGGAGTTTCGTAATATGTTGGAACCCAGATTCGGGGTCGAGAACAAGTTTATAGATCTCGGGATCGAGATCGAGAATAGGCTTGGAGATAAGAAAGCATGATGGAATAGAAATCGTGAGTTAATGTGGAACAGAGAGTGAGTGTATGTGGAACCATGAGTTAAGTTTTAACACGGCATAACGATGAAGGTGGTTTTTAAAACCACTAATGGTTTTCGCGTGACTCAAGAATGGTAAGTGGTAAATCCCCGTTTGAACGCGATAATGGTCGGTGTGTGACACGTAGAAATCGACGGAATTCCAATACCGCCAATTTCGCGTTGCGTTGGAGAGATAAAGCGGTGGAGCACGCGATAGCCATACGATCCTAGCCATCGAGAGATCCGACGGTATTCGCACTCTGTAGTTGCACGGAGATTAATACAAGGTAAGTTATAAATCTTTGTAGGGGCGAACATTAGTATATGTTGGTGCTTGGATTTTTAACCAAAGTTGAAACTTGTGAATGAAGTGAATTGGTAAGTTGTGGGGGCTGGATATAATGTTATGTCGGCATTTGATATTATAACTAAAGTCAAAATTTTATATGAAATGAACTATTAAAGTGTGGGCTCCAAAGTTTATATTAATGTTCTTGGCATGCGAATTGGTGATCGCATATGAGCATTGAATAGAGGTAAGGTGAGTTGGTAGTGTGGGTCATTATATATATATATATATATATATATATGTGATGATACTTTGGGTTTTTAATCCAAAGTCGAATATTGATTCGAATTTTGCATAAGTGGGTTTTATTATATGGTTCTAAAAAATAGGTTTGGTAAAATGAAGAGCTTACGCATTAAGGTTACCTCATCTTGAGATTTATTTGGGGTTTTAAGTTGAAAACACATTTTATATGTGTAGATGTGGGTTTTGCGAGTCTTTGGCTACATCATTTTGGTATGAGAGCTAGACTAATGCTCTGTGGAATTGATTGAAAAAGATTGTATTTTATTCTCAGCACGTATATGATTTGCATTGTGATGAATCCGATACTGAGAGGAAGCATAGGACACAAGAGCTTGTATGTAAAGAGGAATTCTGAAATATTGCGAGAGGATGAGAACTTTAGCATTTCATCAAAGGCGGGATTGTGGAAATAACTTGAGGAAGACGAGGGATCGGGGTAAAAGCTTTGCAGAATTTTAATGATATGTGTATGTGATGAAAGCATCAACAAAAGTTTTAGCCAAGTAGTCTGTGACAAATAAATGAATGAAGAAATTACAACGAAATGTTGTAAGGAAATCAAATGAATATGGATGTACTCGACAAGAAGGGAAATTTAGTTGACGGAAGAATTGAAGTGCGAGACGGTGAAAAGTAAAGCATCATGTGTATTGTCCAAGCCGGTGGAAGCTCAAAGAGATCAATCGTTTGAATATATCTCAGGGTATGAGCCATATTTTGATGTTGGTTCCATTTGAATTGTTTCTATAAGAAATAAAATGATAGCGACAACACACGGTAGAAGAAGTTTGTGTAAAGAGAGAGAAGAGTTGTGTTAGTGGCGAGTGAACCTAAATATTCCGGCTAAAAGTTGGACAAGGAGAGTAGCTTAAATTTTCTCAAGAGAAGGTGAGTGGAGGATATAAGCCTAGGAAGAGAAGAAGAAGAATGCTCAAGAGGTTCCGAAATAGAGAACCGAGTGCTTACCAAAAGACCAAGTCTAGAGAAGGGATTGGTGAGATAAGTGGCAACAGGGAGGACTTGCTATTGTAGAGGCTTAGTGCAGCTCATAGTGAGTGAGGAGCTCATAGAGATGGAGGAGAAAGTGACTCGCGATAGTCATAATAGGATTTCGAGAGAAGCCACAACGGGAAGAAAGAAAGGTGCCAAGGAAAATGGAAAAGGTAAGGAAATGAGTCAAGAATTATTTGACGAGAGAACTTGCATAATTGAAAGAAAGTGTTGATGAAATAATAGTGCTACTTGAGAAGAGTATGAAGGACCAAAGTTATGGTTGGAATATGAGAAGAAATAAGATAAAATGGAAGGCTGTTGCAAAAGAAGATAAACGGGAAGAATGTACATTAGATTAAGAGAGGAACTCGAGAACATTTGAGTTAGAGATGGAAGATGACTAATATAGACACGAGCCGAGAAGATTACTTTCTTTGAGGAAGGAATCATTGATGAATTTCTAAAGCTGTTGGACAAGTTCGGATCAACGAGAGAGATGTGATGATTGAGACATCAAGGAAAGAGGAGCCTAGTATTTTTTGAAATTGATGATTTGTGTGTGTATGCGGGTGATGAACAATCTTTACAAGATATGTTTATGTAGGTTATTGAAGAAATGAAGATGTTAGAAGAGGTGATCTGTAATGGAGCGGTTCTTGGATGAACATGTGTTCAAATACACTACGAGATGTACAAATGTTGAAAACTACCATGGAAGGCTGGAGGTAATGAATATAGTGAGATTTGGCAAAGGAAGGACAAATAGTATGGAGATAAAAGGAAATTGCAGATTTCAAAACAAGAATCCGAAGAGAGGTATGAAGATAGCCTTATGACGGGAGAACAACCAAAAGTATGTGTACGGTGCATCCATTTTAGGTAATGGGATTATCTCTTTCATTTTTACTCAAAAATTATGGACTTGTATTGATAGTTAATGGACAAGAAATTGTCTTGGAAGAACATAATGGAGCATTAATGGAAAAAAGATCTCACTAAATATTATCTTGTCAAATATGCTAGAACGAGGGATTTATAAAGAGAATCCGGTCCAAGGAGGTATAGCTAGTCCGAGAAAAGGCTATAAAGAGGAGAGAAAAAGAAAGGCGAGTCAAGAACATAAGGATCATTTGGCAAATGTTGATGCATAACAAAAATTTGAAGAAAGTGTTACTTGTACAACTTGCAAAAACAATAAAGGTAAATGTAATCAACAACCTAGGAAGAGACAAGTAGTTCGAGAGGATGGAGGTAAGGATGCTTTCATGAATGATGCATTTACGAGTGAGCAACAAAGGGTTTCAATGGAAAATGATATTCATGGTGTTGATGATAATTTTTATTCTAAAAGGTACTTTATCATGGAAGGAGAAATCTATTGCATATGATTTTGTTTCATGTCAAGAAACAAAGAGGATTAGAGATTGGCGATTTTGATTGAAAAGGAAGAGGCATGGAAAAGACAATTTAGTAACTTACTGATTTGTAAGGAGAAGAAGCAAGAATGAAAAAGAAGTGTGAAAGGAAGGAAGACTAAAGAAAAGAACAAAGAACAAAATTTTGAAATTAGACGACATTCGAGAGAAAAGTGAAGACAAAGTAAACTTATTCAAGACAAGGAAATATGGAGGAAGATATGACGAGTTTTGATATTCATATGCACATCAAGAGGATGACAAATCGGAGAAATTATGATGTAAAATTGATGGAAAATGTAATGCATTTTTCTGATTTTGAATTATTAATTTTTGAATGTGTTTTTCGGGATGAAGGACAAAATTCCCTTGGAGATATGTTTGTTTATGCAAACATGAAGAAATATGTAAATTATGAAAATGCGAAAGCCATTTTTTCCTTATGGGAACAAGAGGATGATAGTAAGCAACTAGTTGATTTAAAAGTCGAGGATGAAGGAACGAGAGTTGGTATAACTCTTAAAAAAAATCATTGCGAGAAGATAAAGAAGGTTGCAAAAGATGTAAAAGTACAATCCACAAACAGATTTTGTTTTTAATCCAAAGGAGGTTTAAATTTCAAGATTTTATCTTGAGTTTTCAATTAAAAATTTGGATGAACAATTCGATCATATTTTATGTAGATATGGAGGTATTTGAACCAAGTTCAATAAGCTGAATTATTTGCGATTGATGGACGGTATGTAGTTGGGAAGTTATATGTTCTTGTATTAAGCAAGAAACAATATTCTTTTGAGATTGGAAAGATACTACTTCAATTGTTGGATAAGTGGATAGTGGAAATTACAAAGATGATAAGCATAAGAAATTGTCAAAATCAGCATGTCAATGAAAGATGGAAGAATATACGGGACAACATAAAGGAGTTGATTTGGGGATAGAAGACAATGCTTGGTGATCGAGTCAAGAATCGGGAATGAACGATCGAGTACGGGACAAGAAAAAAATACATAAAGTTGGAACTCAATTTTATTGAGATAATGGCAAGACAACAACATACCGGGGAGCATAAATTTATATTGTTAGAGAAGTTGTTTATGCGGGATATAAACATCCAAACATTATGCAAGAGAGATGGTTATGACGAGAAGAGAAAAAGGACATTCACAATACGAGTTTGGCATCCGGGAGAAAGAGAGAAGGCATCAAATGCACTGCAATTGAAAGAGGACGGAGACAACCGGTTGGAAGATGAAAATTGATGAATTTTATAGCGAAGCGATTGGGTGACTCATGAATAGGAGTCCATGAATTTTTTTCAACCTAGGGAGTTTGATGCATGGGAATTCTTCAAAACTTATAAGACCCATGAGTCTTATTTCTCATTTACTAAAGGGAGTGGGTTCCCTTAATCATTTTAATTATTTTCCTAAGTTTAGTTGAGTTTGAGGAAATTTAAATTGTAAATTGATTTATGGAGAATATCTCGTGAGTAAGGAATCCTAAGAATAATGAGGATTTGAGGGATTTAAAAAAAATCTAATCTTGAATTCTGTTGAATAAGGAGAGGAGTTGAAGAGATAATTTAGGAGACGAGTGAGAGATTTTTGGATTTGAACTAAATTGGTTCATGAATCCTTTTCTTTTATAAATTGTGAGCTTTTGAAGCATTAGAGGGGGACGAGAGAGGAATGAGAGTGAGATAGACGATAGAAAGAATTTTATTTTAAAGCCTACGGGATTTGACGAATAGAGGAGAAAGGCCATGTAAGGGAATATAAGGCAAAATTTTGGCTTTGTAAAAAGGGTTTGATTGTATTTGTATAATTCATGATTAATGAAGATTTGATTGTAGTGTGTTTTGTTTTGTTCGGCTATGCCTTGAGAAATCTATATGGTTAACTAAGAAATTCCCAATCGAATGATCTTGAATGAATGAATGGTTTGAGGTGATTAGAATTGCAAAATTTATAAATATTTATATTTTTGTGCGGGATCTATTTATTCTTAAGCTTACGTGTTTAGGGGATGATCACAATTCATCTGCGATAATGAGATAAAAGCTCGTTATTATTTATAATCTAGGTTGGAATGTGGAATTGTGAATGATCGGACATAATTTTACACTTTGGAATCGTGAAGCATGCTTTTGGAACCATGTCGGAAGTTGCGAAGAATCGAGAAATTGCTATTGGAGTTATTTTTGAAGATTCTTTGGGGAGTTTCAGTAATCTGTTGGAACTAGATTCGGGGTTGAGAACGAGTTTATAGATCTCGGGATCGAGATTGAGAATAGGCTTGGAGATAAGTAAGCATGATGGAATAGAAATCACGAGTTAATGCGGAAGAGAGAGTTGAGTGTATGTGGAACCATGAGTTAAATTTTAACACGGTAGAACAATGAAGGTGGTTTTTAAAACCACTAATGGTTTTCACGTGACTCAAGAATGGTAAGTGGTAAATCCATGTTTGAACGCGATAATGGTCGGCGTGTGACATGTAGCAATTGAAAAAATTCCAATACCGCCAATTTCGCATTGCGTTGGAGCGATAAAGCGTTGGAGAAAATTTAACACGATAGTTGTATGATCCTAGCCATCGGAGATCCGATGGCATTCGCACCCATAGTTGTGCGGAGGTTAATACAAGGTAAGTTATAAATGCTTTGTAGGGCGAACATTAATATATGTTGGTGCTTGGATTTTTAACCAAAGTTGAAACTTGCGAATGAAGTGAATTGGTAAGTTGTGGGGCCGGATATAATGTTATGTCGGCATTTGATATTATAACCAA
The DNA here is from genome assembly GCA_034641835.2 of Pinus albicaulis. Taxonomy (NCBI): domain Eukaryota; kingdom Viridiplantae; phylum Streptophyta; class Pinopsida; order Pinales; family Pinaceae; genus Pinus; species Pinus albicaulis. The sequence goes on along the minus strand of CM076578.1, from coordinate 161,613,442 downwards.
AGTCAAAATTTTGTATGAAATGAAATATTAAAGTGTGGGCTCCAAATTTTATATTAATATTCTTGGCATGCGGATTGGTGATCACATATGAGCATTGAATAAAGGTAAGGTGAGTTGGTAGCATGGGTCATTATATATATATGTGATGATACTTTGGGTTTTAATCCAAAGTCGAATATTGATTCGAATTTTCCATAAGTGGGTTTTATTATATGGTTCTAACCATAGGTTTGGTAAAAGGAAGAGCTTCGCATTAAGGTTACCTCATGCTTTGAGATTTATTTGGGGTTTTAAGTTGAAAACACATTTTATATGTGTAGATGTGGGTTTTGCGACCTTTTGGGTCGCATCAATTTCATTTCTTTTATTAGATTTTATTGTCATTTCCTTTTAAGGCAATTTTATCTTTTATAGATTAGATTTTTCTATCGGTTTTCTCACAACATTTAGATTAATTTTTATTTTATTTGTAATTTAGTTGAAAGATTTCTTTTTAGAAACTAGTGTAGAATGAGTTCAATTACACAACAATAGAATTAAGTTATTTATCCTCCATGTTTTGATATTTAAGAATTTCCTTTTGATATTTGGAATTAAGTGTGGATTTATGCAATCTAGATAGATCTTTTACTTCAAAAGATCAATTTAGTTAGTTAGGAATATGGATTGGAAGAACATGTGCGTCATTAATTTCCAAATTGTATGAAAAAAAATCATTCATTTTTGTAGTTAGTTTCGTTTTTTAGAATTCACTAGATTTACAAAAGAAATCCTAGAATGTATAATGAACATACATTTCACAAGTTCATGAATCCTGGATGACATTTAATGAATTAAATTAAAGAAAATTAATTTACCAAACAAGAGTACTCATCACGATGTTTCTCATTTTATCTATAGGGAGAATCGGGTGAACTATAGTCGACCATTTTGTTAGTCATCTTGATCTTCTTCTTCCTACAAACATATAATGTCGGACAAACCAAATATAAACATGATCAAACATAGCTTATTGAATTTCAAGGGATTCTATATCGTCTACACTATTAATCCAGATTATCACAACATATGTATATATAATGAAATCAACATATCGATAATATCAACATCAAAATCCTCGACCTCTACATGATGGCGGAAGCTGCAACAATGACTATCACAATGCATGCATAAAAAACACATAGACAACTAACATGCATGCATGAAAATCACATTCCACCCATCTAGTCCAAGTTTTGAACTTGAGAGCTCTAATACCAATATGTGGTTTTATATATCACCCAAAGAGAATGGAACACCTTACTGATACCAATCTATAACCACCCCTCCCACATTTACCCAATTTCACCGACCTACTAGGGTAAACATGAGACGAAGAGTTACTTGTGACATGACTCAATCTCCAAGCTCCACTTAAGGAAGTGGGGCCTACAAACTAACCATAAACTAACAAATCACAACATCCCTCGGGGCTAAAAGAAACTCGGGGGGCCAAAGAACCACCCGGGTGACCAAAACCTACATTGGGATCCTTTTCAGCGACCTAGGCTCCCAACCACATGCATGAAAAGACCATGGTGCGGTTGAAGGCCTCCAAATGCATGCACAACACTGCCTTAGTGCGGTTGTAGCCCAAAATTTCCGAGTTCAAATAGTGCGGTCCTGAGATGCGAGCCCACAATTCTTGGATAGCCTCTGGGCCACTTTGCCCAAAACTTCTTGAGACTTATGAAAATGATAAATGACATAAGGAAAAAAGCTACTAATTCAAAATCGGATAAAGGACTTGACCTAGACTGCCTAGAACACATTCTATATTTCATCAAACACATGGAAAACATGTAAGCTACAAGTCATGAATGCATATATGATCACGAGAGTCTAAAAATTATCCGAGAATCACCAAGAAGGTATTTAATCAAACACATGGAAAACATGTAAGCTACAAGTCATGAATGCATATATGATCACAAGGTTCTAAAAATTATTTGAGAATCACCAAGAAGGTACAATTCCCTCTTAAAATAGCTACAATAACATTTTTTTGGTCCATGCATTCATCAACCATTCATACATACATCAAAACATGTGAAGATCCATAAGTTATATACATCACATAACCAAAAAAATAACCAACATAGAAACTATGGAAAATTAACCATAATATTGCCAACATAATCGATACAAATATACATGAATCATAATTGAAGAATAGCTCTTATTATCATAAAATACCAACCAAGTCGGGGATCTCCACGTATCACCCAATCATAGATTGGAGCTGAACCAAATTTATCTTTCATCCAATCACCCTTGTGCCATATTCCAAGAATGAATGTGGGATGTCATTGAATAACTAAAGAAAAAAAAACTAGGGATTCTAAAGGCCAAACCACCTCAACCCTCATACATAGTTATTCCACCTCCATGATAGTACATCACTAACACCAACTAGATCGGTCTCTACCCAAGTCATCCGGGGCTCCAAAAAATAGTAACTCAACCCACAACCTTCCAAGGCTCCAGAGAATTTGCACAATATGGCTCCAAGGATTAGTAACTCAACCCAACAAGGGATCTAAAACGTTTATCCCAACCTAGGCTCCGGGACTAGTAACTCAACCCAACTTTGTTCTAGGCCTTTCGAGTGTTTGTTCCAACCCACAACCATAAGGAATTATGAACATAAATAAGAAAAAAAATCAAATGGAAAAACCCACAACACCATGTATATCTGGAAATGGAAAGGCAAGGCTAAAGCCACTTTGTCAATCTAGGAAAATATAAATTCCAATGACATCACATAACCAAAAATACGGATGCATATACCATGCATCCATAAATCAAAAAAATAAATCACACATGAAACTTGTTACATGCAAAGCAAACCGAATTTAGTTGCTAATCGAACTTGTTCCCTTACACTTCCCTTCTTTCATTTACCTTCCTTCTATAATCCAAGTGAAAACTAAAGTGCTCCAAAAATGCTCTAAGTGTGCAAGAGTATGAGAGTATGAGAGAATGAATGAAATCTCCAAAGCTAAATTGACAAAAAGTTTAACCAATCAAAAGCTATGAAATGATCCGAAAAAGAATTTTTATCATTGAGACCTCTAGTTTCATCACTTTCCTCCATTTTTCCTTTAATTTCCCTCTCATGCAAATGCTGTGACCTTTCATCTCCCTTTTCTCCTATTTTCCTTTATTTTCATAAATAAATGCTAATTAATGCTTCTTTTCCTTTTTCCAATGTATTTTCCAATTTCCAAAGCCATTTATTAATCACCGGTGATACCCATCACTATGTTTTACCCAACATGCAACTTGTAATATGTGTCCCATGACCTTGGTCTTGTTTTTTATTTACATAGGAAATCAACAAGGGGTTTTTACAACCAGGAACACCTAATAGGCTTCTTGACCTAATTATCCCTAATATAAAAAATATGACTTGTTTACATGTCTCGATCTACTTATATATTTGAACTTGAGTTCTATGTGAAGTATGATTGTTCCCCTAACATTGGGTATGGTACACTACGATGCATTAATGATTATTTTCCTTAATCCATTTTTGTTTGTTTGTTTGTTTTTATGTAAGCAAAAATTTTTCATTATATTTTCAAAAATTACATAGAGTACAATATTTGAGTTGAGTGCCTTTAGAGTGCCAAAACCATACTAGCTTGGTGCATGCTAAGGAGAGACCATCTACCCTTGAGAGACAAACTATATGGTCCTCATAATAAGTGTGAGGACATATTTTTATTCCAAAATACAATAGAAAAAAAATATGCATGACAAAAACATCAAAAGAGCATATGAAAAAACATTGACGAGCATACAATATGAAAGCCTCTCCTCATATGTGTTAGCGAGTCTAGTAATCCTTGGAAAAGGTACTAGAAGGGGCCATCATGGCTTTCTAGAAACCATGGAGGGCGATCTCACTTAAAAAACACACCATATGGGGTGGTGGTGGTATTTTTCTACATAGTTTCCCCTTAAGGATGAGTGGTTGTATTAGTAGTCATGTTATTGAAGAGATTTCTGGATTATCCACGAGTGTTATAGAACATTTGTCGACATTTTGAATCCCAACGGAGATCCATATTCGGGATATGTTGTTGAATGAAGGAATGAAAGAAGGAATTAGGTCATGATTAATAGTGAAAAAGAAATTAAAAAGAGGCTGACAAGAACATATTAATAATATTTAATATTCTATTTAATGTTGTTATTTTAATTTTAATAAATTTATTTCTAAGAATTTTATAATTTATTTTAATTCTAAGTAATAAATTAAACTAAGAAAAAGAATGCGGTCGACTAAATATAATGTAAGTCACGAACAACTCAAAAGAGTTTACAAGAGAATTCATCAATAAAAATGACAAAATATCTTTTCCTGGATGTGGAGGCTATCGAGAAAGTGCTATAGACATCAAAGTGGACCCTTTCTAGGGATTTGCATGCGTCTTGTTGTCCCGATAAGGAAAATAGAATTGTGTATATCCCAAAAGTACATGCTTTGCATACATCCTACTACTCAAGTACTCCTTTGGGAGGCCTTTGGTTATTTCTTTATGCATGCTATTAAAGGTGACATGATGCAAATTGCCTTATGTTCTATGCCAAAAGTTCAACGACATCATGCACCTTCTTTGCCTTTATTCTCAATGTAGCACAATACTCCACATCTAGCTTATACAAGTTCTTCACATGAACCCCTATTTTCTTCACCTATCCTGTGGCTATGTGTCTCAGGGAATTCCTTTCCTTTCTTTGAAGATCACATCATATCCACGATCTTCCAAAGCGCAACAAAGACGATATTTTATTTAGGCCCCACATGAACATGAATTCCTTGAGCACGGGGGGTTTTGAATCCCTAGGAAAGGTGACTATACCAACCCCATTCACGTTGTAACTTTCATCATCCCCCATCTCAATGTGCATATTCAAGTCTTCTCCCCCATGTCACTTTGCAAAAAATATCTATTCCCTGTCATGTGGAATGATGCACGTGAGTCCAAGTACCACACACTTCCCATCACTATGCTAGACATGCATGCAATTAAGGTAAAATCAATCTCTAATTGTGAAGCCAAGGATTCACCTACTACTCCTCCAGAGGGTCTTATTTCTTGCCTTATTCTATGGACACTTCATGGCATAGTGTCCGAATTCATGACAATGGAAGCATATGATTTTCGACAAATCTATCTTCTTATCCCCCTTCTTTGGATTCTTGTTTGGATTGGGGTTTATTCCATTTTCCATTATTTTCATTTCCATCCGGTGTAAAATTTTCTTCATCCTCACCCTTGGATGAAGTCCCATATCTTGTATTCGCCTTATTTCCTCCTATACCAAATTGTACCATAAGCATTCCCAATTCGGTAGTTTCCCTCCCATTCAATGAATCTTGATAGTTTTGCTAGCTCTTGGGAAGGCCCGGGAAGGGATAGTATTACCAATTTTTCTTCGGGCGACATTAACACCAACCCCACCAAGTTCATTAAGATTTAATGTGAACCTACTTAGATACCGCATAATTGTGTCATTCTTATGCATCATGACTTTGAAGTTTATCCTTGAGCACCAACTTCCTCTGGTCAATATTTTTCTCGAACAAGTATGTAGGTGCTTTCCACATTGAAAATTAAGTTTCCTTTTCATGGATATTTTAGACAATACGATCCCACACTCCCTCAAATATGATTCTCCTCGCTTCGGTTAAATCTTTCTTCCTTTGGGAAAGGGTTTTAGGAATCGGATGCTTGTGGTTTTACAACATATGAATTGATGTATTCTAGCAATGCATTGTAATCCAATACCACCTCCATGTGATCCTTCCATGTAACAAAATTAGAGTTTCCTTCCAAGGGGTACTCTAGCCTTAGTCTATTGAAATCCATCTTCTTAGTTTTGAATAAAACTTACAACAATGATCTCCAAATTCGAACCTCTATGAAGAAACTTCTAATTTGCTGCTCTCGTGTGAATCCAACTACGATACCATGTAGAAATCAAGCTATATATTTGCAATTTATCATAAAGTTTTAAACAAAATCATAAGACACAAACCTACTCTAATATTCAGTGGACATGATTTCACAATTTAGAACAAAAAAATTTAGACATGCAAGAAGAAATAACACACATGCAACAAGTATTTTTTATATTGGGAAAGAAAACTACTAAAACCCCAATACCTCTTGCATTAATGAGAGGAAATAGAGATGAAATACAATTTATTTTCTCAACTAAGCTCACCATCCAAGTGCACAACCTATCTCTTTTCTCATTGAATGCCTTTAACCCAAACTTTGTCAAAAATTTCCTCCAATTGAGATCATATTTCCTTGCATTGTTACTTGAGGAATTAGGCCCTGTTATATAGGAAAATTCCTCAAATTTATTATGAAATTCCTTTAGGTGATCATCTAGCGCATGCAACACATGTACACTAAAAAAATAATATACAACTGATGTTACATTTCCTTGGAATCTCCACCTGCTTGGGGAACTCAAATTATCTGCATTAACTAGCTATTTTTGGGTTGATTGATTAGTTAAATAGATGATCATTGAGTTTTATTGAAGTCCCACTACACAAATTGACCCTCACGCTAGTTCTTCCAACAATTGGAAATATTTTAGCTGAAAACAACCTTAGATGACTAACCTTGATTGCTACAAAATAGCAATCACACATGCTATATCTGAACTCTAACTCCTCCAAATCGAAATTCTGGAGTAAAATGGGTGACACAAGCCATGTCACTCAAGTTAACATCATCCAAGTTTTTTTGTTGATGTGGAAATTCGAATTTTGTCATTTTAATCAAGGAAAAATCAAATTGAGAATTTCTTGCTTTGCATTTTTCAACATTCCATCTCAGCGAAGAAATGGATTATCAACCACCCATATCATACACCCAGTGGAACTCAAAATTCCCTCTTGACAAGGCCTTTGTCAAAAATGTTTGCATCTTGTTACTCGTTGGAATATATTGCAACATCATGATCTACTTTTGTACACAATCTTGTAGATGGTGATACCAAATATCAATATGCTTGGATCAGTTGTGAAAAAAATAGATATTCAAAGAGCTTGACACAAATATGATTATCGAGTAGATCACAATTGGATCCATCATCGACCAAACAATCCAACAAGTATCTTTCTCATCTAGATAGCCTCACAATTTTCTTGAATGACAACCATGTTTTTTTGCTTGTCGAGTTGAGTGCCACATATATTTTTCTTCCTATTGTACCAAGAAACTATTGTTGACCCAACACTAAAAATTCCACCCGATGTACTCTTTCGATCCGATGCACTCTGCCCAATCTTCATCTATGAATCCCATGCGGCTTCACTCCATTTGTCTGTTTGTCTCAGTATTCCAAGCCGGGTAGTGCCTACTGAGGTATCGTAGAACATTCTTAGCTACCCTCCAAAATAATTTGGTCGACCAAACCATGGATTTTCTTAGTTGGTTGAAGTTGCATAACTACATGTCACGGTAATTTTTTCACAAGATACATTAGTTAACCCACCAGCTGTCGATAAATAGTAGCATCCACTTCCTTACCTAAAGTGGCATCTTCTTTCCTCTAGTTGGTCATTAGAGGAGTCTCCATGGCTTTGCATCTGTCCATGCAGAACCTGCGAAGTATCTCGTTGGCATACTTTCCTTAAGAGACAAACAATTCCTCATCTCCTTGCCACACTTCCAATATGAGGAATTAGTGCATGAGACCCATGACCTTCATTTCAAAATGCGTTGAAAGGTCCTCCTTGCAAGTTCGATCATTTTTTCATCACCAATTAAAATAAAATATTCAACGAGATAAGACAATAATGAACAATTTATATTCTACCAAAATATTATAGAGGTTTTCATCTGCTCCACTTTTGGTGAAGCCCAAATCCATGAGATAGCTATCGATCCTGGTGTACAAAGGGTTCTTTCTTGAGGCAGGGTACGATGCTTTCTCGAGTTTGCACACATGAGACTCTTGATCAAAATTATTGAAGCCTTTTGGTTGCTTGATACACCCTCATCCTCAAATAATGTTGTTTTCACATCCACCTAGTGGATCTTCCACCCCATTTGTGCATCCCGAACAAGAATTGATCTAATGGATGGGTAACTTACTACAAAAGTAAAGATCTCCTCATAGTCAATCCCTTTAACACGAGAGTAACGCTTGGCCATAAATCTAGCCTTGTAATTTTTTATGTTTCCATTTGTTGCATGATTTACCTTAAATATCCATCTCAAACCCAAAATTGAACTATCTACTAGTATTGGGACAACCACCCAAATGCGGTTCTTTACAATGCATTTTTATTCCTCCACCATTGCATCAAACCATACATGTTTCTATATTGCTTCCCCGAAATAGGATCACTTAGTCTCTACAAGTCTCGGTCATCAAAGCCATGTAGCTAGTGTACCGATCGATGACCTTCTCTCACCGTGATAATTTGAAGGAGCACCCGCATTCCCCCTTGCATCTTGCACAAGTCTCTTGACTTTCATGGTTCTTGTATTACCCTCTCTAGATGGTTCTTCTTGAGTGGTTGTACCCATGCTCTCCTCCTCAATTTGTGGCTACTCCAAAACTTACTGAGGTTACTCCATTGGATCTAAAATATCACCTTCGGGTGGGATATGAAGCTCCCTCTTAGAGAGCATTGCATCACTTTCTCTTCATCAAATTTTACATCCCTTCACATAACTTTCATTTTGAGAGATGTCAAGTACACATGGTAGTTGTGGGGGAGTTTACAGGGTAACCCAAAAATTCCCCCAACTGCTGCTCTTTTGTATCTAGCTTCTTCAGTGCATATTTGGAGACATGGAAGTAGATATAGGCTCTAAATATCGTGAAGTACGATACATCTAGCTTCCTCCTTGAGAAAGCCTCCTTTGGTGTAATCATTCCCATAATCCAATGAGGACATCGATTTTGAAAATATACTTTTGTGTTGCATGCTCTAGCCCACAAGTGCAAAGGTATGCCTTAGTCATCGCAACATTTTCCCCTCATTGGTCCCACAAAGCTACAATTATTTCTCTCGGCCACCCCATTTTGCTATGGGTTGTGGGGTGTTGTCAACTCTTTTCAAATTCCTTATTTTGCACATAATTTTTTTTAAACTCATTCGACAAGTACTCACCTACATTATCGCTCTTGAGAGCCTTCACCTTCTTTCCCATTCCTTTCTCAACCAATGCTTTGAATTATACGAACTTGGAGAATGCCCCCCCATTATTTTTGAATGAACAAGATCCAAAAAATTCCATGAGAAGTCATTAATAAAAATGACAAAATATTTGTGCTCGACAATGGAGGCTATCGAGAAAGTTCCACAAACATTAGAGTGGATCCTTTCTAGTATTGCATGTGCATTGTTGTCCCGATCATGTAAAGTTGATTTTCTATAATTCTCTAAAGAACATACTTTGCATACATCCTGCGACTCAAGTAATCCTTTTGGGAGGCATGTTCTTATATTTTGCATGATCTTCAAGGTGCCATGATACAAATGGCCAAGTATTTTATGCCAAATTACACATACATCATGACTTTTCACCTTCTCTTTCTTTGTGCTCAATGCAACACAATCCTCCAAATCTAGCTTGTACATGTTCTTCATATGGACACTGATCTACTTCACATTTCCCTATGGTTATGCATCTTAGTAATTCGTTTCCTTTTATAAATATCGCATCATATCCATAGTCTTCCAAAGCGCAACAAAGATGATATTTTTCTTTAGGCCCAACACGAGCATAGAAATACTTCAACTTTGAGAGGGGAGCCTGACTCCCTCTAAAAGGTGATTGTACCAACCTCGGTCACGTTGTATCATTTTTCATCTACCATCTCAATGTGGATCTACAAATATTTCTCCTCCATATCAACTGAAAAAATATCTATTCCCCAGTCATGTGGAACAATGCACTCGAGTCCATGTACCACACGCTTCACATCATGTTTTGGCCATGCATGTAATGAGTGTAAAGTAAATCTTGAACTATGTAGCCAAGAATTCACTTGCTACTCCTCATGAGGTATTCTTGCTTGCCTTCTTGTGTAGACACTTTGTGGCATAGTGTATGAATTCATGACAATGGAAGCATTTGAATTTTGACAAATCTATCTTCTTGCCCCCCTTGATTGGATTCTAGTTTGGATTGAGATTTATTCCATTTTATCTTCTTTATCATTTCAAGCTAGTGCAAATATTTCTTCATCCTCACCCTTGAATGAAGTCCCATATCTTTGGTATTCTACCTTATTTACTCTTGTACCAAATCAAACCATAATCATTCGAAATTCGACGAGTTTCTCCCTCCCATTCACATGAATCTTTATAGTTTGTGCTAGCTCTTACGAAGTATCGAGAAGGACAAGGCTTACCAATTCTTCTTCGGGTACATTAACACCCGACCCTTCCAATTTCATCACGACATTGTGTGAACCTGCTCAAATACTATATAATTGTGTCATTCTTCTCCATCTTAATGACTTTGAAGTTTATCCTTGAGCGCCAACTTCTTTTGGTCACTATTATTCTTGAAAAAATTATTTCATTTCTTTCCAAATTGTGAATGGAGTTTCCTTTTCTATGGATATTTTGAGACAATAAGATCCCTGTATTCCCTAAAATATTATTCTCCTCACTTTAGCTACATCTTTCTTCCACTAGGCAAAGGTTTTGGGCATCAAATGCTTGTGGTTTTTCAAACATATGACTTGATGTATTCTAGAAGTCCATTGTCATCCAATACTACCTCCATGTGATAATTCCATGAAAAACAAAAATTAGAGTTTACCTTCCAATGCATACTCTAGACTTAGTCCATTGAAATCGATCTTCTCATTTTTGAAGAAAACATGCAACAATGATCTCTAAATTTGAAACTATAGAAGACAACTTCAAACTTCCTCTCTAATTTGAATCCAACTTTGATACCATGTAGAAATTATGTTGTATAATTTCATATTCTCATGATTTTTTAACCAAATTCACAAGACACAAACCTACTCTACTATTTTTTTTGGACATTATTTAACAATTTAGAACAAAAAAATTGAGACATGCAAGAAGAAATAACACACATGCAACAAGTATTTTTCTCTGCGGGAAAGGTATCTACTAAAAAGAAACAAATGCCTCTTGTATTAATAATATGAAATAGAGATATAATAGAATTTATTTGTTCAAGCTGAGCTCACCCTACAAGTGCACAACATATCTCTGCTCCCCTTTGAAGGCCTCGACCCAAACTTTGTCAAAATTTTCCTCTACTTGAGATATTATTTCCTTGCATTGTTCCTTGAGGAATTAGGGCCCCCTATTAGTTATGAAAATTCCTCAAATTGATTGAGCAATTACTCTAGAGCTGATCATCTATCTACATGCAAAACATGTATAGTCATAACTAGTATACAAGCGATGTTGTGCTTGCCTTGGAATCTCCACCTCGCTCGAGGAACTAAAATTATTTGCATGCACTAGCTATTTTGGGATAATTGATCAATTAACTAGATGATCACTAAGTTTGATTGAAGTCCCACTACACAACTTGACCCTTGACTAGTTATTGTAACAATTGGAACTAGTTTAACTAGAAAACAACCTTAGATAACTGACCTTGATTGCTACAAATTAGAAATCACACATGCTTAACTAAACTATAACTCCTCTAAATCGAATTTACTAAGTAAACGAGGTGACACAAGCCATGTCACTCAATTTAACATCATCCAAGTTGTATTATAATGTGGAAATTCATTTTTTTCTCAATTTAATCAAGACAAAATCAAATTGAGAATTTCTTGCTTTGCATTTTTCAACAATTATGTCAACACTATCTCTTTCAAACGTAAGTGCTTTGGCTATATTTAATTTTTGTTTCAAGTACATGATATTTGGGATATCCTTTTATTGTAATAGGATTTAATCCTTAATAAATTCAAATCAAAGAATATTTGGTACAAACTTATGGTCTATTTCATCATTGGATATTTGTGTAACTAATCTTTTACTAAGAAGGATTACTTTTCATTTCTAGGAATCAATTGAATTTTTTTTCATTGAATATCTTAATATTATGATAGTGGTAACTTAATATACTATTCACTTTTCACATCAATGTACCTTTATCTTAATATCATCATAGAGTGGCCTTCGTTATACCTAGCTAGGTAAACCTGCCCATCCTACTACTCAACTTGGATTGTTTGTCTTATTAGAAAACCATCCTTAAGACATGAAGTCTCTTCCTTACACTTAAAGTGAGAGGTAAGGCCATCAAGGTGATAGTGGGTGGCTTTATTAATAGTTTCACCTTGGTTACGACCCATACGACTAGATTCTTCCTTCATTAAGAGTATGAGAGATAACATATCTCTTTATGACAATTTTAAAGGAAGAATCCAACATGATGTTTACCTCTTTCAACCTAAATACATAGAGAATATTTTCATCCAAGAAAAGTAAAGTTAAAAGTAAAAATATGGAGACTATAAGCATGGTCACAAAAAACTATGTAGAGCATCATGATACCTCTTCTAACCCCACTATATTGACAAGGTTGGCACCTCAAAAAATGGATAAAATGATATTGTATAAAATATAACAACAAGATTCAAACTCATCTTGTAATGTACTAAAACAATATACTAAATCCTTCTACAATTTGTGGGAAAAAAAAACACGATCGCCCAATCACATAACAAGTAAGAGAAAGAAACAATCAATTGCACAACACAAGATTTATATGGGAAAGCATAGTGCCTAAAACATTGATATTTGTATATTTTATAAAGTCAAGGATCGTGAAAAACTATGATGCTTTCTCTCTCAACAAAAACTCACACTCTGCTGATTGTCTCACTACGATCTAGGAAAAAATCGAGACAAATACTTAGCCAATTATCTACCTATGCTCAACCTTCCTTACACACATTACTTGAGGAATTAAATCCCTATTAAATAGGAAAATACCTTGCCTTGATTTTCCAATACTTCCTAGAGCTCGAATTGACTCTATAGCCGACCTGTACAATTTTATAATTATACCATTGATAGTTATCATCCCTTTAACCTCGGTCTCAAGCTCGGGTCTTCCTTAGAAGCTGATATGCAACAACTATTTATAGTGAATTATCAACTAACTCATTGATCATTACTTGTGAATTAAAATAGATTCAATTCACTTGAACTCTCACTACCTCATCACTCGGTTAGAACTAGTTAAATTGATTTTAACTCAATTTATTGAGTTAACTAATTACATCTCATAAATAATTATGCTTGGACCCCCTTAAATCATTGGAGAACTCTACATGCATCCTCTTAGACCCTCAACTAGAATTTCCTATGATAACTCGAGTCATTCTAACTTATTCAACTAATACAAGTTTTCAAGAGATGAAATTACATTTTATCTTCCAATTTAATTAAGGGAAAATTAAATCGAAGCCCCACTTTAGGGGTGCGATTTCTTGATGCCATTTCAAAACTCCCTCTCAAAAAGAAATGGATCATACTGCTACCTCGATCTGCCTCTGCGAAATTCAAATTTTCTTCTTGCGAGTGCCTTCATCAAGATGTCTGCATCCACGATCCTCGACGTGGGAATGTAATCTAATGACATAATCTAACTTTGAACATAATCTATGAGATGGTGATACCTGGGATACCAATAATATTGGACTTTTCATGGAATAATAGATTAGCGAGAGTTTGATGCAACTATGGTTATCACAATGTACCACTGGGTTGGATCCATCTATTGACCAAACAAACTAACAAGTATCTTCCTCATCTATATGGCCTCGCATGCTTCTTAGCGGTAGCCGCCATGTACTCTAACTACGGTGACGCTGCACACCGATCTGCTGTTCTCTGTTGTACCAAGAAAATGTTGCTGATCCTATCGTGAAGATGCCTCTTCATGAGCTCTTCTGTTAGATGGACTCCCTGTCCCAATGCTGAATCGGTGAAGCCTTGAATATTCACTCCCTATTTCCATCTATACCATAATCCATACTCTATAGTGCCCACGAGATATCACAACACATGTTTCCTTGCCTTCCAAAAGAGCTCGGTCGTCTTAAACATATCTTGGCTCATCTAGTTAAGCTCGCGTAGCATATGTCGGGTCGTGTGTTCACCAAATACATGAGTGAACTCAGTTATCACATGGTAAATTTTTCAACAATTTGAATTTTATATGATATTATTGTGATATGGTTAAGTTTTTGGAAATTGGTTTCATTTTTCCAATTTTTGGCTAAATTCGCAAATTTGAATTATTTTTTGGCGCTTTTTCCCTTTCATCATTATTATAAAAATTTATTAGCCCTTGGTGCTAATCTCCAAATCAAGGGCTAATCTCAAAGGCTAATCTCCAAATCATCAACATCCCTGAAAGCTAAGCCAACATGAACAAAAATAAATTGAGGGCTAACAATTTATTATAAATTTACTAAAAAAATAAGCCCTCGGGATATTTTTCACACCGACCAAATGAACCATCGGGGCTAATTTCAAACGGCGAGAGTTATACATTTTAACAAAATAATAGCACGAGGGATAATATTTGAGGTCCAACCATATGACTAAGGTCGGGCACCAAATCCAAGTCACAAGTCAAGGGGCCCGGTCACAAGCGCCAAGCATCAAGAAGAGTTCTAAGGGGGATGAGCGCATTGCTCATATCATCCACCATGTATACACTAGTGTATATAAACACCTTAAAATCCATCTCCCGGGTGCATGTGGTTAAGTCTTGCTCTCCATCCAACAACCAGATCAATCGGTCCACCAAGTCGATGACCCATAGCCTTTTTTGCACCCCTCATCCATCGGTCTTTACTGGGGGTCCAAAAAAGTGGTTTCCTTCCCATTGGTACCACTTTGATGTGTCGAACCCTCATTTTTCTTCAACCCCCCTCATAAACCTCTTACCACTCATACCCCCTGCCCCTTTGAAATGCTGCCAAACCAACCCATTTTACCACTATCCTTCCCACGCGCTCCCCTCTACTTTCATCCCGACGCGTGGAAAAAACCATTAGTTTATCCACACATGATTTAAATTGCAATGAAAGTCTCTCGGGTAGTTCAAAACCAATTTCCGGTAGTAGGGGGAATTGACACCAAAGGTGACTCAGCCGACAAGTGGAAAAAATGACGAAGCGAGAGGATGATATGGAAAAAGGTTCTAAACCTAGCCAACTCAAAGGGAAAATGATGAATCTTCGACAACATGAGGAATTTATTTCCATCGGATACAAATTATGAAGATCATTCATCCGAGAAGAAACCTCCGGAAATTTAATGTTTAGTTAGAGAGAATACATGACACTTGGTAACATATGGAAAAGTATCCAAATATAGCATCACATTAGCTCCAACATTCCAAATTCTGAGGATAAACTTGACAACCTCCAAACGAATTCAAGATACTGGCTGAGGTTTTTTTCCACATTTATGGCAATTTTTTTTCTATTTTTAGTATGGGGGTTAGATTTATATTCAGAGAATATAGGAGCGAGTTTCGAGGATACTTGTCTATATATTTTAGTATGAAAATACTTGTAAAAGGGGAGGCCCTTTCTGAAAGGAGGCCTTTGATACTGTATATTAATACTTGCTTATCTCTTTGAAGTTAATATAGAAACTTTTCTTTTACGGGACACGAGATTCATTACGAAATTATTGTTTAGTATGCGTTCTTGTCTTCAACATTCATGACTTTGTGTTTTTCCACTGGTATACTCTATAGTTTAGTGAAGGAATTCATCCATGATAGATGCTCCTTTCATTATGATTATACCTTTTATGTATCATGCAAATTACTAGTACAAAATTAATCTCTTCTTGATGCTATATTCTAGTGGTTTCCCTTTTGTACTTTCTTCTAAAGCCGTGTTAAGAGATTCATCCTCGATAGATGCCTCTTGTTCAATGGGCTTTCCTTTATTGCAAACCATCATTTCATTATCCTTATTAGCTAAACACATGTACCTTGCCTCGAGTTTTAGAAAGAATCTAGCCATTTATTAGTCTGTAATAAATTAGAGATTCAAGTTTTGACTCCATTGCCCAATGGTTTCTTTTTAAAGCTTGTCAACTAGCCTTCTTAAATCCAACTTTTTTTCATTTACATATCTAGCCCCTTTTTTGAAATTCAAGGTGCTATTTTAGTGATCTTGGGTAGTAGAATTGCTAAGGGAGGCCCCTTTGGTTGAAAGGACCAGATTTTAGCACTGAATATTGGTCCGAAATGGTTACCTTGGGAAATAATTTGACACATTTAAAAGTAAATCTATAAGTCATAACATATTGGCGTCATTGCTGAGGGATCGATTGCTTTATTATTTTCCATGGGAAGAACAACATTGTTTCAGTTCTAAGGTTTGAGAGCAGCGGACACTTAGGCGAGATATTGGTTGTATTCCTACTATGGCGACTCCACACATCGGATAATCGGTTTGAAGGTGATTCCATTGGAACAAGGATCCCGGGAAGAATCAAAACATGATGGTGACTCCACTACTTGAAGATCAGTAGCTTGAGAAGGTTCTTGGTGACTTCACGGTTTCCAAGATGAGTTCTCACTGCCAAGAATGAATCCTAGGTATGCTCTTATGGATCGATCTCATATCCATATATTTCCAAATCCTATGCCTCGTGTTGATTGGCTAACTTATCTTCCCATGTTCAAAGAGGAAAAAGAAAGATGATGTTGTTCTACATTTGGTTAAATTCCACATACATATATGTAGATTTAGGGTTGAGTTTCTGAATATTGTCTCATGAAGATGTTTTATGGCTACCCTAGAAGACAAATCTAGAGTATGGTATGAAGGGTTGAAATAGAGAAGCTTTTCTTCTCTTAAATATTTCCATAGAATATTTTTTAGACATAATGGGAAGTCTCATTCTTTATCATCACTTCATTTCACATCATGTTGCAATATTTGGAATGGTTTCATTCAATATATTAAAATTATTCATGATGATGTAGAATGTATGGATGATGAGGAGATATTAGAGGCACTTTATGAATTTTCCTCTCGGGATAGTTGTCTTGAAGATCAAGAAGTCACATCCTTAGTTGAAGATGAAATTAATCAGAGAGCTTGATGATGATATTCATGTTATTTGTGATCAATACTGTCCATCAAATTATGTTTCAAACCTCTTATTTCACGAGTTTTTCTGAAAAAGGGTTTGTGAGGACCAAGTCTGCGAAAACACATGCACAAAGATATAAATTATTGAACAATTACATGACATATATTATCAAGAAATATACAGTTCAACTCATGATATTTCTTAAAGAGACACAAAGAGAGTGATGAAAATGATAGAACACAAGCTCGATCAAACATGTTTTATTTTCAAGAGATCTGTTCAAGAAATAAGTGAGTCAATTGATGATGATATTGGAATTAAAAAAACATGGAACAAGGAGAAAAAAAATTAGAAATGAATCTTGTGTCCTTGGTTTGGTCCATCAAGAAAAAGAAATTTTCATGTCTTTCATGATCCTTTGGTTAACTTGTTTCGGTCATCGGTGAAGATGGAGTCTATTTTGTTTATAAGTTCAAATTATGGAATCAATTTTTATTACGAGTTGCAACTAGATGATCTATTTCTGATTTTACTCAAGCTACATTCAAGAAGCCCAAGTGTTAGATCAGCTCTTTTCTGCGGCTTTTATTGGCGGTTTCTTATTACTTGAATCGGTCATGTAGTTTTCAGTTTGTTAGAGTAGGTTTACATGTACAAAAATAAGATGATAGGAATGAGAAATTTTAGTTTTCAATTCTCAGTTCATTATCAATTTGTACGAGTTGTTGTTTTCAGTTAGAAAGAGTTATAGGTACGGCATGGCATGGCCAAAGGAAAATATGTCAAAAGCTTCGGGGAGCAGTCAAATGGTTAGGCGCTGGAAATGCGAATACGAGGTTCTTTGCTGCACAATGAGAGGGGCCATCATCCCCGATTGGAGCCTTTGTTATCACATGGTAAAAATTTTCATCAATTCGGATTTTATATGATATTATTCCGATATGGTTAAGTTTTAGAAATTGGTTTCATTTTTCCAATTTTTTGGCTAAATTCGTCAATTTGAGCTGTTTTTGGTGCTTTTCCATTTCATCAATTTTAATATAAATTTATTAGCTCTTGAGGGATAATCTCCAAATCAAGGGCTAATCTCAAAGGCTAATATCCAAATCATCAACAACCCTAAAGGCTAAGTTGACACCAAAAACACTAAATTGAGGGCTAATAGTTCATTATAAATTTTTGTAAAAAATAAGCCCTCGGGAGGCTATTTTTTCTCACGCAATGAACCCTCGGGGAGCTAATTTAAAACTATAGGGTGATACATTTAAAAAAAATAATAACACGAGGCTAATATTTGAGGGCCAACCATAGGACCAGAGACCAAGCACGAATCGAAGTCAAAAGTCAAGGGGCCCAACACACAAGCGCCAGCAGCGAGAAAAGTTCACAGGGGGGATGAGCGCATTGCTCATAGAAAATACACCATGCTATACACTAGCGTATATAAACACCTTAACATCCATCTCCTGGGTGCATGTGGTTATGTCCTTCTCTCCACCAATCGCCCTATCGGTCATTCTACCAAATTGATGATCCACGGCCTTTTTCACACCCCCCCCTATTGTCGTCCGGGTAAATCCCCTGCGGACGAGAGGCAATCCCTCTAGCCCTAGGGTGGGTCTAGAAACTACGGGAACATACTAACATCTACCTTCCTAGATTGTAAATGAAATTCGAATCAAGGAAGATGACCTACCTTGTTCGATGTTATGTTATCGTCTTCCATTGAAGCTACTTGATCACGTCACTCTTCTCCGACTCGATACATGCTGCACTATCAACGTTCGATTACATGTACGGACAATCAAGACAACACGACAAGCGTAACACCATGAAAAACATAAAACAATTACAACCTATCTAACTGATCAAGGAATGCTATAAATCTCATTATAAATGTAAAGCAAGAATGAGAAGATAAACATCGGATACATTTTATTATGACAAAGACAAAGGGGAGTTTACAACCAAGCCTTGATGTTGAGGCTCTCCTTTGGCGAGGTACGTATCCAAGCGCGTTTGTTGCACCCCTCATGAACAAAGGTCCAAGATCTCACTATGTTCTCAACACACACAAACAATCACACTCGCACTATTCTCCAGAAGACTATGATTGCTTCTTCTCTATGCCAACTTTTGCGGTATCTCTTCAACTAGAATATGTTCAAACGGCACATCAATGGAAGATGGCTATATTTATAGAGGAGAGGAGGAGGTTGGGATCCCTACAATAGTGGAAGGGAGACCTTATCCCTTGGGAGGTTTCCCCATAAGGTGGAAACAAGAGGCAAAGGAGGAAGGTCGTGGTTATTCGATCGAACCACTCCCTATGAATCATCCACGAAGTTGTTGTGATCGAAACTTCTCCTCTATTTTTAAAAAAAAATTTCCATAAACGGATTGGTGTGGGCGGCTCACTCGGACGGAGTGCCAGGCGGGCGCGGGCTCGGTGTTAATTTTCCTCATTGGTGTGAGGGCATAACGGGACTACCAACGGCAAGGTAAAAACATGTGTTTTTAGTGGTCTGCTCGGGGAAATGGTCAACGGAAGGATTGTTGTTCTCATGGCAAGGGATGAAATGATGGTATTTGCAAGGCATGACATTGCTTATTGGTCACAAAAATGACCCTACAATGTGAAATATGGGGATTTCGAGGACAATGAAAAAATTACGTGCAGCAGATGCCCCCCTAAAGTATTAAGTCCGAACATGAGTGAGGGGTGAAATGCTTTACAAGTATGTACAAGGAACTAGACGACTATCGTACGGAGACTTGCAAATCAAGCATGAGATGCATATACATAACTGAAATCTCCGTTGAAAATACATGAATCCATGGTATAGGCGCAAATATTCATCGATAAAATGATCATGTGAATGGATCCTCGGCATGGATGTAGCCATCCGAATAAAGGGATCATATGAACAGATCCACGGCATGGCGTAGCCATCCGTATAGAGAGGATCAAAACAAGAGAACCCATAGTATGGTCGCGAGCCATCCGTCACGAAGAATCATGTATATAATCATGAATGACTCATCACTCTACGCAACTCCGGACTTTTGTGATCGAAGCCCAGGGTCTTTCTCTCCGACACACCACCCAGATCAAAGTACATATTCCAACATGTGAATAGACATGTTGAAGTCAAACATGCTAGAAAATCGCCCTGATTACTCGGTCAATGATGTGAACCGTTAACAAGTGCGAGAGAAACCACCCATAATGTCAATGTATCTCAAGGTACTACTAGAACAATCCCACGAAACTCTGCAGACATGGTGAGATGAAGTCCGAACACCATGAAATCACTTGATCGAAGGCCAATGATGTGAACTTGTCATCGAATGGGAAAAACTTTGCCACTAGGGCATGCAAGCTCTAAGGTACCGAAAAAGGAGTCTCTAGATCAACTTCTGGATAATAGGCGAAGTCGAGAAAAGTGATCTGTCGAAGGAGGGTCATAATGAATCCCACATCATTGACACGAAACAGAGAAGGTAATATGAGTGTGAATCAAGACTGGGAAATAGAGGATCGGGGAATGTACAAAGCCTGCGTGAAAGGATTTTCTCTTGAATATATCAATGACATGACTATGAATTTAACGACATTTGACTCAAATGGGATCGAAGGTCATGTTGGAAAAAAATTGCAATCGAATGAGAGCGAACGGATTTCCCCAAACCCATGGAGGAAAAGTGAGCACGGTGAAGATATCCCAATCGACACGAGCGCAAACAAGTGTCATGTTCGAGTAGTGACATACCGCCGACACAAGCGATGAAAAAACTTCCATTTCCCCCACCATTTTCAAAGCGGTACCTCTTTATTTTTACACAAGATTGAAGAGGATACCATATACTTGTCATATAACTTTGTCCTTCGGACAAATCCAACCTAGTACATTTTACGAGCCTCTAGGAAGGAGGAACTCAAGTAATTTCATGGCAGACAAAATCCAAGTGATCATCCCATTTAACAGAGTCCGATAAAGGAAGAACTTAGCTATTTTCCAATGTTTAGAGTTTGAAAAGATAGCGAAAAATAAACTCAGGTAGTCCCTTTTTATGGAATAGTCCCACAGATCCGAAAAGGTAGAAAACTATGTCAGAGAGGAGCCTCTGTCATGATAGGCTAGGGAGTATTCTTTTTATAGAAATATATCCCAACTCGAAAAATGGGTAAACGTATGGCTGGATGGGCATCGGCTTTTCGCAGCCATTTAACGAGTTCGAAATGACAAGAGTCTACGACAAATCTTTTCGGTTTACTAGAGAGTCGCCCGAAAAGATTTGAAAGTTGACTCCTCCTAGAGGAACGAGTGGTATAAAGGGTAGAAACCGGTTCCTGAGTGGTGGAACTACTCAGGGACAAGATAAAGGTCAAGAGGGCAGCTAATAAGACCACTCATCACAACGGTTCCTTAGGAATGGGTGAAAAAAACAAGTGAAGGTATATGATCGACAGCGAGATAGTGACGATGGAGTGAGGACACTAAGGATTTTTACGGCAAAAAACGGTGATAAAATGGCAATCACGAGAGGTAAAATGGGAATGGTTTCATTTTTACAAAAGCTTGAAATCATGGGAAACTACTGCGGAGTTGGTTTCATTTATAAACAAGCTTGAAACAAAGATAAATTATGGCTGAAAGTTTGGTTAAATTTTTACATGAGCTTGAAACGGAAACAAACTATGGCTTGAGAAAAAGTAAGCATAAGCTTGAAATGGAAACAAAAATATGCTTGGAAAAGTAAGCATGCCCAACATGGTGACTCAATTCGAGGTACATGCGAGCTTCAATCCATATGAAAGGTAGATGGAGTGAAGGTTCAAGTTACGAGATCAAGAGAAAGACTCGACTAGGATTTTGCGAGATCTTATCAAAGACTTGAATTGAACGAGAATGTGTGTCATTGTTTTAACGAGGTTGACACCTTATAAATAACCATCCTCATGACACCTTGTTTCATTTTTTAAGGAGCTTGACACAAGAAAACAAATTTTTGCTCCGACGATCTTGTTTCATTTTTTAAGGAGCTTGACACAAGAAAACGAACTATGGTCAAAGAACTTGTTTCATTTTTTAAGGAGCTTGACACAAGAAAACAAAGCTATGCTCCAAAGACCTCATCATAATGAATAAGAAGTCATAGCTTCCAAGGGTTTCCCCATCAATGGAAGGAAAACATCTTGTAAGTCTGGACCCAATGCATCACGATGTACACGACACTATGACATACGAACCGGGCACGGGCACAGATCAGCCACATAATTGACATGTGACGAGGATGACACAAACCCAGACGGATAAAGATCCGGTAGAGATTATGGTGGAATAATTTCCCATATAAGGACCAAAGAACGCAAGTTGATCGATGGTCACGATCCGACCTTGGTCTGGAAAACACATCACACGAAAGAGGGAGGGGCAAGCACTCCCATGGCATAAGTATAATCACGGACCGGGAGTAAATTAAATTCCAAGGGGCAGGAACAACCATCACATCCATATGTAAAAGTTTTTCACCTCCCAAAGTAACAGAAACTTCGGAAGGATCCTAATGGTTGACTAGTTCCTTTGTTAAACGCTCAACATAATGCATACGGGCACAAGCGGCGGTAAACGAAATCTTGCCAAGTAGTTGAGGATAAAATAATAACGGAAAGCGCATTCATCTATAATGGTGATGGGTACAACCGGATGGGAGGCTTGTACCGTGATCTCAAAGGGCACATAAGAAGGAAGGTGATAACCTACGAAGCAAACCCCAATTGAAGGAAGCAACCAAACTACTTGGAGGGGCTACCATCGTAACTAGCATGGTCTTCCCCTAGTGTTACGGGAGAAGACGGAGCGTCCTCCGCCACCTCCATCATGGAGGCGAAGGAGTATCCTCCGGGACCTCCATCATGGGAGGCGGAGGAGTAGCTTCAAGCACGAGAGATCGAGAGAATCTTTCTCCAAGTCGAGGAATGCAAGAAACAAGAAGAAAATAAGGGATGTGAGATCCACTCTCAGCCGAAAAGGGACCTCGGTGCACCACGACGAGGCTCAGTAAGGTGATCCCATGACCAATGGGCCGTCGGGATGGATTCATGATGGTGAATTTCAGGGGAGCGGGATCAATCAAGGATGACTCTTACGTCGATCATTGAATCAGGCGGTGAAGGACTCAAAGAAAGTTGTTTGTAACCATCAGAAGGCACGGTGCAGAAACAGGTTAGAGGTTGTCCAAAACTCTCTTGGCTTCATCCATATACAAACAAAGGTGAATGGCATGATGCCCTTCACACAACTTATAGGGATTGGTGGGCTTACCTCGCTGCCAGGGAGATTTACCGGCCACTCAGTCGACACGTGCCCCCAACCGTGAGCCCGGAAGCCAAAGAGGCAACAACGGACTGTTGTTGGACATACTTCGAGCACTCCTTGGGAATGCCAGGGGCAATATCGAAGAAGATAGTTTCTACGGAACAACATGCGAGGGAACTTAAATTTCCACGGAGGGTTGGGAGGTTCATTGAGAGTAGGTGTTTTAGAAGCAACAATTGCGAGAATTAGCCTCTCGCTTATACCTGCCTTATTCTTCTTAGTCTTATTCTTCTTCTTCTTAGCCACCTGGGTACTAGAATCCAAACTTTCACCAGTGTGAAGTAGAAGATGAGGATGAAGAAAGCAGTGAAGAAGGGGATAGGTCCACCTTCGAATCAACATGGTGTTTCTCGGGCGCGAGGAGTGGATGGTACGGTAGCCGGAACACTTGAGACCACGCAGGTTGAAAACAACCGAGCAGCACACACGTTAACCCGGGGAGGGATAATCAGCCCATATAAGGAGCACCAATATTTCCTAAAGCAGAGAAAGGAATAGGGTCCCTTCGGAGGGGACTCCTTGACTAGAAAACTTTCGGAAAGTTGCCATCGGAAACGACCTTGCAATAAAACACTAAGGAAAAAATTCTAACCGAGAATATTTCGTGGGAAATTAATTTTTAAGACAATGAAACCGTACTCGTTGTTTCATATTTTAAGAGTCGAGAAACAAGAAAAAGGTGACTTTATCGCTTTTAGGTTGGACACGAGCTTGAAAGGACAAGAGCTCGATGATCTTTCTGAGCAGTCGATGAAAAGATCACATGGTCACTGCAGTAATCTAGGTAAATGGTGCTACCGGATATAGTGAGCGCCATATACACCTTGGTAAAATGAAAGATAAATGAACCAAGGACTTAACGTACATGTAGGTAATTTCGACTGCCGTGTTCGGTGTATCACGGGTAAGACGGCGGGCACTCGGCTTCCTATGGATAAAGATTTTCAACCTAATGGGGTCTCCCTTTATATACGTGACGGTACGGGGAGCACAAGTGGGTACTAGTGCGCTGTGGCCGGATGGCGAGCTACAAATACTAGGCTTAAAGACGTCGGAACACGTCTCTACCGTAGACTACTAGTGTTATGTTAAGTTTCAATCTTGCCTTAGGTTAATTTAGTAAATTTTAAAGTTGATCTTTGAGTTATGTCTCGGTTTTAAGGCCCTACCGCATGTCATCCGAAAATCTCCTATATGCGGCTATATGAGGAAATAAATCTTTCAATTCAATGAATGCTATCTAGTTAAGGGAAGAATTCAAACAATGATGCAACAAACAACAACGGCGCAAATGAAAGTCTTTCCAAACTAGATGACTTTCACTATCCAAAAAGTAATCTGAAAATATTCAACGATGCAAGTTATACCAATGTAATCTATGCAAAATCCTCTTTTTGAAAGCTATGCAATTGTAATCTACAATTTCCTTTTTTGACTAAGAATGCACTCAATGCATTTTTCGATGAAATGAAAATCTACTTAATGCATACTTTTAATGAAAGAATAGAAATGTGCGATGCGTTTAGCTTTCAATCATTAAACAATGTGATATAAGTTCAATGATAAATCTCAAAAATGCTTTTTCAATGCAATGTGATCTAATGCATTTTGCGAAAAACTTTGAGACGAAAACTAAATGAACGCAAATCTCCGTAATGGAAGGATGAATGCAAAAAGGATGCAAAACCATCCACTAAGAATGCAATTGTTGTTTTAAACACTGTAACGAAATTCCTCAAAAGGCTACAAGACATATGAGGTCAAGCACAAAGGACTTCTAAAGCATGAGCTTAAAACAAGGCATTCATTCCCTTTTACATCAACGTCAAGAAAAGGAGCTTTTCAGGTTGAAAGAGACAATGTAATCTATGCTCATAATTGAAAAATTAGAGGATAGAAACAGTAAATCATCTGAAGATGAGAAAGGGAAAGACACACTAGTGAAGGATTTAGGGAAAAAAACCTCGATTTTTTCACACCTTGAAATTGGCATGAATTTTGTGGGTGAAACTAGCACCAATTGGCACGACTTCTGTTCGATGACAACTAGTGCCACGCACAATTAGCATGGGTTGCTAACCTAACAACTAGTGCCAATCGGCATAGTTTGTCGAAAAATAAAAGCGCCAATGCCGAAGAGGAAAAGCACAAAGAATTTCTTGCAAGACAGAATCACTGCACTTCAAGCAAAAAAATAAAAAGATCGTAATTGATGAAAAAATGTGGAACAAACAGGAAATGGTCGTTCGAATAAATCCGTCGAATGACTAAGACCTCAAAGAGTGAAAAAACTCAAAGGAAACTCCCAGATGGAGTCACCAATTTGTTGCTCCAGGTAATCCCTCTGCGGGACGGAGGCGATCCCTCTAGCCCTCAGGGTGGGTTTAGCAACTACTAGAACATACTAACATCTACCTTCCTAGATTGTAAATGAAATTTGGAGCAAGGAAGATGACCTACCTTGTTTTGATGCTATGTTGTCGTCTTCTGAAAGTCGAGGCTACTTGATCCGTCGCTCTTCTCCGGCTCGACACACGTTGCTATCAACGTTTGATTACATGTATAGATAGTCAGTCACAACACGACAAGCGTAACACCACGAAAAACATAAAACACTACAACCTATCTAACGATCAGGGAATGCTAGAAATCTCATTATAAATGTAAACAAGAATGGAAGATAAACATCGGATGCATTTTATTATGATAAAGACAAAGGGAGTTTACAACCAAGCCTTGATGTTGAGGCTCTCCTTTGGCGAGTCTATATCCAAACACATTTGTCACAGCCCTCATGAACAAAGGTCCAAGATCTCACTATGTTCTCAACACACACAAAAAATCACACTGCACTATTCTCCTGAAGCTATGATTGCTTCTTCTATGCCAACTTTTTCATAACATCTCTTCAACTAGAATATGTTCAACCAACACATCAATGGAAGATGGCTATATTTATAGAGGAGAGGAGGAGGTTGGGATCCCTAAAATAGTGGAAGGGAGGCCTTATCCCCTGATAGGTTTCCCCATAAGGTGGAAACAAGAGGCCAAGGGAAGGCCATGGTTATTCAGATCAAACCACTCCTATGACTCATCCACGAAGTTATTTGGGATCGAAACTACCTCTATTTTTTAATAAACTTTCCATAAATAGATTTGTGTGGGAAGCTCACTCGTATGAGACGCTACCATGGCGCGGGCCTCGATGTTAATTTTCCTCATTGGCACGAGGGCATACGGCTACACCAGCCTAGAGGAAAAAAACCAAGTGTTTTCTAGTGGTCAGCTCGGGAAATGGTCAGCAAGGATTGTTGTCCTCATGGCAAGGGATGCCGCAATGATGGTATTTTCAGGCAGCATGACACTATTTATTGGTCATGAAAATGACCCTCCAATGTGTGAGATGGGGATTGCGGGGACAGTGACGAAATTGTTGTGTAACACCTATCCATATAACCTTTACCGACGGAGTGGGGTATGAAAATTGGTTTCCTCCATGTGGTCCCACGTTGATGTGTCGACCCTCATCGTTTCACACACACTCACAAAAATATTACCACTCTTACCCTAAAATCTGCCAAACCAACCCATTTTACCACTCTCCTTCCCGCACAATCCCCTCACTCTCATCTCGACACATGGCAAACCATTAGTTTATCCACATATGTTTTACAAATGCAATGAAGTCTCTTAGGAAGTTCAACGATAATTTCTAGTAGCATGAGAATTGGTACGAAAGGTGACTCAACAGCGATGAGTGGAAAAATGACAGTGCGAGTGGATGATATGGAAAAAGGTTCTGAGGAACCTAGCCAACTCAAAGGGCAAAGGATGACTTTCGAAAAGCATGAGGAAGATATTTCAATTAGAGACAACTTAAGAAGATCATTCATCCGGAAGAAACCTACATGAATTTAATGGTCAATTGAGAGAATCCATGAAACTTGTTAACATATGGAAAACGTATCCAAAAGCAGCACCACATCAACTCCAACATTTCAAATTCCAATGATAAACTTCAACAACCTCCAACAATTCAAGATACCGTAGCTTTTTCCACATTTACGGCAACTTGTTTTCTGTTTTTATTATGTGGGTTATATTTTTATCAAGAATATAGAGCGTTTAGAGGATACTTGTCTATATATTTTTTAGTAAATACTTGTAAAAGGAGACCCCTTTTTAAAGGAGGCCTTTGGTATTGTATATTCAGACTTGCTTATCTCTTTGAGTTAATATAGAAGTTTTTCTTTTACAGGACTTGAGATTCATTATAGCATCATTGTTTAGTATGTGTTCCTATATTCAACATTCATGATTGCTTTTTTTATACTAGTATCTACGTATATTTTAGTGAAGGAATTCATCCTTGATAGATGCTCCTTTCATTATGATTATACCTATATTATATATCAGCAAATTACCAATACGAGATTCATCTTTTATTGATGTTATGTTCCTAGTGGTTTTACAGTGAGCCTCAAAATTGTGCTTTCTTTCATTCCACTTTACCTCATTTTCCTGTGTCCATTGCTATCCTGCACACGATTGATCAATGAATTTAGTTGAAATTACTTTTATAATGATTAACATGACTGACTTGCTAAATTTTGTGATTTTTGTCATTGTAATGCATTTTGACGGAACTAGGCTTTGCAGAGATACGATTGCGTAGCCTAACACGACGATTCTACTGGCTGTCTTCACATTTGGGTATGTTCCGGGTGGCCTCTCAAAAAAACCTCATACGGGCATAATCCACGTCATGTCTACATGGTTCGTTGCTCATCATGGAGGAAGAAACAAATTTCACGGGTATGGTTTTGGTACGTGGGAACACATTTAGGAAGGCGGACTTCTAATAGGGACCTGTCTCAATCCGGATGTCTTTCCTTTTCACGCTGTACCCACTTCAAGAGTCCTAATGTGATTAGATAAGGAAATACAATGTTCCTGAAATTGTTGCAAGTCTTGTTATTTACATTGGTTATATAAACACTTGGGAAACCAGAGCTAGGCTAGATTTTATGTTCAGATTTTGCTTAGATTCCGTGCTACATTTTCACGAAGACGCAGAGTGCTATGTTCAAGTTATTTCATCTTTAATGAAAGGCGATAGGTGTTGTTTTGAAAGCGTTGATTTGATTTGGAGTTAAATTCCGCTCGGTGGTAGAGTGCTCTTTTGCCTCTTGAACGGATTTATTTGCGTAATTTAGATAAGTATTCTAGCTGCCTTTACGTTTTGAATTTGAATTAGTAGTTGTTTTCATTGGCTATCTTGTAGTTATACTCATTCTAACTCTTCCAAAAGAAGAAGCTCTTTCAAAAGATTATAATGATGAATGGGAAATGAGCTATAGTATTGTAGGATTTAATTGTAATTCTTGTTGTTCACTATCGTGCGTTACACTTGTTCTAATCACTCTTCCACAAGAAGAAACTCTTCCAATAAATTCTTAAGGTGTCCAAGGCATAACCGTGATAATGAATGTTTTAGTTGTGTGTTTTCACTAAGTACCATCGCTGTTCTTTCTCTTAAACGCTTGCCCAAGATATCATAATGATGAGTGAGATATGGCTATGATATCTTAGTTTTTCATTGCTTTCAGTCTTTAAGTTTGCATTTGCACTCAATTACACCGTCAGAATTGTTCTAAAATCTCTTCCAAAAGAAGGAACTCTTCCAAAATATCAATAATGATGGACAAACGACCTGTATAATTCCATAGAATAATGCATGATAGCTTAGTTAGGATGCTTTCAGAGTTTAATTGCACTTAACTCATGTTCGGTTGTTTTGCTTTAAGTTTGATAATGACTTGTAGAGTTTAACATCTGTTTTTAGGCTAGTGACATTTTAGGTTTGGTTGTAGCTCAACTCATTGCATTTTCACTACTCCACATTCAGTTGTTATTCACTGCACTACTAGATTACTTCGATTATTAAATTTAACAAAATAGCCTTCATTATTCACAAATCTCTTCTTGTTCTAAAATCCATAATTGATTCATCACCATATGAGCAGAAGACAACATCATTTTAAGGCTCGAAGTACCTCTCGCAATTTCCTTATCATTTCTCAACAGAGCCCTCCCTCAAAAGACTACTTTGAAAAGAAATCAATAACTCTTGAGTAAGGTTTTTCGTGACATTCAATTAAATTACGAGAATAGAGTTAGGAACTAGATTTAGAGTAGAAGATCTTATGATGGTATCAATGTTTTACTCCAAACATACTTCAACAAATCTCTAATCAAGGACAAAATGTTGCATCATTATAAGTTAGTTGTTTAAAGTCTGTTTAGTTAGGAAGATTTGCATTTGATGAAAGAATTTGACAAGTTTAGCTTTGTGTTTTTGAATCATTTGCTTAAAAGTCATGAAAGAATTTGACAAGTTTAGTTTGTGTTTTGAATCATTTGCTGAAAAGTCATTATCAAGCTTTGCTTTTGCTTATTCATAGCTTTCTAAATTTAACTCGTTTTTCAGTATTGCATTTGCATTTACCATTTGACATCAACCAATTAGGTTTCCACCATTTTTCTAATCATTAGCTTCCTTCCATTAGCTTTCTAGTCATTTTCTCTTCGTGAACATAAAACCACCAAAAGATCAAAAACATCGCGAAATCATCACAAAAGACCAAAAAGACATCATAAAATACTACACACAACGCATTTAAAAACAAACACCTGGGTACATACAAGTACACTTCACTTGACGGTTACCAACCCTGGTTGACAATTAAATGAGTCTAATGTAGGAGACTAGATTGAGACCAACCATTTTGGCGCCATCTCAGGGAAGTGAAAACTAGGTAACCTTTGTTTCTTAGCATCCAAAAAATTATATGCGTAGGGAGAGAGATTCAAGGGGAAGATTTATAAGCGACGAGAGGCATAAGTTTGATTTCTGAGAACACCACTTGTTTCATCTAGATCCGGAGCTAGTACACCTTCAACTCAAACCCATCTTTCCCATCCTTTGCCCATCCTGGACTTCTAGAAGACCCGAAATCGAGATATCCCATTAGAAAAACCTTCCACTTCATCCTCGTGATCCTGCCATAGAAGAAGATCTAAAAACTCATGTTAGGGACACAAACCTTTCCACTTCCACAAGAGAATCAACCATGGCAGAAGAAGGAGGAGGAGGAGGTTTTAATGGAGAAAACACCTGTGTTTGGAGGTAGAGGTAGAGGTAGAGGAGAAGGCGGTAGAGGTGAAAAATGGAGGAAGAGGGCAGAATAGAGCTCTTTTTGGGTTCCCTATAATTGATGAAGAAACCAATACAGCCATGAAAAAACATTTCACCTCTCGTCCTTCCAAACTTCTATGGACTTAGCTCGAAGATCTGAAACTTTCTTGTCGAATTTGAAGTGTCTGTGTAGGACTTATGACTACTTACAAGATGCTCAAAAACTGAAATTATTTCCTTCAACTTTGAAGGGAGCAGCATTGAAGTGGTTTATGAGTCTAATCAGTAGTTCTATTAGAACATGGGAAGACATGAAACAAGCATTTCTAGAGAGATATTTGGATTATTGTATGCTAGGTTAATCATAAGGAAGAAGTGTTCAAGATGTTACAAAAAGAAGATGAAAACTTAGAAGATTTGTTGGAAATATTTAATTACAACATCAAAAGGGAAAAAATGGAAAATCTAGATCAAGACATCTTAAAAGCTCTTTTGTTGAAAACAATTAGGGATGAATGGTTGGATATTCTTAACATGATGGGAAAATGAGATATATCACAACTCACATTACCTGAAATATCTGAGTTATGTATCAACCTTTCAAGAGGGAAATCCAAAACTGTCAAAGGTCGAGAGATCTGCTCTTGCAAGGGAAAGTGCAGTCACGCCCTGCAGGACGTAAGTAGATCGAAATAGGACATATGCTTGATGATTTTAAATCGACATCTTAGAGTCTTAGTGAACAAACTAGACACCCTCGAGATACAAAACAAGCAAAGGTCAGATACGATGCCTTGGCAATCTATTTTGTCCCAAATGTAGAAAGAAACATGCCTTGAGAGAGTGTCCTTGGATGTAAAAGTTGTAGAAACTCGTGTCATTTGTTCTAAGAAACATGAGACCAAGAATTGTCCTTCTCTTCTGGTCTCAAAGCTTGTCTTTTAGGGAGAAACTCCCTCCGATTCGACAGTCTCTCAATTTTGTATCCTAGAAGGCCTTGGCAGGGACCTCGGACACAAGGATTCCGTGATCAAATGTATAATCAACCTCCACCTTGGAATTCTTGCAACAACCTTGGCCCCAATTTTCGATCAATCTCAATCTTGGGCACAAGGAACACAAAGTCCCTATGGAAGATACTCTCCATACTATGATCATCACCATCCTATCCACCATACCCACATTTTTATCCTCAAAAATCCTCAACAAAATTTTCCTCAAAATCTTCAACAAAATTCTCAACAACATCATCGAGAACCAACCACATCAAAATAAACCACTTTCATTACCATTCCCTCAAAAAATCAATTCAATTGCACACTCAACCCATACCAAACCCCACACAAGAACCCTCGTAGAGATACACACATGATAGAAGGTCAACAATTTTCAACTTATTTAATCACTCCTTTAGACCTTAGTAATGTTCAAGTCGAGGTACGGAAGAATACTTGAAAGAGGAAACCTTCGTGATCATACAAGAACAAGATAATTTCGAGAAGACTTCCCTACGGGTGAATAAAAATCTTGAGGAAGACACATCCTTTCAAGACCCACACATTGAAAAACTAAAACACAAAAAGATCCAATAAATCCAATCATGTTTGTATTTGGAGCAACCATCCACATCTACATTTCTCATACCTCTCATGCTGGAAAGATTACAAATTGATAGAGGTGTAGAAAAACAAATCATGGTGCCTAATTATGATTTCTTAGATGAATTGAGAAATGTTTGCATTAAAATTCCATTATATGACCAATCACCAGGAAATCTGAAGTTTTAGCCAAAACAATAAAGGAGTTGAGTATTAAGACAACAAGAAAAATAAGAGAAACCAAGAAAATTCAACCGGTTGGACAAATAGCAGACATTATGATGGGCAAGATTGCTATTCAAAGTATCTTGACACCCAGGAAATCCGAGTTGTCAAAATTCACATCAATGGAATTGAAATTCAAAACACACTCATTGACTTAGGAGCAAACTAATAAATATCATGAGTAGACAAATCATGGACAAAGCTGAAACTTCCTAATCTTCTCTTTACACCCACACTATTACAATTAGCGAGATAGATCCGTGATCAAAACAGCATGGGGTAATGAGAAGACATTCCAGTCGTCCCCTAGATTCTTGGGAGTACCACACTGTGATTTCATGATCCTAACTCCTAAGAATAATCTAGGAGGCCATCCTGTTATATTAGGAAGACCTTGGTTGGCTACAACCAGTGCTGGTACTAGTTGTAGGTCCGGTGATATGTATATTTATGATGGTAGTTCAACTAAGAAATTCACTTTATATCCTCCGACTAGAACAACTATAGATCTAGATGACACTCAATGGATAGAGGATGAAGAATATTTTCACAACCACTCTTCACAATTTCAGAAATATGACGAAGATAATCAAATTTCCGAATACTCTAGAAAAACTTTGAATCCTCTCCGAACACAAACATGAATCATTTCGGAGGGATCCAATATTGAATTTTTGTCATCTAGGCGGATGTCTCTTCATTCTATGGACAAATTTGGCAGCTCTACAAGTGAAATTTTTCCGAGCAAAGCTTTGAACATAAACAAGAACCTAGAAAAATCTCAACAAGAAGAGTTAGTCAAAGTATACAGAGACATTCTTCCGCATATGCATGGGAATACGCCCACGACATGAAAGGGATAAACAAGACTTGTACTCATCACATCTATATAGAGGCAAATTGCAAACCAATCGGACAACCTCAAAGACGGATGAATCCAAATCTAGGGAAATTGTTAGAGAGGAATTGCAAAAATTGTTAAATGTTAATTTCATCTATCCTATTTCGGATAGTCGGTGGGTTTTTCTCCTTTGGTAATTGTACAAAGAAAAATGGAAAAATGGAGGGTGTGTAGTTGACTACTGAAGCGAATAAAGCTACTCTTTGAAAGACCATTTTCCCTTTACCTTTCATGATCAAGTATTAGATACATTAGGCCGGCAAAAAGTACTTCTCATTGCTAGATGGGTTTAGTGGTTACAATCAAATCCAAGTAGCACTTGAAGACCACGAAAAAAACTACATTCCTTTGTCCTAGGGTACTTATGCTTTAACGAGTATTACCATTTGGATTATACAATGCACCAGCCGACTTTCAAGGCGTATTAGGAATTTTTTTCGGATCTAATACATGATCTGTGTAGAGGTGTACATGGATGATTTCATGGATTTTGTGAGGAATACATTTGAAGAGGCTTTAGAAAGAAACTTCTGGAAAAAGTCTTAAAAGATGTCAAAGAAAGCAAACCTTTCACTTAGTCATGAAAAATGTTTTATGATGTTTACTTGAAGAGTATTGTTTTAGACACTACATTTCGGGGATGGGATTAGAGTTGATGAGGCAAAAAGTTGAAGTCATTTCTAACCTATCCATTCCAAGTTGTCAAAGAGATGTTAGAAGTTTTCTAGGATTTACGAGGGTATTATCGGAGATTTATAGAAAAATTCACCGAAAAATACACATCTCTCTCTTCAAATTACTCACCAAAGATTGTGAATTCAAGTGGATTTCCGATTGCCGATAAGCTTTTGAAACTCACGAAAACCAAAATTTCCCGAAGCACCTATATTAAGGGGACCTAGCTGAAGTTATCTTTTCATATCTCGACAGATGCTTCCGATACGGCTCTAGGAGCAGTATTGGGGAAGAAAGATTTGATTCCCTATGCCATCTATTATACCAATAAAAATTTGACTCTCGTAGAGTTAAACCATACTCGTAGCGAAAAAGAGTTTTTAGGCTGTTGTTCATGCCATAAACAAATTTAGACACTATATAACAGAGCTATGAAACTTTTGTTCACGAGTCATTTACTGCAATTAGATATTTAATGAACAAATCAATCACTAATGGCGAGTTATAAGATGGTTGTTGCTCTTACAAGAATTCAACATTACTATTCTAGATAGGCCCGGAAAACAAAACACGGTAGCCGATTTCCTATCTAGACTCCAAAATATCAAAGATGACACCTCAGGTTGAAGATCAATTTCCCGATGAATATCTTTTTGCAATCTCTACTCAAACTCCATGGTTTGCCGATATTGCTAATTATTTAGTTTCGGGAAAATTTCCTTCAATTATGAATGCAAGGGATAAAAGAAAAAATCATTTGTGATAAGTGCAAAATATTCATGGGTTGCTAATGAGTTGTACAAGATAGGTCTAGATTTGATCATTAGAAGGTGTAATTTCGTGAAGATGAGATGCTGAGATTCTCAAGGCATGTCATGATGAACCTTGTGGCGGACACTTTGCGGGATGAGCAGCCTATAAGATCCTTTAATTTAGGATATTCATGGCCATCTTTGTTTAAAGATGCTAAAGAGTATGTCAAAAGGTGTGAGGTTTTCCAAGGGTAGGAAACCTTCTCCTTCGGGTGAGATGCCATTACAACCTCGGGTACATATCGAACCTTTTGAAAAATGGGCTTTGGATTTTGTAGGACCTATTAGTCCTCCATCAAGACAAAGAAATATATATTAGTTTGCACTGATTATGTTACTAAATGGGTAGAAGCTAAACCATTACTTATTGCTAATGAAGCATCTGTAGTTACTTTTCTTTTTGAGGATATTTTTACTCGTTTTGGTGTCCCAAGGGAAATTTCTACAGATCAAGGAGCTCAATTTACATCAAGGCTAGTGGAGCAAATGATGGAGAAGTACAAAAATCGGACATAGAAAAATCTACTCCTTATCATCCACAAGAAAATGGTCAAGTGGAATCTACCAATAAGGTCATTGAAGGAATCCTAACAAAAATTGTTCATTTACATAGAAGAGATTGGGTAGATAGGCTACTGAAGCCTTGTGGGCCTATAGAACTACATGGAGAAACACAACGGGCCATACTCCTTATGAGCTTGTTTATGGAAAGCAAGTTTTGTTTCCCATAGAGTTCCAAATTCAAACTTTCAAAATGGCAGTTGACTGGGACTTGATCTAACGGAGGCACAAAAGCATAGGCTGAGACAAATTAATGGAATTGGATGAGATCGGACAGATGCGGTTAAGAAACAAGTCTAGTTCAACAACAAAGGGCTAGATGGCATGACAAGTACATCAAAGAGAAAGAAATTCAAAGAAGGTACTGGGTCTTGTTTGATTCAAAATTCAAGGATTTTCAAGGTAAATTTGAGACACATTTGGCTTGGACCATATGAAGTTGTTGAAATTTTTGATAATGTAAACGAGTAAAAATCGGAACTATAGATGAATAAGAGGTCACTTTTCTTGTGAATGGTCATATATTGAAATCAGCATCACAAACCACTCTCAAGAGAAGAGTTTGTCAAGAAGTTTCCAAGAAAATAATGATGTGAAGTTAATAAAGAAGAGTTTCTCTTCTTCATCAACTTAATTAAATTTTTCAAAGCATTTCTCTTTTGGAAAAAAAGAAGAAGAAGAAGAAGGTATAAAAATGAAAACCAATCATTGATTGGCATGTTTATACAGAAAGATAGAGGTGAAAATCGAGTCTCTCGACACTCTAACTTTTCCCATTTTTGTTTTTACAAGGCAATTACAAAATCATAAGCTCGGATCCATAGTGATTATGATCCATCTCATTTCATTTCACTCCATTCACTTATCCATCCATACTCCATCTCATTCATTCATTCATATTCTAATCCATTCCACATATCATTCATCTCATTCCATCCTCCATCCATCTCATTTTCATGTCAAGATTTAAAGTTTTATGTCTATCAGCATGAATAAAACATGTCATGGATTGCAGGCGGTTCATATGTTCTTTCACTCCATTTCAAAAAAGTCTGAATCCATTCCATTTCATCATCCACTCCATACATATCACACCCATCATCCATCTTCATTTATACCATATAACATTTCACCTATATTCCAAAAACACTCCATTCCATGATTAAAATGCTCTAGGAACATTCTCACGACTCAACGAGACATTCTCCAAACTCGACAGTCGAGCGTTTACACGGCCATGATCTTTTACCGTAGCTACAAACTCTGAAGGCATGCCCGGTCGGCAGACATTGAGAATTGCAACAAAATGACCGTCAGTGTATCCATGAATCAAAAGCATCAAGAAGATTATGAAGACTCTTCAAAGGTGAAACAAAAGAAGACAAAGACTACAAAAAATCAAATGGCCAGCTACAGGTAACAAGTTTAGATTATAATGGAATTTCATAAAGTTTAGCATAGTTTTAGTTAGTGAATTGTTCGAAAAGGTTGTTTTAATTATTTTTATTGATCATGACCAATAAACCCTCCACCAACTTTGATTAAAATCTCTCATTTCAAATTCCATACGATATCATTTAAGCGGTTCAAATGGCCGAAGTGTTTGAATTCTTCACGTAACCCAACAAAATCATTCAATGATGATCTCTTTCCGTTGCAAAAACTCTCTGCCGTCTCTTTCAATCATAGCTCGTTCGCTCACCTCACTACATTACACTCATTCCGTGACCACTTCCATCACTCCATTCCGTAGCCGTACACTTCATTCCGCGGACAGAGATATTCTCATCACCGTGAGCAAGAGAGCAGAAAGGGTATACGCCTGACATGTCAAAACACTATCTACTAGGTGGGCAGAGATTGAGCATTATCACCGTAAACGCGAGAGGTATAGCGATGGAAGAATTTGAAAGTCGTTTATCGAAAGCAGACGGTATAGCGATGAAGAATTTGAAGTCATTTGTTACCAAAGACGGGAGGTATAGTACTGTGGGAATTTGAAGCTATTTGGCCACCGAGAAGCAGTATAGCGAGTGTGGAATTTGAAGCCACTTATCACTAAGAGACGAGGGATACATCGTTGTAGAATTTGAAGCCATTTGCCAGTCTACCGGAGGCAAATATCACTCCGAAGTTTAGCTTGTTTTCATTGTCAACTCGGAGGCATATTAGTCCAGAAATTTGAAGCTGTTGTCATTGTCAATCAGAGGTATATCATTCGAAGTTTGAAGACATTTGTCATTGTCAATCGCAGGTATGTCATTCTGAAATTTGAAGCCATTGTTATCTAACGTGAAGCCATTTCAATTCAAAGGTGAAATTTATTGTTTACTGTGGGTAGAAGAGTGTTAATTCGAACATTGAAGAAGCAATTATGGGTTTCATCGTAAGAACATAAACAATGGGTTCAAAATACCTAGAAGGCTACCCCCAATGTAAAGAACATGTTGCAACAGATAGGATGGTTACAATTTTTGGAGAAATTTAATGGATTCCACAAAGGAAGTCACTAAAACATTTGCAAGATCATTTCAAGAGAGCTGAAGTTGAAGTGGGAGATGTCAAATTTCTTGTCCTTTGAAGTTTTTCATGCGAAGCTACGGGGTTGCTCGGCAATCGAGAGAGATGGTTCAAAAACAGAAGAATTCACAATGAATCACTGAAAGCAAGATTCTAAAATCACCAGTGACTGGATGTCACTATATTTAAGAAAGGAATTCCCGATTCTGCATTGAAAAATAAATGGAGAAACATACTACTTTCCGCAAAAATTTATTACATGTGAGGGTAGATATGGTACTATTTTTATGTCTACCAAATTAGGCCCGATAATGCATTTTACG
Organism: Pinus albicaulis; assembly: GCA_034641835.2. Classification (NCBI taxonomy): domain Eukaryota; kingdom Viridiplantae; phylum Streptophyta; class Pinopsida; order Pinales; family Pinaceae; genus Pinus; species Pinus albicaulis. Next base: position 161,575,064 of record CM076578.1, on the reverse strand, counting down.
GGGAGAAGACTTAAACCTACCATATTTCTTACTTCAAAGTTTGAAAAAGATGGCTTCTCGTGTTCAAAGAAGGGTTCAATTTTTAGAGACAACTCTATATCATCATGGTTTGGTTAAAATTTTGATTGAACATCATTTAGCCAAAAAAATGATACATGGGACAATTTATTGACAAGAAATCATTTTGAAGAGCCAAAAGAGCCCTCACCGAACCATGGGCCTATAAAGAGAAGCGAGGAAATGGAGAGGCTTCAAAAGTTAGGCGATAAAGCACGGTCGAAAGTAGTGAGGAAATCATTTCGGAGAAGTTGAATCAAATCAAGAGACAACTTAAGGAAGAAAAAGGTAATCGTGAAATCTTCCATGGAGAAAGGAGAGGGATCTTCTCGATTGAAGAAGCCACAGACGAAAGAGGAAACTAAGGAAAACTCAAATCAAACAAACGTAATTAATAAGCAGAAGATGAGGAAACATCCATCGAAGAAGATGTTGAAGAGGATTTTAATGAAGGAACTCGAAATTGACTTCTGCTCAACAAGAAATTTATGACTATGTGGAAACTTTGGAAAGGAGAGCTTCGGAAAGCAAGGAGAGAACCCCCTAGTCCTCCACTATACGAAATAGATGTATTAAGGAGGGATAGGTATGAGTTGGAAATACTTAATAGACACATCAAAAATGAGAATGAAATTCTCAAGGATCAAGTCAAGCTCAAAAACTGATATGAACTCAACCTTATCCCTACCATATAGACAAAGTGGAGAAGACCAATGAGTTGAAGCAAAGGAACAAGAAGCTAATCGAGCACTTACCAACCTCAAGGTTCAAACTTGTTATCGAGAAAACCCATAAGATCTTTTAGCTTTCCAGACAAAGGAGAAGGAGAGGGATTAGATGTTCTTGCAGAAGCCTCGAGTTCATGGATAATTTGCATGAGGGACATGTGAGGAGACAACGATGGGGGTGTGTTGAGCCTCAAAATTGTGCTTTCTCTCATTCCACTTTCACCTCATTTTCTTTTTCCATTGCTATCCTAGACGATTGATCAATGAATTTAGTTGAAATTACTTTTAGAATGATTAACATGACTGACTTGCTAAATTTTGTGATTTTTGTCATTGTAATGCATTTTGATCGGGACAATTGCCGAAATGCGGACATTTCAGTAGCTAACCGGCGGGTCTCGTTGATTTGTCTTCACGTTTGGGTATGTTCCGGGTGGCCTCTCGAAGAAAAAACGCTATGGGAATAATCCACGTCATGTCTACATGGTTTGTTGCTCATCATGGAGGAAGAAACAAATTCTAGGTATGGTTTTGGTACATGTGGAACACATTTAGAAGGCGGAGCTTCTATTAGGACATCTCGGTCCCGGATGTCTTTTCCTTTTCACGCGACCACTTCAAGAGTCCTAATGTGATTCAGATAAGGAAAGACAATGTTCTGAAATTGTTGCAAGTCTTGTTATTTACATTTGTTATATAAAACACTTGGGAAATCGAGAGCTAGGCTAGATTTTGTTCTAGATTTTGCTTAGATTCCGTGCTACATTTTGCGAAGACGCGAGTGCTATGTTCAAGTGTCTTTTCATCTTTAATGAAAGCGGCAGGTGTATGTTTTGAAAGCATTGATTTTATTTGGAGTTAAATTCCGTCGAGTGGTAGAGGGCCCCTGCCTCTTGCACGGATTTATTTGCGTAATTTAGATAAGTATTCTAGTCGCCTTTACGTTTTTTGAATTTGAATTAGTAGTTGTTTTCATTAGCTACTGCGTAGGTTATACTCATTTCTAACTCTTCCAAAAGAAGAAGCTCTTCCAAAAGATTATAATGATGAATGGGAAATGGCTATAGTATTGTAGGATTTAATTGTAATTCTTGTTGTTCACTATCACAGTTACACCTGTTCTAATCACTCTTCCACAAGAAGAAACTCTTCCAATAAATTCTTAAGGTGTCCAAGGCATAACCGTGATAATGAATGTTTTATTTGTGTGTTTGCACTAAGTACCATCGTTGTTCTTGCTCTTAAACGCTTGCCCAAGATATCATAATGATGAGTGAGAGATGGCTATGATATCTTGGTTTTTCATTGCTTTCAGTCTTTAAGTTTGCATTTGCACTCAATTACAGATGTAGCTGTTCTAAAATCTCTTCCAAAAAGAAGGAACTCTTCCAAAATATCAATAATGATGGACAAACGACCGTATAATTCCATAGAATAATGCATGATAGCTTAGATTAGGATGCTCAGAGTTTAATCGTACTTAACTCATGTTCAGTTGTTTTTCTTTAAGTTTGATAATGACTTGTAGTTTTAACACTGTTTTTAGGCTAGTGACATTTTAGGTTTGGTTGTAGCTCAACTCATTGCATTTGCACTCCACATTCAATTGTTATTCATGCATACTAGATTACTCGATGTTAAATTTAACAAACAACCTTCATTATTCACAAATCTCTTCTTGTTCTAAAATCCATAATTGATTCATCACCATATGAACAGAAGACAACATCATTTTAAGGCACGAAGTATCTTTGCAATTTCCTTATCATTTCATAAAGCAAGAGCCCTCCCTCAAAAGACTACTTTGAAAAGAAATCAATAACTCTTGAGTAAGGTTTTGTGACATTCAATTAAATTGCAAAATAGAGTTAGGAACTAGATTGTAGAGTAGAAGATCTTATGATGGTATCAATGTTTTACTCCAAACATACTTCAACAAATCTCTAATCAAGGACAAAATGTTGCATCATTATAAGTTAGTTGTTTAAACTGCTTTAGTTAGGAAGATTTGCATGCTTAGTTGACCATGTTTTCCAAGCTCTCTCTCAAATGCCTTTGATGAAAGAATTTGACAAGTTTAGTTTGTGTTTTGAATCATTTGCTTAAAAGTCATTATCAAGCTTTGCTTTTGCTTATTCATAGTTTTAAGATTTAATTCGTTTTTAGTATTGCATTTGCATTTACTATTTGACATCAACTCAATTAGGTTTCACCGTTTTTAATCATTAGCTTCCTTCCATTAGCTTTCTAGTCATTTTCCTTGTGAACATAAAACCACCAAAAGATCAAAAACATCGGAAATCATCTACAAAAGACCAAAAACATCATAAAATACTACACACAACGCATTAAGAAACAAACACCTAGGTACATACGATACACTTCACTTCGAGTAGTTTACCAACCTTGGTTGACAATTCAAATGAGTTCAATTTAGGAGACTAGATTGAGACCAAATGAGTTTCCCTTTTTTACGTTCTTATAAAACTTTTTTTAAGAGATTCATCCTCGATATATGCCTCTTTTTTAGTAGGATTTCCTTTATGTCAAACATTCATTTCATTATATTTTATCTATCAACTATGCTTACCTTGCTTCGATAGTTTTATAAAGAATCTAGCCAATTATTACCGGTAGCTTGACTGATTGAGATTCAAGTTTTGAATCCATTGCCAAATGGTTTATTTTTAAAGATTGTCCACCCAACCTTCTAAAATTAAACCTCCTGTTCATTTACATATCCGGCCATTGTGTTTAAATTCAACTTGCTATTGTAGTGATCTTTGGTAGTGGACTGGCTTAGGAGCCCCATTTGGTTGAAAGGGCAGAGCTTTCGGCCTCACATTGATGCAGAAATGGTTACCTTGAAATAATTTGACACAACCCAAATAAATTTATAAGTGAACAAAACCCGACCATCTTCCCGTAAAAAGTAGCATCCACTACTTCGCCGACGGCAGCATACTCCTTCCTCCATTTTTCCCACAAGAGGAGTCTCATGGGTTGATGCCTCTCCATGTGGAACTTCCTCAAAATATCCTTGGAATACTTGCCCTAAGATACAAATAGTCTCCCATATATTTTCCATATTTCCAATCCAAGGAAATATTGCAAGAGCCCCATGTCCTTCATCTCAAATTCTCTCGAAAGATCATTCTTGCAAAGCTTTATGAGCTTCTCATCACCTATCAATATGTTTGGCGAGGAAAAAGGTCTTTAGCGAGACCTAGGTTCGGCTTAGGAGGCCAAAAAGGATTTCCCCTTTGTAGTCTAGCACCACGCCGGCATTTCACACGCGCTCACGAGGAACGAGTCTCACCGAGGCATGCCTGACCTTACTGAGGTTGGGGATGCAGACCGCTATCAACATAGCGGATTAAATATATATCTGACTGCAATAACTTGGAGCTTAGACAAATGCAACACTAGCTGGATGATATTCTTCGTAGCGCATTCAGAAAAGACGAGTCCCATACTAATTTTTAAACATACTACCATATCAACCATACCGGGATTACAACATATATTGGGAACTTCAATATTTGATTATATTATAATTCACTTATCAACAACATACCCTTGCATGTCGTTACACATGAGCTTTAACCGAACAGATTACAAAGAATCATATCCGAGTGGGACTGAGATCATAGAGATACAAAGAGATAGAGAACGGAACAACATGAGACGAGCTCGCCTACGGCTCCTATTTCCCCTCATTCCTCCTGTGCGACACTTCTGCTGCTCGGCTCCATTTCTTTCTTTGCTTCTGTGCAGGCGATGACATTTATTCCTTTCTTCTCACTCGAATGTCTTCTACTTCTCTCTCGTTGTCGAGGTTTCTATCTTGCTTGTATCCGCACATTATTCTACCATCTGATTACTCCACAGTCGTGCCACTTCGTTCTTCCTTCCTTTGCAACCTTGACGGCGTCCCAGCCTACCATGGTTGCGTCCATACATAATATCCACAACTCAAAAATAGTTTGATTTCAAAACGAAAGGGCCCCAACGAGTCCAGGCCACAACCTATTGACTCACCCCAAGTCCAAATCGCTCTTCTGTCTCTATTTCCATCGGTGCTGCTCGTCCACGCCTGTCCCACCTTGTCCCCTTTCTCTATTTGTCGAACAAGGGCCCCAATCCGGGATTTGTGTGAGGCTGTGCTTTGAGTTCTTGAAGGTCTGTCGGGGCCTGATGCCATCCTTACATGAGCATGTCGGGTTCACGTTGTGACCTTTACAACCACTTCTTCCCCGAAACAAGCGGCGGAGCTCGCGAAAACGTTTTTCGATCGCCGTATCGGCCTTGGAGACTAGTCGTTGCATTGTTCGGGCATTGTTTTTTATCGAACATCTGTCCGTTCCGGAGAGCTTGCTTTGCGGCGGTTGAGTGATCTCGCATGTCCGGACCTCCATATCACGCTTGGGCGTATAGTTGGTCGAGCGAGTAGGATGCGATGGCCTCCGGATCTCCCTTGATACACTGTTGTAGCTGTAATGAAACCGGTTGGGACTTCGGTGTGAGTGAGGTCGAACACTTGCGGACCCTTCAGTAGGGTCATATGCTTCTTTAGTTTGTAGCACGATGAACTTCCTGCATTTTTTTCCCCGGCTCTGTCTCTCGATATCTCGCTCTGTGTATACAATTGGCGTACGGAAACTAGGTCGGGTTGCCAATGCTTCTTTGAGTTCCTTGTTTTCTTGATGGATATTTGAACATGCCACCCCGATGTGGACCGCGCGTCCGACTATATCATTTTATTGTATCCCTTCTTGTATTTGGTTGTTGTTGGCCATTACTATGGGCCAAACGTCCTAGAATATTCTTGTCACTATCTCCGGTTGTTCTTGTAAGTCTCCCTTTTTCGCTCCTCGAACCTGTTCACGCTCTTTAGTAAGCGTGCCGATTTGTAATTGCTCTAAATTGAGTTCATTTAATTGTCAACTGTAGGGTTAGTTGGTGCTACTTTGAAAGTGAAGTGCACGCGTATGTGCCTAGGTGTTTGTCTCTTAATGCGTTGTGTTTAGTGTTTTATGATGTTTTTGGTATTTGGTGATGATTTATGATGTTTTTCGCCTTTTTGGTAGTTTTTATGTTCACAAGGAAAATGACTAGAAAGCTAGTGGAAGGAAACTCTTGGTTAAAAGCAGTGAAGCCTAATTGGTTGATGACAAATGATAGATGCAATTGCAAATGTTGAAACGAATCAAATCTAAACTATGACTAAACGAGAATACTAAGCTTGATAATGACTTTAAGGAAATGAATCAAAACACAAACTTAACTTTTCCAATTCTTTTATCAAAGGTATTTTGGGAAAGTTTGAGAAATGGTCGACTAAGTATACAAATTCTCCTAATCTTAAAAAATTAAACCATCGGCTTATAATGAGACAATATTTTATCCATGATTAAAGATTTGTAGAAACATATTTGGAGAAAAATATTGTTGACATCATAAGATCTTCTACTCTAAGAATAGTTCCTAACTCTATTTTTGCAACTTAGTTTGATACTACTACTTCACTCAAGGTTATAGATTTTAAAAAATAGTCTTTTGAGGAAATGTGTGTCTATGAGATGATAAGGGAAGTTGAAAAAGTACTGCGCACCAGAGATGACTCATCTTCGTTGTTCATAGGGTTATGAGTCGATTATAGATTTGGAACAAGAAGAGGTTTTGTAAATAATGAAGGATGTTTTTGTTAAGTTTAACGACTGAAGTAATCTAATATCGCAAATGGATGACAACTAAATGTGAGGGAAAATGCAATGATTTAAGCTAAAACTAAACTTAAGATGTCACTAGTCTAAAAAGCAGTGTTGAACTAACAAGTCATTATCAAACTCAAAACAAAATAACGAGCATGAGTTGAATGCAATTAGACCTCAGGAGTCATCTATATCTAAGCTATCATGCATTATTCTATGGAATTATATGGTCTATTTTGTCCATCATGATTGGTATTTTGGAAGAGTTTCTTAGACTAATCCCCTAAGCTCGTACAATTCGGTGCAAATGCAAATATAAAGGCTGAAAGCAATTAAAACCTAAGATATCATAGCTATCTCCTACCCATCATTATGATATTTTGGAAGAGCGTTTTAAGAGCAAGAAAAACTATGGTATGAGCAAACACAGCAATGAAACGTTCAGGATCACAAGTATACTTAAGACATCATAAGATTTTTTGGAAGAGCTTTCTTCTTTTGGAAGAGTGCTTAGAATAAGTATAAACCGTGATGGTGAACAAAAGAAATTACAATTAAATCCTACAACACTATAGCCATGTCCCATTCATTATCATGATCTTTTGAAGAGCTTCTTCTTTTGGAAGAGTTTTTTAGAACAGTATAACTATAGTGGCTAATGAAAAAAACTACGAATTCAAACTTCAAAAACGTAAAGGGACAACTAAGATACTTATCTAAATTACGCAAGTAAAACCGTTCGAGAGGCAGGGGCCCTCTACCACCAAACGGAATCTAACTCCAAATCAAATCAACGCTTTCAAAACAGTGTTGTCTTCTTGATTAAAGGAGAAATAACTTGAACACAATGTCTACGTCCTTCAGAAATGTAGCATAAAATCTAAGCAAAATCTAGAGCAAAATCTAGCCTATCTCTCGGTTTCCCAAGTGTTTTTATAACAAAGTTACATAACAAGACTTGCAACAATTCCAGGATCATTGTCTTTCCTTATCGAAATCACATTAGGACTCTTGAAGATGGCAACGTAAAGAAAAAAGGACATACGGACTCAAAGACAGTCCTATTAGAAGTGCGCTTCCTAAAATGTGTTCCACTACCCAAAACCATATCTAGAATTCGATTTTTCCTTCATGGTGAGCAATGAACAATGTAGACATGACGTGGAATATACCCATATGCGGTTTTTCTTGAGAGGCCACCCTGGAACATGCCTAAACGTGAAGACGACTCGAGAATTTCCGGTTAATACGGAATGCTACGTATTCTGCTAGTTCCGTAAAAATGCATTACAATGACAAAAATCACAAAACTTAGCAAAGTCGATCATGTTAAGCAAATCTAAAAAGTAATTTTAACTAAATTCATTGATCAATTGGGATTACGGGATAACAATGGACAAAGAAAATGAGGTAAAGTAAGATGAAAGAAAGCACAATCTTGAGGCTCAACATACTCACTCCGTGCGACTTCTTGCATGTCCTCATGCAACTTATTCCATAAAATCAGCAGGCTCTGCATGCATTCATCCATCCTTCTCCTTCTCCTTTCGGAAGCTAAAGATCTTCCGGGTTTTCCTTCAATATGTCAAGCTCTGGAACCTTAAGCCGGTGCGTACTTGCAGACTAGCTATGCTTGTTCCTCTTTTTCCAATCTTTTCATTAGCCTTTTCCTTTCCACTTTGTCCAGGGCAGATCAGAGTTGGAAGTTCATATTGGTTTTGGAGCAGAGCTTGTTCCTTCGAGAATATCGTTCTCATTTTTGATGTGTCTATTAAAGTATTTCTCAGCTCCTACCTCTCCCTTGCTTAACGCATCTATTTCGGACGGTGGAGGACTAGGCTCTTCATCCTACTCTCTGAAGCTTTCTTTTCCAAAGTTTCAACATAGTCATAAACTTCTTGCTGAGCAGGATCAATTTCAGTTCCCTTTCCATTAAAATCCTCTTCAAAATATTCTTCAATAGATGTTTCCTCATCTTCTATATTTATCACCCAGTTTGTTTTGATCGCGGGTTTTCCTTAGTTTCCCCTTTAGTATATGGCTTCTTCTTTGGCCGAAGATCCCTCTCTTTTCTCGTGGCAGATTTTTCCGATTACCTTCTCTTTCTTAAGTTGCATCTCTTAATTTGGAGTCAACTTCTTGAGATTATTTCCTCACTACTTTCGGACTCATGTCAATTTCCAATTTTAGAAGCTCTCCATTTTCCTCGCTTCTCCTTGTAGAGACGTTTGTTCGGTGAGGGCTCTTTGTGGCTCCTCAAATGAATTTCTCCTCAAGCAAATGTCAAGTATCATTTGTTTTGGCTAAATGGTGTTCAAATTAAAATCTATATCCATGCCATGGTATAGAGCTGTTCCTCAGAGTGAACCCTTCTTTCGACACAAGAAGCCACGATATCTTTTCAACGAAGCAAGAAATAGGGGTAGGTTTAACTCTTCCCTCCAGAAAATGCATTATCATTCTAATGTGGTAACCTCCAAAATGTACCATATCTACCTTCACATGTAATAAATTTTTCGCAGAATAAAGCTAGCATGTTTCTCCATTTACTTTTTCAATCTCGGAACTTGAATTCCCTTCTAAACACAAAATGTACATCCATACTCCATACGGTGATTTTAGAATTTTCTTCAGATTTCGTCATGGAATTCTCCGTTTTTGAACCATCTCTCTCCATTTCTAAGCAACTCCGTAGCTTCGCAACGAAAACTTCGATGACAGAGAATTTAACATCTCCACTTCAACTCTGACCTTCTCTAAATGACCTTGCAAATGTTTTAGTGACTTCTTTGTGGAAAGCCAGTCTAAATTTCTCAAGAAATTATAGCCATCCTACTCGTTGCAACATACTCTTTACACTGAGGTTATACTTCCGTATTTTGTACCCATTGGTCAGTGCTTACAAATAAGGCCCATCGAGCTACTTGTTCAATGTTCAGCATTAATACTCTTGCCCATCGGAAAACAATAACTTCCACCTTCGTATTGATACCTGCGGTTCTTGGTGACAATGGCCCCAAACTTCTGGACTGATATGCCCTCCGAGTTGACAGGTGATAATGGCTGCACCTTCGGATTGATATGCCACTTTCAAGGATTTGACAGTGACAATGGATTCACATTTCGCCACCTCTGCGTCCTACGCCTCTACATTGACAAATGGCTTCAAATTCCACCTCGCTATACCTCCTTGCCTGCTCAGAGGATAGTGCTTTAATCTCTGCGCGTGATAGTGGCTGGCTATTCAACCGAGTATACCCTTTGCTACCCGCTCACGGTGACGAGCGTATTATCTACGTCCGTTTGCGGAACTGAAGTGCTTGATTGACGTATCGGAGTGATGGAAGTAAGGTTACGGAATGAGCAAATGGAGTGAGTTGGAGAAAATGAATTAATGAGTGAAAAAGACCTTTGCGGAGATTTTACAACGGAAAAGAAAATCACTCATTGAATGATTTGCTGGGTGACGTGAGGAAATCAAACTATTTCAGTACTTTTTAACCGCTGCTAAACGATGTCGGCATAGAATTTGAAATGAGCGATTTTAATCAAAATTTTGTGTAGGGTATATTGGTCATGATCAATAAAAATAACTGCAAAACAACCTTTTCGAAATGATTCATAATCTTAAAACTATGCTAAAGCTTTGCGAGAATGCCATTATAATCAAAACTCGTTACTCTCCTCGCTTTTCATTTGCTTTTGTGGTCTTTGTCTTCTTTGTGTCTCTCATTGGAAGAGATCTTCATAATCCTTCTTGATTCTGTATTATGCTTGGATACACCGGGAGTCATTTTGTTGCAATTCAAATGTGCAACTTTGCCGATTAGTGCCTTGAGGTTTATGTGAGCTGCCCAGGTATGCACGATCGGCTGGGCGAAAATCGTCCGACTTTCTGTAGTCGTCCGTTAGGCCGCGTGAAATGCACTCGCATGAGAATTTTAATCATGGAATGGGAGTGGTTTGGGATATAAAGTGAGGAAATGTTACATGGACGAAGATGGATGATGAGTCATGATATGTATGAAGTGGATGATGAAATGGAATGAATTCAATGAAATGGAGTGGAAGAATATAAGAAATGGCACACGCAATCCATGACATGTGTTATTCAGCGACGGCAGAGACATCAAACTTTTGAATTTTGACATGGGAAATGAGGTGGATGAAAGCATGGAATAGAATGAATGAGTATATGGACTGGGAGGAAGTATGAATGAATGAATGAAATGGAGCATGGATGGATAAGGCAGACGAATGCAATGAAATGGAAATGGATCACAAGCACAATGGATGCGATCTATGATTTTGTGTAATGTACCGTGCATAAACAAAATGGGAAAAGTTAGAGTGTGGAAAAACTTCGATTTTTCACAATCACTGCACGTATAAACATGCTATGTCAGTTGGTTTCAACATTTCATACGTTTACTTATTTTATTTTATACATATACATATATATATATATATATATATATATATATATATATATATATATATATTTTATTATTTTATTTTATTTATTTTTCAAAAGAAATGCTTTGTAGCTACAATTAAGCTGACGAAGAGAAAGATTCTCTTCACTAACTCACATCGCTTATGGAACTGTCGACGCATTCTTCTCTTGAGGTAGCCTGCTATGATACGGCTTGATCATATGACCAGTTTTGTCTGTAAGTAGGTGAATCTGCTATCTATTATCCCGATTTTTCATCGCTCCATTGTAAAAATTTTTTAACAATTTCATATGGCCCAAGCCAATGTGTTTGAAATTTACACTTGAAAATCCTTGATTTTGAGGTAAAACAAGAGAGCCCAAAGTCACCTTCTCTGAATTTCTTCTCTTTGGATGTACTCGCTGCGCCATCTAGTCTCCGTCTTTCGTTGGATCTAGACTTGCTCTGAAATGCGATCTGTCGATCTCATCCAATTCATGTACTACACTCAGATCCTGCCACACATGTGCCTCCGTTAAATCAAGTCCTAGCTTTGAGCACACGGCCATTTTGAAAGTTTGAATGCGATCTTCATGGGGAATAAAAGCTTTTCTCTCCATAGCTTCAGCTCATATGAGTGTAACTCGTTGTGTTTCTCCAAGGTAGTTCTATAGGTCCACAAGGCTTGCAGAAGCCTATCTACCCAATCTCTTCTGTGTAAATGAGCAGGTGTGCCAGGATTCCTTCAATGACCTTATTAGTAGATTCCACCTCTGACCATTTGCTTGTGGATGGTAAGGATACTAGATTTTCTATGCCTGATTTCTGTACCTCTCCATCATTTGCTCCACTAGCCTTGACGTAAATTGAAGCTCTTGATCCGTGTTTCAATTCCCACGAGTTTACCAAAGGCAAAAATATCCTCAAAAGTTAGTAAAAGTAACTTATAGATGCTTCATTAGCAACAAGTAACGCATTTGCTACCCATTTAGTAACACAATCAAAGGTGCAAACTGACAGAGACTCTCTTCTGTCTTGATGGAGGACCACATGAGCCTACAAATCCAAAGCACATTTTTCAAAGAGGTTCAATATGTGCTCGAGGTTGTAATGGCATCTCACCGGAGTGAGAAGGTTTCCCTACCATTTTGGCAGCGTCATACCTTTTGACATACTCTTTAGCATCTTTAAACAAGGATGGCCAATAATAACTCACTAAATTAAGGATTCCCATGCAGTCTGTCCTCTCATCGGCAGTGTCACGACACACAAGGTTCATCATGACATGTTTCGAGAGTCTCGGGCATCTTATCTTCACGAACACACCTCCTAAACGAGTCAAATCGCGGCTCCGTCTCTGTACAACTCATTAGCAACCACATGAGATATTTTGCACTCGTCATAAATGATTTTTATTTTATCCCTTGCATTCATTATTGAAGGAAGATCTTTCCTAAAACTAAATAATTAGCAATATCAAATAAACCATGGAGCTTTGGAGTAGGAGAATTGCGAAAAGATATTTCAGTATCATAGAAAAGTGATCTTTCAAGCCAACAGAGTCATCACTCATATCTTTGGAGTCTAGATAGGAATGTCGACTCGATGTTTTGTTTTCTAGGCCTCTCTAGAAATGGTAATGTTAAATTCTTGCATAGAGTCACAACCGTCTCTATGACTACGCCATTAGTAACTGATTTTGTTCATTAAGCCCTCTAAATTGCGGACGATCTGATAGTGAAAAAAAATTCTCATAGCTCTGTTATATAGTGTCTAAATTTGTTTATGGCATGAACAACAGCTAAAAACTCTTTTTCGGTTACAGTATAGTTTAACTCTGCAGGAGTCAAATTTTTACTGGTATAATAGATGGCATAGGGAATCAAGTCTTTTCGCCCCAATACTGCTCCTAGAGCTGTATCGGAGGCATCTGTGGAGATATGAAAAGGTAACTTCCAGTTAGGTCCCCTTAATATAGGTGCTTCAGAAATTTTGGTTTTCAGGGTTTCAAAAGCTAACTGGCAATCAGAAGTCCATTTGAATTCACAATCTTTGGTGAGTAATTTGAAGAGTGGAGATGCTATTTTGGTGAATTTTTCTATAAATCTCCGATAATATCCTGTAAATCCTAGAAAACTTCTAACATCTCTTTGACAACTAGGAACATATAAGTTATATATGACTTCAACTTTAGACTCATCAACTCTAATCCCATCCCCTGAAATGTGGTGCCCTAAAACAATACCTTCAGTAAACATCATAAAACATTTTTCACGACTAAGTGAAAGGTTTGCTTCTTGACATATTTTTAAAACTTTTTCCAAGTTGTCTAAAGCTTCTTCAAATGAGTTTCCATAAACTGTGAAATCATCCATGTACACCTCTACACAATCATGTATTAGATTTGAGAAAATTCCTAATACTGCCCTTTGGAATGTTGCAGGTGCATTGCATAATCCAAATGGCAATACTCGGTAAGCATAGGTACCCCAAGGACAGGTAAATGTGGTTTTGTCTTGATCTTCAAGTGCTACTTGAATTTGATTGTAACCACTAAACCCATCTAGGAATGAAAAGTACTTTTTGCCAGCTAATGTATCTAATACTTGATCTATGAAAGGTAAGGGAAAATGGTCTTAAGAGTAGCTTTATTCAGTTCTCGGTAGTCAACACACACCCTCCATTTTCCATTTTTCTTTGGCACAATTACCAAAGGAGAAACCCACTGACTATCTGAAATAGGATAAATGAAATTAACATTTAACAATTTTTGTAATTCTTCCTTGACAATTTCCCTAAGATTTGGATTCATCCGTCTTTGAGGTTGTCTAATTGGTTTGCAATTTGCCTCTATATAGATGTGATGAGTACAAGTCTTGGGACTTATCCCTTTCATGTCAGTGTATTCCCATGCATATGCAGAAGAATGTCTCCGTAATACTTTGACTAACTCTTCTTGTTGAGATTTTTCTAGGTTTTTGTTTATGTTCAAGGTTTTGCCTGGAAAAATTTCACTTGTAGAGCTGCCAAATTTTTCGATAGAATGAAGAGACATCTGCCTAGATGACAAGAACTCAATATTGGATCCCTCTTGAAATGATTCATGTTTATGTTCTGGAGAGGATTCAAATTTTTCTAGAGTATTCAGAATTTGATTATCTTCACTAATTTCTGAAATTGTGAAGAGAGGTTGTAAATCTTCCTCATCCTCTATCCATTGAGTGTCATCTAGATCTGTAATTGTCCTAGCTGGAGGATATAAAGTGAACTTCTTAGTTGAACTACCATCAGAGATATACATATCACCGGATCTACAACTAATAAAAGCATCAGCTGTAGCCAACCAAGGTCTTCCTAATATAACAGGATGTCCTCCTAGATTATTCTTAGGAGTTAGGATCATAAAATCCACAGGGTACTCCCAAGAATCTAGGGACACTGAAATGTCTTCTATTACCCCATCTGGTTTGATCATAGATCTGTCTGCTAATTGTAATAGTGTGGGTGTAAAGAGAAGATTAGGAAGTTTCAGCTTATCCATGATTTGTCTACTCATAATATTGATTGCTGCTCCTAAATCAATGAGTGTGTTTTGGATTTCAATTCCATTGATGTAAATTTTGACAACTGGATTTCCTGGGTCAAGATACTTTGGAATAGAAATCTTGCCCATCATAATGTCTGCTATTTGTCCTGCCAGTTGAATTTTCTTTGTTTCTCTTATTCTTTTTCTTGTTTTCTTCATGCTCAATTCCTTTATTGTTTTGGCTAAAATTGGAATTTCCTTGATGGCTTGTAATAATGGAATTTTAATGCAAACATTTCTCAGCTCATCTAGGAAATCATAATTAGGCACCATGATTTGTTTTTCTACACCTCTATCAATTTGTAGTCTTTCTGGAAAGGGAGGTATAGAAGTAGATGTAGATGGTTGCTCTAATACATGAGTTGAATTTATTGGATCTTTTTGCTTTAATTTTTCAGTGTTTGGGTCTTGAAAGGATGTGTCTTCCTCAAGAATTTTATTCACCCGTAGAGAGTCTTCCTCAGAGTTATCTTGTTCTTGTATGATCACAGAAGGCTTCCTCTTTTCAAGTATTCTTCCAGACCTAAGTTGAACTTCACTAAGGTCTAGAGGAGTAATTAAATAAGTTGGAAACTGTTGGCCTTCTATCATGTATGTGTTCTGAGGATTTTTATTATTGGGGTTTGGTATGGATTGAGCAGGAAATTGATTTGATTTTTGAGGAAATGGTAATGGGAGTGGTTGATTTTGATGTGGTTGGTTCTGATGATGTTGTTGAGGACTTTGTTGAAAATTTTGTTGAAGATTTTGAGGAAAATTTTGTTGAGGATTTTGAGGATAAAAATGTGGGCATGGTGGATAGGATGGTGGATACTGATAGTATGGAGAGTATCTTCCATAGGGACTTTGTGTTCCTTGTGCCCAAGATTGAGATTGATTTTGAAATTGGGGCCAAGGTTGTTGCCAAGAATTCCAAGGTGGAGGTTGATTATACATTTGATCATGGAATCCTTGTGTCTGAGGTCCCTGCCAAGGCCTTCTAGATACAAAATTGAGAGACTCTGTGGAATCTGTAGGAGTTTCCTCCTGAAAGACAGCCTTGAGACCAGGAAGAGAAGGACAATTCTTGGTCTCATGTTTCTCAGAACAAATGACACAAGTTTCTACAACTTTTACATCCAAAGGACACTCTCTCAAGGCATGTTTCTTTCTACATTTGGGACAAAAGATTGCCAAGGCATCAGATTCAGCCTTTTGCTTGTTTTGTATCTTAAGGGTGTCTATTTGTTCACTAAGACTCCCTAAGATGTCAGATTTAAAATCATCAATCATGTGTCCTATTTCTGATCTACTTACTGTCCCAGAAGCAGACTTACTTGCCCTTGCAAGAGCAGGATCTCTTGGACCTTTGACAGTTTTAGATTTCCCTCTTGAAAGGTTGATACATAACTCAGATATTTCAGGTAATGTGAGTTGTGATATATCCCCTTCTCCCATCATGTTAAGGATATCCAACCATTCATCCCTAATTGTTTTCAACAAAAGAGCTTTTAAGGTGTCTTGATCTAGGTTTTCCATTTTTTCCCTTTTGATGTTGTAATTAAATCTCTCCAACAAATCTTCCAAATTTTCATCTTCTTTTTGTAACATCTTGAACACTTCTTCCTTATGATTAACCGGCATACAATAATCCAAATACCTCTCTAGAAATGCTTGTTTCATGTCTTCCCATGTTCTAATAGAACTGTTGATCAGACTCATAAACCAATTCAATGTTGCTCCTTTCAAAGTTGAAGGAAATAATTTCAGTTTTTGAGCATCTTATAAGTAGTCATAAGTTCTACATAGCACTTCAAATTCGAATAAGAAGGTTTCAGGATCTTCAGTTTTAAGTCCATAGAAGTTTGGAAGGACAGAGGGTGAAATGTTTTTCATGGTTGTATTGGTTTCTTCATCAATTATAGGGAACCCAAAAGAGCTTCCTATTTCTCTCCTACCTCTTCCTCCATCTGCACCTCTACCTCTACCTCTACGTCCAAATAGTGTGTTTTCTCCATTAAAAACTCCTCCTCCTCCTTCTTCTGCCATGGTTGACTCTCCTGTGGAAGTGGAAAGGTTTGTGTCCCTAACAGGAGTTTTTAGATCTTCTTCTATGGCAGGTTCAATGGATGAAGTGGAAGGTTTCTCTAATGGAATAGTTGACCTTAGATCTTCTAGAAGTCCAGGATCAGGAGAGGATGGAATATGTGTATGAGTTGAAGGTGTACTAGCTTTGGATCTAGATGAAACAAGTGGTGTTATAGAAATCAAACTTCTGCTTCTGGTGCTTATAAATCTTCCCCTTGAATATCTCTCCCTACGCATATAATTATTTTTGGATACTAAGAAACAAAGGTTACCTAGTTTTCACTTCCTCGGCAATGGCGCCAAAATGTTTGGTCTCAATCTAGTCTCCTAAATTGAGCTTATTTAATTGTCAACCAGGATTGGTAAACTGCTGAAGTGAAGTGTACTGTATGTACCTAGGTGTTTGTTTCTTAATGTGTTGTGTATAGTGTTTTGTGATGTTTTTGGTCTTTTGTGATGATTTATGATGTTTTTGATCTTTTGGTGGTTTTATGTTCACAAGGAAAATGACTAGAAAGCTAATGGAAAGAAGCTAATGATTAAGAACAGAGTAAAGCCTAATTGGTTGATGAAAAATGACAAATGCAATTGCAGATATTGAAACAGAATCAAATCCAAACTATGACTGAGAAAAAACAAAGCTTGATAATGACTTTTAAGCAAATGATTCAAAACATAAACTCAACTTGTCAAATTCTTTCATCAAAGGTGTTTTGAGAGAGAGCTTGAGACATGGTCAACTAAGCATGCAAATTCTCCTAACTAAACAGTTAAACAACTAACTTATAATGATGCAACATGTTATCCATGATTAGAGATTTGTTGAAGCATATTTGGAGTAAAACATTGATACCATCATAAGATTTCTACTTTAAGACTAGTTCCCAACTCTATTCTGCAACTTAGTTTGATAGCACTACACTTCACTCAAAGGTTATAGATTTTTAAAATAGTATTTTGAGGAAATGTTTGTTTGCGAGATGATAAGGAAGTTGCAGAAGTACTTCAGGCCTTAAAATGATATTGTCTTCTATTCATATGGTTATGAATCAATTGTAGATTTTAGAACAAGAAGAGGTTTGTAAATAATGAAGGCTGTTTTGTTAAGCTTAACAACTGAAGTAATCTAATATGCAGTGAATGACAACTGAATGTGGAGTGCAAATGCAATGAGTTAAGCTAAAACTGAACTTAAGATGTCACTAGTCTAAAACAGTGCTGAACTACCATGTCATTATCAAACTTAAAACAAAATAACTGAACATGAGTTAAGTGCAATTAAACTCCGGAGTATCCTAACTAGGCTACCATGCATTATTCTATGGAATTATACAGTCTGTTTGTCCATCATGATTGGTATTTTGGAAGAGTTTCTTAGAACAATCCTAACTATACAATTCAGTGTGAATGCAAACATAAAGACTGAAAGCAATGAAAAACTAAGATATCATAGCTATCTCCTACCCATCATTATGATATTTTGGAAAAGCATTTTAAGAGCAAGAACAACTATGATACTTAGTGAAAACACACAACTAAAACGTTCAATATCACAATCATGCTTAAGACATTATAAGGATTTTTTGGAAGAGTGCTTAGCATAAGTATAACTGTGATGGTGAACAAAAGAGATTACAATTAAATCCTACAATACTATAGCCATTTTCCATTCATGATCATAATCTTTTGGAAGAGCTTCTTCCTTTGGAAGAGTTTTTAGAACGAGTATAACTATAGTAGCTAATGAAAACAACTACGAATTCAACTTCAAAAACGTAAAGGCAGCTAAGATACTTATCTAAATTGCGCAAATAAATCCGTGCAGGAGGCAAGGGCCCTCTACCACCAGACGGAATCTAACTCCAAATCAAATCAACGCTTTCAAAACAATATTGTCTGCTTCATTAAAGGAGAAATAACTTGAACAAAGCACTCTGCGTCTTCAGAAATGTAGCACAGAATCTAAGCAAAATCTAGAACAAAAATCTAGCCTAGCTCTCGGTTTCCCAAGTGTTTATATAACAAATGTACATAACAAGACTTGCAACAATTCCAGGATCATTGTCTTTCCTTATCGAAATCACATTACGACTCTTGAAGTGGCTGCGTAAAAGGAAAAGGACATCTGGACTAAGACAGTCCTACTAGAAGTCTGCCTTCTTAAATGTGTTCCCACGTACCAAAACCATATCCAGAATTCGTTTCTTCCTTCATGGTGAGCAACGAACAATGTAGACATGACGTGGAATATGCCCATATGCGGTTTTTCTTGAGAGGCCACCTGGAACATACCCAAACGTGAAGACAGCTACAGAATTGCCGGTTAGCTACGGAATGTTTGCATTCTGTAGCTAGTTCCGGTCAAAATGCATTACAATGGTAAAAATCACAAAACTTAGCAATTCAGTCATGTTAATCATTCTAAAAGTAATTTTAACTAAATTCATTGATCAATTGGGTCTAGGATAACAATGGAAAAAGGAAAATGAGGTAAATTAAGATAAAATAAAGCACAATCTTGAGGCTCAACAACTATTTCGGAAGTATCGAGACGTGTTTTCTTGGACGTATAATGATTTACGTACATACGATACTCGGATTATTCAGCACATCATACCCATGAAGGAAGGTGTGAAGCCATTCCAACAGAAGCTCAGGAAAGTACACCCTACCTTGGAACCAATGATCTTGAAAGAACTCAAGAAGCTGTTGGACGCACGCATTATTTTTAAGGTTCGTCACTCCACATGGGTATAAAATTTGGTCCCAGTACGGAAGAAGTCTGGCGAGATCCGCTTATGTGTAGATTTTCGGAATTTGAATCGAGCCTCGAACAAAGATAATTACCCAGTGCCACCTATGGAACAAATATTGCAAGCTGTGTCCAGATCTGAAATGTTCTCGTTGTTGGATGGATTCTCGGTTACAACCAGGTGCTGGTAGCCGAACCAGACAGATTGAAAACTACCTTTCGGACCAAATGGGGAACGTTCGCTTTCAGGCGCATGCCTTTTGTATTGATTAACGCGGGGGAAAATTTCCAACGAGCCATGGATATAGCTTTCCGTGGTTTGATAGGTCAGAGCGTGGTAGTCTATTTGGATGACGTCACTGTGTTTTCAAAATGCCGGGGCGATCATTTACGCCACCTCAGACAAATCTTTGAGAGGTGCAGGAAGTATGGAATTTCTCTCAACCCGACCAAAAGCATTTTCGCTGTGGCAGAAGGGAACTTGCTGGGCCACATTATTACAAAACAAGGCATTGTAGTAGATCCAGAGCGGGCAAAAACTATTGCTCAGATTCCCCCCCAAGCAGTAAGAAAGCCATGCAATCTTTCCTGGGAAAAATCAATTTTGTCCGCAAGTTCATATCAGATTTCGCCCAGATAGTTAGACCTTTGCAGGGGATGATAAAAAAGAATGCGATGTTTAAATGGAACCCGCCAGAGAAGGAGGCGTTCGCCACAATCAAGCAGGCCATAGATGAAGCACCATCTCTTCAAAGCCCGGACTTTAACAGAGGCTTCATCTTATATACTTTTGCGTCAGATTCCTCACTCGCAGCTGTCCTCACGCAGAAAGATAGCGACAATGACGAGCGGCCCATTTCCTTCATGAGTACTGGCTTACAAGGAGCTGAATTAAACTACCCTGAAATCGAGAAACAAGCCTATGCGGTCTACAAAGTAGTCAAGCATTTCAGGCCCTACATCTTAAAAAACCACGTCACGGTTTTCGTTCCACATCCAGCGGTCCGCTCATTGTTTGTACAGCAAGAACTAGGCGAGAGGCGAGGCAACTGGGTGACATGCCTGCAAGAGTATGATTTAGAGTTTAAACCAGCACACACCATTAAAGGACAAGGTTTATGTCAAATGGCTGCGGAGGCGGCAAGTTCCCTTGGATTCGAGCAAGAGTGTTGGGAACAAGAGATCGATATGTACCAGAGCGACCATGCTCCTCAGTTGAGTAACCCTTCTTGGTACTCGGACATTTCAGGATACCTAGCCCAGGGTACTCTGGACCCCGCTCTAACTGCACGGCAGAAACGCGCGATAAGACTCAAAGAAGCATCTTACCAACTGATCCAGGGGAAACTTTTCAAAAAACATTACGATGGGGTCATGTTACGCTGCTTAGAACATGATGAAGCACATAAAATCTTCACTGACCTACACAACGGAACAGCTGGGGGTCATTTTGCCGGGGATACCACCGCCCATAAGATAATGCGTGCAGGGTACTATTGGCCAACCCTTTTCAGAGACGCGCATGCATATGTCCGGAAGTGCATCCCGTGCCAGAAATTCGCAAACCGAGAAGCGCGACCAGCTGCCCCCTTACTGTCTGTAGCAGTAGAAGAACCTTTTCAACAGTGGGGCTTGGACGTCATTGGCGAAATCATACCCCACTCCTCCAAACAACACCGGTACATTCTCACAACTACCGATTATTTTACCAGGTGGGTCGAAGCAGCACCTTTATGCCAAATCAATGATCATGAGGTAATAGAATTCGTCACTCGTTTCATCATCACCAAGTTTGGCATTCCAACTTCCTTGGTTTTTGATAAATAAACTTACTTTTCATCGTTTAAATTATGTGATTTTGCCCTGGAAAATGGTATCGTTCTTAAACATTCGGCAAATTACTATCCCCAAGGAAATGGTCTAGCTGAGTCGACTAATAAAAATCTGATCCACATCATCAAGAAGACCCTACTGTCCCACCAGTGCAACTGGCACAATGCCCTTCACAATGCACTTTGGGCCGACTGTGTCACACCTAAGTCCTCCCTAGGCACCTCTCCTTATTTTCTCGTGTACGAAAAAGAAGTTGTTCTTCCTCCCCACTTATCTCTCCCTGCCCTTCAGTTGTCCCAAGAATGATCCGGATCTTGGGGGGGAATCCCCCAAGATCTAAAAAGTTGAAATGGATCTGACGAGATCTGCAAAATTAGAATGCCAGAAAAGAAGAGAGAACACAAAGAAAATAAAACCACAAAGAAACTTGTTTTATTAAAACAGAGAATAATTGTAGTAGCTACATTGTGGTGGAAAATATGTCCTTTTACAAAGTGAGGCTTGTTATTTATAGCCTTTTTTGAGATACAATACCATAGGTGGATACCATGGGCCAATACCATGGGTAGATACCACTTACAATACCATGGGTAAATCCCATGTGTGGATGAATACCATGGGTGGATACATACCATGGGTGAATAAATATCATGGGTGGATGAATACCATGGGTCGATGCCATTTACAATACCATGGGTAAATTCCATGGGTGGATGGATAACGTGGGTAGATGAATACCATGAGTTGATGCCATTTTCCATTCGGATCATTCCTCCCTCCTTAAGAAGCAATGGTCCCTATTGTGTGAAGTTCCCTCCTGAGAAGCCTTTGTTGAATATGAATAACCATTGAAGAGAAGGGTTTTGTGTAGTTAACTCATAACCGTAATGAACGAAGATCCGAGGATAGAGATACCCTGTAATGCTTGTGACCAACTGTGATATTGACAGTGTGCGGCCTAGCAAATGGACTTCGATGAAGTGTGGGTTTGTGGATGAACCAAAACCATGAAAAATGAAGATCTGAGGATAGAGATACTCTGTAATGCTTATGACCAACTGTGTGACTAACAGTGTGCGGCCTAGCAAATGGACTTCGATGAAAATGATTTTGTGCGGTTGACCCATAACTGTGATGCTGATTGTTGATGAAGTAGTAGGTGCCTACATAGCTTGGGGTGGGAGGGCACATCTCCAAATAACCCAAGCTGAATGCTGCTATGTTGAAAATGATGAATGTGAAGCAGGTGCCTACTAAAGCGGGGTGGGAGGGCACGTCTCCAAAGAGAACCCACTTCGAATGCTGCTCCAGATTTAAAATGAGCATAACTCGGTCAATATGACTCGGAATATTTATTATAACCTGTTTTTGGAAATGGAATGATCATTCTGCATCATCTCATGTGTTGGAAACCACTCTCTGGAGACTCTAGACTCTCATATTTGCGCTGGAACTGTCACGCCGTCACAAAATTTCTGAAAAAATAGTTGATTTTAAATCAACGATAACTCCCACATCCGGACTCCAATTCAACCGATTTTTTTTTTGAACTTGGGTGATTTTTCAAGAGGAGCTCAGATATATCTCCATTTCTTTGAAATTTTGTATTAAAAACTGCGAAAAATGACAGGATAGCCGCCGTCCATGAATTGTCGTCAGAAAAATTTCTTCAACATTGCTGATTTTGAATCAGCGATATCTCCCTCATCCGAACTCCAATTTGTCCGATTTTTTTTTTGAATTTGAGTATTGTTTCGCAAGGAATACAGATATGGTCTTTGTTTTTGCAAATGTTTCACCAAAAGTTTCAGATCTGATCTGAAAGCTCGCCGCCCAAAAACATTCATGGATTTTGTTGAAGATTGCTGCAAAACATTGAAACTGAAATATGTTTCAAACCCTCATTCCCATGGAGGCGTAACCTGAATCTGATACCACTGATCTGGATCTTGGGGGGGGAGGCCCCCAAGATCTAAAAAGTTGAAATGGATCTGACGAGATCTGCAAAATTAGAATGCCAGAAAAAAGAGAGAACACAAAGAAAATAAAACCACAAAGAAACTTGCTTTATTAAAACAAAGAATAACTGTAGAAAATACATTATGGTGGACAATATGTCCTTTTACAAAGTGAGGCTTGTTATTTATCGCCTTTTTTGAGATACAATACCATAGGTGGATACCATGGGCCAATACCATGGTAGATACCACTTACAATACCATGGGTAAATCCCATGTGTGGATGAACTCTACCATGGGTGGATACATACCATGGGTCACTTATAATACCATGGGTGAATAAATATCATGGGTGGATGAATACCATGGGTCGATGCCATTTACAATACCATGGGTAAATTCCATGGGTGGATGGATAACATGGGTAGATGAATACCATGAGTTGATGCCATTTTCCATTCGGATCAAAGAATGTCATGGTACACCCTGCCCTACATTGCAAACTCGAATTGACACCCTACTGAAGTTGGAGGAGGAAAGACAAAAAACCCGGGAAAAGTTCGCCATCCACCAAAGCCGAATCAAGAGGTGGTTTGATAAAAAATCTGCAGGGAATAAAAACTTTGAGGTAGGAGACCTGGTCCTAAAATGGGATAAAGCTCACGAAGAAAAGGGAAAACATTCTAAGTTCCAAGCACTATGGACAGGTCCTTTCCATGTTAAAGAAAAATTAGGTTCCCATACGTTTAGACTCCAAACCCTTGAGGGAAGAGTCGAGGTCCTCCCGGTAAACGGCCATGACCTCAAATACTATTTTACGTAACAGCCCTTAAAGGGCTATCCTGTCCTTGTACCATAGTTTCCGTTCCTTTCCCTTTAAAAAAAAATAAAATAAAAAAATAAAAAATAAAAAAATAAAAAAAATAAAAAACTTTTTAAAAGGAAGGTTTGTTAGAGCCACGATATTGGCACACTGCCACAGGTTCTATGCTGATGGAAGGCCTTTTCCAATAGACTCGAAGGTGGAAAAATCTTGCTTGTTCTCTGCACCTGAAGGCATCATATGATCTAGCTCAAGTCATCAAGCGGGAAGCCCACCTCGCCAGTCTGAGAGGGTGTCTGCAAAAGAAAGTACGATGCAGTGGTAACTAGATCAGAAGGGAAAAGAGATACTCTATGCTACAACAGGGTATCCGGGAAAAACCAATGTCCGCATAGCAGACCAGGAACAACCTCTCTGCAAGAAAAATAAGTCGGGATCCCTCATCCGACCAGGCAAAATTTCCCATCTCAAATAAGTGCCACGAGCACATCTAAATAAGTGCCTCAGGCACATTTCAAAATAAGTGCAATGGCACACTAATAAAGGGTAAAGGATTGAGAAAGTCTTCCTGCGCAGAGAGGTGATGTAATGACTCCGCCGGGGTACTGACCAGGCTCACTGGCAGCGGAGCAACATTCACGATTCCTAGGCAGTGACTCCACCAGGACCGAGAGGTTCGCTGGCAGCGGAGCAACACAATGAGGACAAAATAATCATACCGGACCCTGTAGCTGCCTGGAGTTCTCCAACCCTTTCGGTCCGAAGACCTGAAGAAGTGAATTGTGGTTAAACAACACCCAAATAGGCCGGCAGACTAAGCAACCTATGCAAGGTGCCAAAGAAGCTAGGCAATGTCGGCCGTAAGGTAAAGAAACAGCCAGCAGAGGCCCCTCCCTCCCCCCTCCAAGACTAACCATTGGCACAGACTCTGATTTCGTCCAGTGAATCGCCATTTGTTGTAGCCTCTACAACACCCTCCAAAAAACCCCACTTCACATTTTTTTTAGAGCCCGTTGAACTTAAAGAAAACCAAGTAAAGAGTCTAGAAGGCTAAGTCGCAAATTCGCAAAACTCCTTTTTTATACAATTGCGACCCCGTGACCCTCAGGTCGCGAGGTCACGAGGTCGCAAAACTCAACTTTTAAGGCAAACTGCGACCCCGCGACCCTCAGGTCGCAAGGCCGCAAGGTCGCATATCTTTTAAATCATTCAAATTGTGACCTTGCGACCTCATTAAATGCCCACACGTGCGACCCTTTTATATAAGCTAGGTCGCTAGGTCGCACTTTTCACTTTCGGCGAATAGAAAGAAACGGCTTTGACAGGTCGATTGGCACGCATTTTTCACGGGTAAGTTGCCGTTTTCCTCCTGCTCTTTCCCCTTTTTGTTATTCTTACTAATCCCAGACATCCAGAGCCTTTAAATTGTTAATTCACCTCCCCCCTTTTTCTGTTTTGCTTGCTTAAGGTTTTCTGATTCCTGTTTGCCCCACAGTGACCAAAATCATTGTCATTTCTTGTTCAGACGTCCATGGCTACTTCCTTACTCCCAAAGCTAGCACTTGGCTCCATCAGGACCCTTTTTGTTTTGATTTTTTCCAGTTAAAGAGAAAGTCACTTCACGCCGCACGCGCCCAAAACCCCCGGAGAAGCCCTAGCGCGACTTGCGACCCCGCGACCCAGCGACCTAGTCGCAAGGTCGCAAGGTCGCAGTTCCATAAATATTTGGAGATTTGCGACCCCGCGACCCAGCGACCTAGTCGCAAGGTCGCAGTTCCATATTTTTTCCACGGTTTGCGACCTCGCGACCCTGCGACCTAGTCGCAAGGTCGCAAGGTCGCATGTTGGCTTTGTTTTCTCAAGCTGCAACCCCGTGACCCAGTAAACCTTTGTTCCAGTTTTTCTTGTGTCTCACCTAAAATCATTGATAAATTGTGATTAGTCTTTTATCATCATGTCGTTCTTATCATGGGATTCGTTCATGAATATGACAGGTGAACTTGAAGAAGATGTAGAGTGTATACCTGTTCTCTCAGATTCTAGCGACATGGCACCCCCAGTGTCCCGGAAGAAGGACAAGCAAGTGGTGGTAGAAGATATAGACACAGACATGCAAATGTCCCCACCGCCGATATACAGAGATACCCTTTGCACCTTTGCAAAAGGGGACAACATGCGATGGTACCAAGTGTATCATGAGTTCACCATACCAGAAGCAGAATTTCCAGAAGATCTCCCAGACCGGGAAATATACATAAAATTCAAAAGTTCCAAACTGCATCTCGCAGGGGCGCATCTGGCCATATTGCCGTGTCCCGAAATGATAGACTGGATCATACAGAAAACAGATCACAAAAGGTTTGTGATCCGAGACAGCGAAGGCAAGGCTTTCTCAATGCTTGTAGGCTCGGACGCCCATGTGTACTACTCGTTGCCTCAACCAGAAGAAAACTTTACCGAATGATCCGAATGGAAAATGGCATCAACTCATGGTATTTATCTACCCATGTTATCCATCCACCCATGGAATTTACCCATGGTATTGTAAATGGCATCGACCCATGGTATTCATCCACCCATGATATTTATTCACCCATGGTATTATAAGTGACCCATGGTATGTATCCACCCATAGTATTCATCCACACATGGGATTTACCCATGGTATTGTAAGTGGTATCTACCCATGGTATTGGCCCATGGTATCCACCTATGGTATTGTATCTCAAAAAAAGGCTATAAATAACAAGCCTCACTTTGTAAAAGGACAGATTTTCCACCACAATGTAGCTTCTACAATTATTCTCTGTTTTAATAAAACAAGTTTCTTTGTGGTTTTATTTTCTTTGTGTTCTCTCTTCTTTTCTGGCATTCTAATTTTGCAGATCTCGTCAGATCCATTTCAACTTTTTAGATCTTGGGATGGGCCCTTGCCCATGCAGTCCCTATAGTTGACACTATCAGGTAGTGGTGGGCGGAGCCCGACAAATTCAAAGTCAAGAAGGACCAAGAATATTCGGTGGCCAGCCTAAGAAAAGTATATAAATTAGTAGCCGCCATGCTCTACAGATCGTACGAGCACCCAGACGCCACTACCTTCAACGGCACATGGGCTACTATCATGGAACATGTAATGGTGCATGGCACTCGTTTCAACTGGGCTAGTATATTGATGACCTCAATGCATACAAACTTGTCTTCGGCATTGGCCCCAGACAAAGGAATACCTTCTGAGTTCTATATGGCCTCTTATCTGTTGGATGCCATCTGTGCGCGGTTGCATTTTGAAGGATGGGCACATAACTGGGATCCCACACAGACCCGTGCAATTCAGCTGCAAACCAAAGTGTTCTGGGAATCCAGGTACAAACAGGATATAGAACCAATTTCTCAGATATTCATCCCCGCTCTTTTCAGGAAATTATTTGGCCAAGACGCCCCTTGCATGTCTTGGCGAGCCAGGGAGACGCTAGGCCAAGTGGTGCATTGGTTTCCGTTCGCTGAATATACTATCATCCGAGTCTTCGGCACGTTCAAGCCACCACATGCTTTGCCTCACTTTGTTACAGAGAAGGTACTCATGCAAGAGATATGCTACCAAATGACCTCGGGTTTCTCCAGTGTCCTGTCCAAAGGGAAGAAGAAACCTTGGCCCACTCTACCCCTTACTATCGGTGCCTATACGGTTAAAGACGTCAGAGAGGTAGGGGTTGAAGGAGAAGAGATTAAAATTTATCACCTAAGGACTTTGGAGTATCGAACATACGACCCGGAAAGGATAGTTCCCGAACACTGCAAGAAGGCCAAATTCAAATGGAACTACCAGCATGCAGAACGCCCGGAAGAAGATGATAGAAGAAACTGGTAAAATGCCGATAGACAACTTGCTTCGGGGGCAGACTCTGGCCAGGAGGACCGGGATGACCAAAGCTTGGATGACAGGAGCCGTAAGTTAGGAGGCGCTTCTTCCTCTCTAGCTAAAAAGCCCTGGACCAGCACAGGGCCTGACACTTCTTCCCAACAGAGAGAAGCAGAGGCCAAAGCCCAGCAGGAGAAAGAAAATAAGATAAAAGCGGACGAAGAGAAACGTAAGAAGAATTCAAAGGTAGGTAAGAAGAAGAAGCAGGCCGAGGAGGCCAGAAAGGAAAAGCAGGAAAAGGAAGCGCAGGCCGCAGCAGAACGAGCTCTCAAGGAAGAACTTGACAAAGCTGAAGCTGAACGCCAAAAGAAAGCAGACTAAGCTGCCGCAGCCGAACGAAAGAAGAAAGCCGAAATAGAAGCAGCGGCAGAAACTGAACGCAACAGGAAGGAAGAGCATGACAAGGCAGAAGCCGAGCACCAACAAAGGGAAGAAGAGGAAAGGAAGAAGAAAGAAGAGGAGGAAAAGAAGAAGAAAGATGAGGAGGATGAATTGATAGAAGACATCGACATGTCTCCCCTCGAGGTTCCTCTAGGCGATACAGGAACCATTCTCTCCGATGTTGATTCCCCCCAGAGGCAGGAGGAGGAGGTCTTCGACCTAACCAGGCTCACATTTGACCAATTCTCTTTCAAAATCCGGCAATAGAAGAGAAGGTCCATGGCACAAAGTCCTTCCGTCACATCCACGGTTGCAACTGACAAAGACATTGTCGTCGATACTAGGACTAACCCCGTGATGATAGCATCGACAGGCATTGCTTTTGCCACGACCACGGAAGAAAATGTCACCAGGATGAGCAGAGAAATCATTTCTCTACAAAACAGACTAAGAGTAGCGGAGCAGCGGGATAAGAAGGCAGAACAAGAAAGGTCGGCATTGGAAAAAGAGATGCAACTGCTCCAAAGCAAGGCTCCCCCAGTCAATGAGGTCCCACTTGCCGTTATGAAAGAATGCGATGTATTAGAGGAAACCATGAGGCAGGTGTATGGGGAAATGCTCACCATAAAGCAAATAGTCGCCCCATTGGTAAGAGCACGAGCAGAAACTAAGAAGAAGCACGAGCAGCTCAAGGAATCGTCGGTTGCTTTAGATAAAATGATGAACTAGACAGTGCAATACCCTCAAGTTCCCGAGCATTTACCTAAGAAGGATTGGATTCGTACACAAGATGCCAAAGTCCAAATCCGGATGAAGATGCAATCCAAAGACAAGCTATCCAAGGATTTGGACAAAGTAATGTCCTCATACGACCACCTGATCAGCGGCATAGATTCAATGCACACTCTTCACCACATTCCTTCGCTAGGGGCATTGGATGAAAGTAAGACCTGGGAACAAGTAGATCAAGAAATCCAGTCATTCCTGCAGCCTATCAAGCAAGCTACTGCCGCCCCTGAGGTCGCAGCATCACAAGAAAATCTGGGTCAGTTGCTTGTCGCGCCAGTACGGATTTACTCTAAGCTCGCCTCCATTTCAAACCAGATCTCCCAAAAGAAAGAAACTCTAATCCTGAATGCTCTGGAGTGCATGCATCGGTTGAAAGAGGAGGTCCCTCTAGTCTCTCCCATAGAAGAAGAATACCAGACCTGGCGGGATTTCCTCAAAGGAAAACAGATCGATGTTCCTGATCTCTCTATTGCACGCCCATCTCCATGACTCAGTATCACTAAGTCGCAGGTCGCACTGTTCGCTAGGTCCCAGGTCGCACTGCTCCCTAGGTCGCAGGTTGCACCGCCAAAACAAGTCACAAGTCGCACTCACTGGCTAGGTCGCAGGTTGAAATTTTCTCCCAAGTCGCAGGGAAACTCAACCGGCAGGCAGGCGAAGAGTCAGGGAGCCCAAAGGGAAATTTTGATCTATAAAACCCCCTCCGAGGAAAATGTAAAGGATCTTCTTTTTTGGACTAAAAAGCTACTGAGCATTGTATTTGAAGAGAACACTCTTTTGGCATATGAATACGAATACCTGTTGAAACTCCTTTTGGATCTGATGTGTTTTGCTTGGTGAACTCTACGAGTATTTCTTTACAGTTTCAGAACATTTTTCAATTAATGAAACTGCACTCTTTAATGGCATCATTTATGCATCATGGTTATCTGCATGTGTGTTAATGATGTATGGACTAATTTCTTACTGAATGGATGTTAGTGACTTTGTTTATTAGCATTTCATTTTATCTTTTAGAAAGTAAAGGAGAATCTCGCCATAAAGAATTTTTTCTTTTGTGGTCAGAATCGCCTGCAAGCATAACTTCAAAGATGTGTTGTTGACAGCATTTCCTTCGGCGTGTATGCTTTATTATCTATCTGGCTACGCGTAGTGTTATATACATGTTTAATGCATCAAACCTTGTATTTTGTATCGTATGAATAAGTGTGTGTCCGCAAGTTCGAGCAAGTTCTTTTGAGACCAAAAGGAAGGTGACTGAAGCGGTAGCCGGACCCACACCCCGGATGGGATCCCTATTCCAAACGGTTCAAGGTCTGATTGGGACTTTCTACCGGGGAGATCCCCTGCTGTTGGCCGGACAGATTTTCCCGTAAACATAACCATACTTTCAAAAATATGTTAAATGTGTAATTATATATTTTCATAAATTAATGCTAAGAAAAGTATTACCCAGAAATATTTGTTATAATGTCGATTTTTCTTACCTTTACACTTTTCAAATGTATGCTTTAATAATAATTTTTTCTTAAAATTTGTATGGTTTAATATTACTTTTCTTGAAATTTGTGAATCAGGTAATTCTTTATATTTAATAAGATTCTACTTATCCATAGTTTGTTTTATTGCGTTTAGCAATACGAAACAAGTGCAGGAGGTTATGTGATATGACATAGTAGAATAAAAGGGTTAAAAAGATCACCAACGCTTTTCGATACAATGTCTCGTTGTTTTCACATGGTAGAGCGTTTTACTTTTTTTTCATGCATTTAAAAAGAGTAAAAGATAAAAAAACTCTATTTTTTTGGACTTTGTACATCCATTCGGCCGTGGACAATAGTCCATTTCAAAGGTAGTCCCTTATTTTTATTAGTGTAGCGCCCTTATTTTTATTGTTGTACCCCTATAACCCCCATAATGTTATTATTGTTCCCTTACATTATTATTGTTAGGTCGGCTAGGATTATATTGTGACCCCATGGACCCTTATATATAGAAGGAGGTTTTTTTATTTGTATACATCCAATAATTGTTCATTTATGTAATGTATTGGAGGTTTCCCCCCCGAAGTGGCTGATTTTTAAAGCGTTGATCTCTCTTTTCTTCTATTTTTCGAGCTGGTTTCATAACATTTGGTATCAAAGCTTTGGATTCTAGGGTTTCGCTGCTCCAAATAGGTCATCGTGGAATTTTAGCTATAATTTTTTTTTTTTTTTTTTTTTTGCGAATGTTCAGAAGCTGAAATTTGTACTCAGTGAGGCTGAAATCCTGAGGAAGGTCTTGTAAAAAATTTAGAGCTCGGTTCGCAATATTTTTGGAGATATGATCTGTGGAAGTTAGGATTTTTTTAGGCTCTTGAATTTCACCTAAACAGGTCATCATGGATTTTTCGTTATAAATTTTTTTCTACAAAGTTTCATATGCTAAATTTTTTATAGAGCGAGGAAAAAATCCTAAAGCACTTCTTGTAAAAATTTCAGATCTTTGTTCGCAACATTTTCGGAGATATGATCTGTGGAAGTTAGGGTTTGTTCAGGCTCCTGAATTTCATCTAAAAGAGTTGACCTTGGGAAAATCATCATAACTCTCTCTTTGAGCATTGGATTGGAATTCTGTAAGAAGTGGCCAAAATTATATGGAGTTTAGTTTCTTGTAAATCAATTTCATAGCCGAAGGAGGAAACAAGGATGTGTGGCACGTCATACAATTTCACTCTACTGAACCAATCCAAAATTAGGTCATTGTGGGAGATTGGACATAAATTTGACTTGAAGAATCCAAATTAGGTCAGACCTGTGGAATTCAAAAGAAGATTCAGAGGGATACTAGAGGGCCTAATTTCAGATATTGAGGATCCAAAATAATAGAGATAATTCAGTTTCAATATCGAGCTCCTCAAAAGCAAGAAAAAGGTGTGTATTTTTTTCAAATTGCATAAGTCTTGTTTGAAAAATCAGTGTTAAGTGATTCCAAGGGGCTATTGAGTATAGATATTAGTATTAGGTTCAAAATTCCCTCTAAAAATAATTCAACACCCATTAAGCCCTCGTAATACTCTACTATGACTCATGAAGATGAAGAATTGCAACATGATCTATCAAAATTACAAGAGCAAGTACACCAAATTTCGCTCTCGCAAAGAGCAAAAAAAAATGAAATAGAAGTTTTGAAGAAAGGCGTGGAAGAAAAGATGGATGGTTTGAATAAAGGTGTGGAAGCTAAGATTGATGGCATGGAAGCTAACATGGAAGGTAAGATGGATGGCATGGAAGCTGGCATGGAAGCTAAGATGGATGAAATGAAAGAAAACATGGAAAACATGAAGAATGATCTAAAAGAAGACATGGAAGGTTTGACAAAGTTGATACAAGTAATGCTTCCTAATGGAGAAATATAATTGAGAAAACTCATGAAGAGAAAAAAATAAATGTTAATCGTGATTTCATAAACTCTAATGTTGGATGGAAGAACCACCATATTCCAAAGATGGATATGAGGAAGTTTGATGTCAAGGATCCCGTAACATGGATACTACAGATGGAGAAATATTTTGATCTCAATAATGTGCAAAACACAAAAAAGGTACGCATTGAAACTTTACATTTAGAACAAAATACATTTGTATGGTATCGATGGCTTCGCTCCCGTAAAAAAATTGTCACTTGGTCAATCTTTACGGAGGAAATGATAGCACATTATGAGGATACAAAGAGCAACACTTTCTTTCGCCAATTGATAAATCTCAAACAGAAGGGTTCAATGGTGGAGCACATTGAGGACTTCCAAAAATTGAATATAAGGGTAACTGATTTTCCAGAGGAACACAAGATTGATGTCTTCATAGGGACTTTAAAGGATAACATCCAACATGAATTTCGCATTTTGGAACCTGATTCATTGGAGAAGGAATTCAGGTTGGCAAGAAAAATTGAATGTAAAATTATGGCGACAAGGAAGCCTACCAATCACATCTATAAAGATGGAAGTGTTGCTACTCCTAGACTTCCACAACCTACAAGGTTGACACCACAACAATTGGAAGAAAAAAGAGCAAAAGGGCTTTGCTACAGTTTTGATAGCAAATACAATAAAGGTCATAAGTGTACTGAGAAGAAATTATTTTACAGAAATTATAAAGAGGAGGAATAAAATGAACAAGAAACTTCAAAAGAAGAGGATATACACCAGGAGCCAACCTAAAAGAAGAAGAAGTGAGTCCCCACAACCATAAACAATTGCAAGGATTTCTCGGGTTAACAAGGTATTATCACAAGTTTGTTAAGACTTATGGGAGAATAGCAGCACCTCTAACAACATTATTGAAGAAAGATGCATTTTCATGGACTCCTGAAGCAACTAAGGCCTTTGAACATCTTAAAGAGGCAATGTGCCTAGCACCGGTCTTAGCTACGACAGACTTCACAAAAACATCTATTGTGGAATGTGATGCCTCAGGAAATGGAATTGGTGATATTTTAATGCAAGAAAGAATACCCATTGCTTTTGAAAGTCGTCCAATCAAAGGAAAGTATTTACAGAAATGGCGACCTTACCTAATGGGAAGGCACTTTAAGGTAAAAACTGATCATGATAGTCTTAAACACTTTTTGGGACAAAGACTATCTTCAGAAGAGCATCAAAAATGGGTCACAAAGATGTTGGGTTATGAATTTGAAATCATCTACAAAAGAGGGAAGCTAAATATTGTTGCAGATGCACCCTCAAGAAAGGATGAAGAGGTGGAAGCATTACTTTGTGAAATTTTATTATCCGACCATATTGGATAATCGAAGCAAGGGATGAATGGAAGAAGGATGAAGAAGTGTGGACACTCATTCAAAAGTTGAAGCAAGATCCTAGTACATCTGATACATTTAGTGGAAAAATGATTCCTTATGGTACAAAGATCACTTATATCTTTGTAAGAATTCCCAACTAAAACAAAATATTCTTTTGGAATTGCACACTTCTCCTTTAGGAGGACACTCAATATTTTTAAAAAATTACCACAAGGTGAAGAAATATTTTTTTTGGGATGGCCTTAAATCTAATATTCAAAAGCTTGTGGTAGAATGCTTGGTTTTCCAGCAAAATAAAGTTGAGACATTTAAGACCCCAGGTCTCCTACAACCTTTATCCATTCCAAGTCAACGTTGGGAGGAGATTTCAGAGGATTTTATCATAGGTTTACCTAAGTCTGAAGGAAAGAGTGTCATCATGGTGGTAGTTGATAGACTTACCAAGTATACACACTTTTGTGCATGATCTCATCCATTTAAAGTAAGTACAGTTGCTACTGCATTTATGGAAACAATTCAAAAGCTACATGGAAACCCAAAGATTATGGTAAGCGACAGAGATCCCATTTTTACTCGAAATTTTTGGACGGAATTATTTTCTTGTTTCGGTACTCAACTAGCTCATAACTCATCTTATCATCCTCAATCTCATGGTCAAACTGAGATAGTGAACAAATGTTTGGAAGGACATCTTCGTTATTTTGTATCTGATAAACAAACACAATGGGTTAAGTGGTTACCTATGGCTGAATGGTGGTATAACAATTCTTTCCATATTGCAACAAAAATGACCCCATTTATGGCACTTTATGGATATCATCCACCGTCCATCACATGATATTTAAGAGAAAATTCTAAGGTGCAAGCAGTAGAATATCACATCAAGCATCATTCTCCAACTCTTAAAGGATAACCTTAATTTGGCACAAAATCGATTGAAACAACAAGCAGATCAACATCGGAGCGAGAGAAGTTTTGATGTATGAGACTGGGTATTTTTACGGCTACAACCATACAAACAAATGTCCCTCAAGCAAGCTAAGAAGGATAATAAATTATCGCCAAAATACTATGGTCCTTACAAGGTGTTGCAAAAGGTTGGTACTATGGCATACAAATTGGAGCTTCCTTCTTCTTCGCTAGTGCATCCAATTTTCTATGTTTCATGCTTAAAGAAGGTTACAGGTGACAAAATTCGAGTGCAAACAATATTTACAAAACTTGATGAGGAAGGAAAAATCATATTGGAACCTGAAATAGTCATGGAAACAAGAACTCGATAGCTACGAAATCGATCAATTTTAGAGTATCTCATCAAGTGGAAGAACTTACCCACTGAAGATTCTAAATGGGAGGATGATAATTTATATAGAAGCATCTAGAGCTACTCAAGCGTTGAGGAAAACACTTTTTTGAAGGAGAGGGGCATGTTAGGTCCCCGTGTTACTAGTGTAGTCCCTTATTTTTATTAGTGTAGTGCCCTTATTGTTATTTTTGTACCCCTGTAACCCCCATATTGTTATTATTGTTCCCTTACATTATTATTGTTAGGTCGGTTAGGATTATATTGTGACCCCATGGACCCCTATATATAGAAGGAGGTTTTTTTCATTTGTATACATCTAATAATTTTTCATTTATGTAATATATTGGAGGTTTCCCCCTCAAAGTGGCTGATTTCTAAGTCGTTGATCTCTATGTTCTTATGTTTTTGGAGCTAGTTTCATAACAAGAATGCAATAGTGAGTCCCAGAAATCCTGTTTGTTATGGCATGGGCCATAAGCATTAACTAATCCGAAGTCAATCCATAGGTGTTCAGAGAATAAATCCGTCACCAGCGCTCCGTCCCTCACCCAGATATTATTAGGTATAATAAATATAGGGTTAATGCTTAAATCAATACCTCCCCATCGACCATAGGCATCGAGTGCATGGAAGGGCCATCTAGGAAAAAGTGAGGAAAGTGTAGAGATAATGAATTCAGATAAGTTGGGAGTCCCTTGAAGAAGAAGAAGTACATCCACAATGATAAAGTAAAAAATACACTCATAGCAAGGCGTTTTGTAGGGCTAGTGAGCCCACGAGAGTTGAAGGATAGGCACTTCATTAGGAAACCAATGGGGGGGAATTTCTTGCTCTAAGAACCCCTTTAATGGAAAAGTGACGACCTTCGGCAATGTCCAGACCAGCTTTTAAAATGGATTTATATATGTTCGAGTGTCTTCCTCGAGTGTGTTTGGCTGACACATGGGGGAGTATTGAGCCAAGACCCAATCCAATAAGTGGAAGTTTGACACAGGAGCAAATATTGTAGGATTGGTCAGATTGAGAGTCTGATGGGATCCCCAGAGGTACATAGGATGAGGGAGGGGAAGGGGGGATATAGGGGGCGGGAGAGGAGTAAACGCTTGGGGAGGATACGGTAGGGCAAGAGATAGAAGATATATGCCGCCTAGAGTGCAAAGAATAAATACATAGAGAAATAGCAAGGGATGTCAAAAGTGAAGTACATATAAAAGGAGGGAGAAGAGAGGTACCAGAGCACGAAGGAGGAACTGGCGCCACATACATGGATTTGGTAATTATGGTAGATGAGTGGGTCGTAGCATCAATTATGTTCCCCATTGGTGAGGTCCTCAGAGTGGTAGGATGCGAACCCATCTTCTTAGTCGGCCGATTAAAGGATACATTGATCAGTTCCTGCAGAATTTGTGGCCCTAATGAAACTGTAGTTGGGGCAGCGTGCGATAGAAGCGGACATTCCATATAGACATGTCCCACCTTGTGGCATTGTCAACAACGAAAGGGAACCCCTTCATTGTCCAGGAGTTGTACCTGGGTGGTGTTCCTCCAGTGTATCTTCATCGATTCTTCTAGCCCTTCCTAAGTATCGATATGTACCAGTATGGGAGAAAAATCCATCTTACCATTGACTATAAACGCTCTGTCATGATCAAGATATGGGTCGAGAATGTTTCCAATGTTTGTGAAGATATCCTCCTTCCAAAGGTTCATGGGAAAACCATGTAGTCATACCCAAATAGGTCTGGCTCCCAAAATTTCCCTATCAGGATCAAAGAGGGGACTCCATCGCTTGAGGAGCATGGGAGCCAGTTCATTATGGCAGAATTGTGATAATACCCAGTTGGTGAGCTCCCTTGATTTAAATTCGATGGAAAACCATCCCTTTGTGAGAGTAAACACGGTGGGTAGCACTGTCACGGTATTCCCCCAAATCTCTTTGACCCACTGTCTCAGCCTGGTAGCAGTGTAGCTCCCCACAAACCTGACCCACTAGTACCTGGTCCAAAGTACCCAATAATATAATTAATTATTAGTATGATTAAATATAAATTAAATTATTGATAAATGCGAATAGGTATTAATATATAATAAACAAAAAAAAAAACTTATTTAAAATCATAAATCTTTCCCATTGTGAAAATTAAAGAAATAAAAAAATTAACAAACTTATAACATCATCATTAATTATAAAAAGGAATATATATATATATATATATATCTTAATTTAATTAATTAAAATGATGGAAATGACATAAATATTTTAAAGAGAAATTTTAATTTCTAATACTATCCACTTAATAATTATTAATATTTAAATTAAAATATGAAATCTTATTCCAAAATAAACACATCTATCTATATAATTATATAGCATTATAAATAATGTTATCCATTTGATATATAAATTATTCCATATCTGTTACTTGTATTATATAATAATAACTAATTTGTTTAATACAATTATCTCTTAATCACCTTTTCTACATTATGTATAAATATTTTATACAATATTGTTAAAAGTAGAATTTGACTTCCCCAACAGGGGTGCCATAAATGACAGACAGATGGTGGCAGAGGTGACGATGAAGCTTGTGTGATGTGCACACGCGCCCTCACCCCATGTTAATGCGATGTGATTTTGAGGGGCGACACGAGACATTGCTACCCGAGGAGACGACTATTAAACCTTGCATCCAGAGCTCCCCTAGTATCTGTTGATCACGGTGGGATATAGTTTTGGATTGCAGTGAGGATAGGGTCGCACATCTCCTGCAAGCCTCACCGAGGTATACAATTTGGGGGAGAGGCAGAGAAGCTAATAACAATTGTGCATTATGGTGGGTGGTGGTGGCCCTGGCTAACCCTTGGGTTCCTGGAACTCCCAGGGAGAATGAAACGTTCTGTATTCTCGTTGGTCCTCTTCATCTTCGTGGCATAGTGCTGGTGAGAGGGGAGGTGCCAGATCTTGCAGGCCTTGGAAATTTTCCAATGAATTTTCTTCTCTCGGCTCGTGTGGGTTGGGGAATTCGAAAAGGTGGTTTATAGATCTGGACCGTCATGGAATTGCGGCATGGCTCTAGTGCTTTGGTTTCTCGAGAGAAGTTGTTTTCATGTAGGGCAAAGCCAGTGAGTGGAAGCACGTCGAGGAAATCAATGAGGAGGTGTTTGGACGTTTCATGGTGGTTCAATGGCATGAAGCCAAAGACTTCTTGCATCTCTCCTCTTGGGTGTGAGTAGAATATTCTGGTAACGGTGGGTGCTGGTTTGAACCCCATTTACCTTCGTGGGCAGTGGTCAAGTGTTCACGTTCTGGTACAACGTTTCGGTAGGAGGTAATTCTTTTTGGAGTTTAGACTGGAGGTTGGGGTTCGTTGGGATGTTGCATCATAGAGAGCGGCTTCGTCAAGGGGGTGGTAATCAGAAACATGCCGAGCAGCCAAATCAGGATAGTGGAGGTTCTTAGGATTCATCAGGTATTCGCGAGACAAAGGAGGTTGTTGCAGGCTCCTTAGGTCATGTGGTTGCACCAACTACACTAGAGTGTATCGCAACCCAATTGTGGAACATCCAAGTGAATATGGACATCCTCAGGGAACATATGTATGATGGTTGTAACGAGATGTTTTCTTTCATCAAAGACATTTAGTTCTTCGAGAGTGAAATCATGGAACAACTAGATAACCTGTGATGCCAACACAAGCGCACCAATGACCAACTTCGCATC